>JAPPVO010000031.1:147967926-148326912 GCA_030407325.1 Camellia japonica
AAATGGCCATCGGCCATAATTACCAGCCGACTGGCCAAAATGGTGGTCGGCCGGCATTATTTTTGGCTGACCGGCCAAAAATGGCAAGGACCACCAGAATGCTGCCACCTGTCTTCCACTCACATCTTATCTTCTACAAAACCCTCAGCTTCGTGGTTTTCCTCATTTCAACACTGGTTTGCACCAAATGGAAGAGTTTCTTGCCCAAAATCTCACAAATTGGATTGCCAACTTGGATGGCTCGGAAAAGCTGAATTTTTGAGGTTTGGCATAAATGTACTATTCACGTTGAGTCGCACCCGCTGCATTTTCCATTTCTCCATGCCGCGGCAAGGTTTTGGAATCCGGTAACACATGTCTTTAGTTTTGGCGGGCAAGAGATGTGTCCTACTTTTGAAGACTTTCAAGCTTTGATGGAATCCAAGCGCAACGAAGAAATCTTGCCCCAGCTCCGCTTCGGCCACGCCCAAGCCTTAGATCGGATGTGTGGGCTTACTATGCACGACGCTCGATCTTTGATTTGTGACGGAATGCTGGATATTCTGAGTTTGATTTGTCGATTTTCCGATGCCGGTGACTGCGGTGACCATCATTGGCAAGGCTTTCGGCGACATGCCCTTTATTTGTGCATGCTATCTCATTTCTTGCTTGCCTCAGGCTCCGAAGGATCTAGTGTCCGGTTGATCGAGGTTGCCCAAGGCTTAAGGGAGGGCAAAAACTGCCATGTCATTGGCCGAGACATTAGTGGGCTTGGATGCTTTTCAACGTCGAGAGACGACCAGATTTGCGGGGAGTCCACTACTGCTGCAGGTAATGTTTCCCACCCTATCTCACATATATATTGCTCACGTCACTCGACCCTCAGGCTCGGTTTTCCTCTCAAAACCCTTTCTCACTTTTCTTTCAACATACACCTCTCTATTCTTTAATCTCTCATTTTTCATCCCTCCCCAGGTGTGGTTGATGGACAAATTGCAGGTTGTGGACTCTTGCCCAGCATACTCAGCTCGCAGCTACTTCTTTCGACGTCGTCTAGTCGATGTCCTTGATGAGGGATGGTGGTTTGACTGGATGTGCAATTTGTCCGCAGACCACATTGCTTGGCGGTGCCCCTGGCTCAATCTATCGGCAATGAGTTATAGCATGTCCTGGCAGCCTGGGATTCAGTTGATTGGCCTGACACACTGCGTGTTCTACTTTCCTTTTCGGTTCCAGCGCCAATTTGGCCATGATCAGATTTGCCCGGCAGAGGGGATAGAATACCCAGCTGCATTTCCAGTCCGAGGCACGCAACTTGCTCGGTATGCCACAGCATGGAGGACTAGAGAGCTCCTGGCCCCCGCTTCCACTTTCAGTTGCACTTTGTCTAACGAGTGCATAGATTGGCTCAATGAAGAGGCGCAGATTGGGCCCAATTTGGCATCAGAAGCTTCGACCAGCTCTGGGAGGGGGCGCAGGAACACCTGACTTATCTATGCCCCGAATTTATTGCTTTAATCAATACTTTCAAGTTTTTCTTTATGAGTGTAATAAAAAGCAACTTCAATTTGTATGCAACAGCAGGAGAACTCTGTATTGAAATCAATATAATTGAAGGTTGTGGGTACTGAAAATTTTTTGCTTTGGTCCAAAATGGTCTAAGTTGTAAAAGATTAATTTAAGCAAAATCAACTTTTATTAAAACTTTTCAAAACCATTTTCGATATGGATCAGAACTGGACACGCCTGAGATCTGTCACTGAGATGCACAACCCGGATCCCAGCAACTGGAAAGTTGCCCCTAGTCTGAATAGCACTGCACTGGAGATCACAACCGAAGCTCTGAATGCTGAATAGACAAAGATGACCGAGATGATCAAATGGACAAAGTTGATTGGGGAAAAGTTTATGGCTAGACTTCAAGATGAAGTTGCCTATGTATCCCAAAGATGGGAATCAAGCCTTACATAGTTCGGCTCAAGTTCACTCATGTATTAACCCTCACCTTTTATGCTCTAACTTTTGCCAAGGCCGCCCTTTGCGGTTTTCAACCTTGCGAGCTCAGTTTTTGTAATTTCAAATTTTTTCGTGCTCTAACTTTTGCCTAGGTCGCCCTTTCGGGTTTTCGGCCTAGCGAGCCACTCAGGGGTAATATTTCTTCAACTTATCCATGTTGATCGGCTGTGAGAACTCTAGGCCATCTAGGTCCATCAGAACGACAGCTCCACCTGACCAGATAGACTTGATGATGTAGGGACCGGTCCAATTGGGTCTGAACTTGCCCCTAGGGTCATGGATGGGAGCTCGGTTATCTTTGAGCACCAAATCTCCTTCTTTCAAATTCCGAGACTTAACCTTCTTGTTAAAAGCCCTGGCAATTCTGCGCTGATAACCTTGAACATGGTACAGTGCTTTCAGTCTTCTTTTGTCAAAGAGCATGAGTTCTTCAAATCTGCTCTGCTGCCAATCTGCTTCGGCTATCTGACATTCAACCAGCACTCGCAAAGACGGAACTTCAATCTCAATAGGTAGAACAGCCTCCATCTCATAAACTAATGAATACGGAGTCGCCCCAGTAGATGTTCTAATTGAAGTCTGGTAGCCGCATAGAGCAAATGGCAACTTATCTGGCCAGTCCCGGTAGGTTTCCACCATCTTCTGCAAAATGTGTTTGATGTTCTTGTTGGCGGCCTCAACTGCTCCGTTGGTCTGCGGCCGATATGTGGATGACTTATGAAAAGCCACGTTGTATTTTTCCAACAAATCAATCACTTCCTTCTTGAAGTGGGAACCGTTATCTGAAATAATCTCATTTGGGACCCCATAGCAACAGATGATATTGTTCCTGATGAACTTTGCAACATGCGAAGCCTTCAATACCGCATAAGATTGGGCCTCAACCCATTTTCTGAAATAATGTATCGCGACCAGAATGAACTCATGCCCATTAGACCCTTTTGGAGTGACACCCCAATCACATCGATTCCCCAAACTGAAAATGGCCATGGCGAAATCATATTGTACAGCTTCGACGGCGGGATGTTCATGCGGTTTGCATGGATCTGACATTTGTGGCATCGCCGAACAAAGCCGATACAATCCTCCTCCATGGTGGACCAGTAGTTACCCTGCCTGAGAATTTTCTGAGCTAGCATCACCCCGTTCATGTGTGCTCCGCACTCTCCGCCATGGATGGCCTCAATCAGGCGCTTCGATTCTTCAACGTCGACACACAGTTTATGCATTCCCAGATGACCTCTCTTGTACAGTTTACCCCCACAAATGATGAACTGAGCAGCCATTCTTCTGATTGCCCTTTTATCCTTGGCATTTGCCCCTGGTGGATACGCTTCTTTCTCCAAGAAGTTCCAGACATCGTAATACCAGGGGTTCTCATCTTAAACCTCTTCCATGGCAGTAATCGACTCGTAGGCCGGTGCAAACTTCTGGTCAATGATGACCGGACGCATCCGGACTCCAAAAGAAATATCTATCATGGAAGATAGAGTTGCTAGTGCATCTGCGAACCTGTTGTTCTCTCTTAACAGATGAGCGAAGTTCAGCTTCTCAAACCGAGGAATCAACAAGTCCAAGGTCTGACGATAGATTCTCATCTTTTCTTCTTTGACTTTCCAGTCTCCTTTAGCTTGAGATACAACCAGGTTCGAGTCCCCGATGACGTCCAACCGTTTTGCCCCTAGTTCTAGGGCAGCTTCTAAACCAACAATGCATGCTTCATACTCTGCTTTGTTGTTCGAGACTTTGAACCGAAGTTTAAATGCTAGAGGGATACGGGATTTTTCGGGTGCTATCAGCAACACCCCTATCCTATACTCGTACTGGTTTGACGCTCCGTCAAAATACATCGTCCAAAACTCATCGTCGATATGCAAAATAGCCTCATCTGGGAATAAGTACTCAACTACTTCACCTCCTTCCACTGGATGATCGGCTAAGAACTCCGCTACCGCTCTTCCCTTGACTGACTTGCGCGTCACATATTTCAGATTGAATTCGGAAAGCAACAGCAACCAACGATCTAGTCTACCCGTAAGTGCCGGTTTCTCGAAGAGATATTTGATGGGATCTAATCTTGAAACCAACATTACAGAGTGAGCTAACAGGTAGTGTCGCAACTTCCTGGTAGCCCATACCAAGGCTAAGCAAGCCTTTTCCAACGATGTGTAGCGAGTTTCATACTCCAGCATCTTCTTGCTCAGCTAATAGATAGCCCTCTCCACCTTGTCCTCAGACTCTTGTGCGAGCATGCAGCCCATTGTAGTCTCAGTTACTGAAAGATACAAAATCAAAGGTTTCGCCGACTCGGGCGATGACAACACGGGTGGGTTCTGTAAGTATTCCTTGATCTGTTCAAAAGCAGCTTGGCATTGGCCGTCCCATTGGAACTTCTTTCCTTTCTTCAGGAGACCAAAAAGTGGTTCACAAGTCAAGGTTAATTTTGAGATAAACCGTCTTATGAATTGCACTTTACCCAGAAAGCCTCGCACCTCCTTTTCAGTCCTCTGAACTGACTGCTGAATTGATATCCTCTGCCTAACTGCCCTCCGTCTAGTAACCGGGAGTAAGGAATGGAACACTGGTTGTCCATCTACCAGATCCTCAGATCGATGGAGTCTGCAACCTCTAGTCTAGAGTGCTTGGGGAAGATCTGCTTGGTTGGAAGCAATTGTGCTAAACTACCTAGCAAAAAGATAAATAAAGCATAATAAGGAAATAAACAACCAAAAATGGACAGCATAACGGCTTAAATAAACACAACACACAGTTGAGTATAACAACACACAGTTGATAAGCTGAATACAATGTTCTCAGACACGGATCATTGTTCCCAAATTACTGCCCCCAAATCTGAAACTGATACCCGCAGATAACTGATTCTCAAAATACTGGTGACCGCAGGCTTGATGCCTAAACTTGCAAACTGATACGTGCATTCCGGTAAAGGCCAACTCTAAAAGCACATAATCAAGCAAATAAGAGCCAAAACACCCCTATGGAGGGGTAGGGTTTCCCTATCCTATTTTGTTAGGAGCTAGGGTTTCACTACGCACGCAGCAGTTTCAAACAACCTACAATTGGGTAAGCAACCTGTCCTAGTTTGGAATGGTCACTATGGATTCCGAATATGTACTAGGTCGAATGGTCAAAAGGGGTGCCCCGGTAAAAACCGGGGTTTGTGTTCCCATCGTGGCAGAGCACGTAACCGGTTAGCCTTATGGCACGCTTCTCAAAGCAAGCCTCCGGCAAACCGTTCAGGAATAGCAGATGGCAAACACGATGTCCTAGGCGCACCAATGCAAATGCAATGCAAAGAGACACATAAGTGTAATCAAAACAAGATATCATGAGTTCGAGTCAAGTTCTCAAACTCCCCAGCAGAGTCGCCAGAAACTGTAGACGTCCCCGAACGTCCCGGGAGAAATCCCATTTTGTTCATTGGGCTTACAACAGTTCGGACTCAAATGTCACGGTTCTGAATCTAATCCCGCAAAGTGCAATGCGAGACCGATAAATCACCAAAGAATCCAAATCCGGTAAATCATTTTGAAAAACAGATTTTTAGAAAGAAGTGCCAACATGGACTGCTTTGCCAGATACAGAGTCGCCACCTAAATATTTTATCTTGGAGGAATTTAGGAAACCCTGACTCGTGCCTAAGGCCACGTGTCCGTCATCACCAAAGTTGCCTCGGCTCGGGAACTTGGGTACGATTGGGGAAGGTCAGCTATGAGCACCCCCGCTCGCCCGATCAAAGATCGGCCACTACTAAACATGATATCGAGTTTTGAAAACATTATGTGCTCTTATTCCGGTTATTAGCCTAGAATTACTATGTGATGCACACAACATACAAGTATAGACTGGATCGTTTGAGTTGGAACAAAACATTTCATGTTTGTTTATTTGAAAGATGGTTTGATGGTGCTACTCGCAAGTAGGCTAAGACGTGGATTTGCCACCCTCAAGTGGGCTTTAAGAAAACATGATTTTGCCACTCTCAAGTGGGCTTAAAACTCTCAATTGGTGAATTGTTCCAATTCAAATAACCCAACCTTCACCCACAGGCATTCAGGCAGTTATATCACATAAGCAAATAGCCTCATGGTAAGCATGCTATCATGGCAGTCACTCACACGCATGCAAGGATGCTAAAGCATAAACACTTACCGAGTACTCTGAGCCAAAGAAAGAAGCTAATTAGAACACATGCATGAATCCTAACTATGCTGAGATGGCTAATGCAACACATGCAAAAATGCAACTACAGTAGGCTCGGCTATTCTAAGATGGCATATGAGATGCAACAATCGATACATGTATTCAACTTGGAATTGAAATACAATGCAGTTAGCATGATGCGCCGAGCCCGGTGCATGCAATACAGATGAATGAATGCAAGCATGCGAACATATAGATGCTAATTTAACATGCCCTAAAACTAACCATCATAAGCTGGTAAATAAAAGGGAGAAAGACGTGGGGTTGGAAGGCATGCATCACACACACACGCACACTTATTACAACATTGCCCTCCTCCGAGGGTCCGAAAGAATAGTACAAACCAAATAAATAATTAACTACTCTAGCTAATTAATTATTACAGACCTTTAATTAATTAAACAAATTAATTACAAAATAAACTAAGTATGAAATTCAAAAGGCCGCCGTAGCTCCGCCTCGAAATAATTGGATGATGCATGCTCGATTCGCTTTGCTCGGAAACCCGTTGCCATGCCACATGTTCCCTCTGTTTGCACTGTTCTGCACCTCTGAGAATTGTGAAAATCCTAAGGTTGCTTCTGAACCACTCCCTGAGAATTTTGAGATGCCACCGGCCAAGAGAAAACACTACCGGCCATGGAAATATGGTCATCGACCAAAAATGGGATCACCAGCTTGATTTTGGTAGTCGACCGGCACTGAAAGTGGCCGACCGGCCATTTATTCTTGCAGAACACTGGTTTTGCTACAGCAGAGGACAGACAGTGCATGGCAAGGCATTTACATGACAATGTATGCACGACCACCCTCCTTATCATACTAAAAACTCAAGGGAGTATGGCTCTCGACCCTCGGGTCACCAATCACGCATTTCGATGCATGATGACCAAAGATGTCAAGTGTGCAAATCAATATGAATGAATGCAACAAAACAAATGAATGCTACACACTCTATCATGTTGAATCAAGAGTGTCAGCGACCGAGGATTGTGGTACGTTTCGTCACTTCAAGTACGAACGTCCCTCATTCCTTATATTTGGTTTGACATCCCAAACCAAACATAATGCAATGTATGTATGCCATATACAATGCAAAGTATGTAACCAATGCAATGCAACATGGGAATGTAAGGCAATGTAATATGAGTATGTCAAATACAATGTGATGCAACCTAACATGCAAACATCATGGCAATGCAACAAGTATGCGATACCACAATGCAACCTAGATATGGGAATACACAAAGTCATAGGCATGCAACAATGATACCAACCACAAGGGTGCGGCAACGTGCAATGCGGTAAGCCTACAACAATACATAAATGCATGATCCATGGACCTACACTAAGGATGGGTAGGCCTCAGCCGTGTCCAAAATAATGACCAAAGTGCCAAGAAATGATGGACAAAACACACCCAAATGTGCACATGTAAAGGTCCAACACTTAGGCATGAAAAGAGTCGACTCTCAAGCACATTAAGAAGAGACAAATATGGACAAATCACAAGCATGACAAGCTCTGAAAATGCGTAAAGGATGATGCCAAATCAACCAAGCCATGCAAGTAAGGCATGCAACAATGCCCAAAACTCAAGACTAATAAAGGGGTTGAAACCAGGGCCATATCAACCAAGCCCCAAAGAGCCGAGATGACTTAAAACAGTCCTAGGGTAGACCAAAGTAAGGCTAAAACATGCATGGAACAAGGCAAAAAACATGCTAAGAAAAGGACATAAAACAAAGGGCATTCAAGGCCACAAAGAGAGCACTCCACTACAACTACCTCAACCACGCATGGCATGGATTATTCAAAGAAAAACAGAGCTATATTATGCCAAAAGGAGCCCCAAAACCCACTGATATTGGCTGCCCAAGAACTTAAACAAAGAGGCATGCACAATGACCTATTTTGAGGCACAAAAAAGAGCAACTCTTCAAAGTATTGAAAGGATGGTAAATGCAAGGGTACAAGCATGGAACATGGACTGAAATAGCATGACAAGTGATTCCAAGCCACTGAAATAGCCCAAGTAAAGCATGCTCATGAGTCACACACCTAAAGCTAACGAGCTAAAATGCATGATGGCTATACAAAACATTGCAAACATGACCAAATCAACACCAAACAGAGCTTAAACATGTCACAACATGGATAAAAGCTTCATGAAGTCAAGCTAAAACATGCAAGCATGATGGTCTAAATGCATGATACATGTTTAGGCAAATGAGGGGATTGCAAAGAAAGTGCATAATGCATGCAATAAGCCAATGAACCAACATGAAACAGAGGTATAACATGATAAACTAACACCAAATACCCACTGGAATGAAGCTAAAACACATTAAACCAACATGCTACCTTTACAAGCCAACAATGTAAGCAAATGAGGAATAAGGGGAGAGGGGTGTCCCTCCCCTATACAAGACCTCAAAACCACTTCTCCGCCACTGAAAATCCTCTGGATTTCAGTGGTGAGAAGGTCAAAATAAAAGGGGTCCAAGTCTCAAGAAGAAGGTCACAAAAAGAGGCGAAATAAGGCCTAAGAGGGGGTAGACAACCCCCAACACCAAAATGACCTTAAGCAACTATAACAAGCATGAAAATACAGAACTTTTATCAGTTATACACTAAGCTCGAAACCACATGCAAATAGGTCTAAAACCTTAAGCAAAAATGGGGAATAAAATGGGCAGTTCTCACCCTTGAAGAACACTTCAAGAACATCAACTCCAACACCTCCTTCTGATCAAAACCAACTCAAAAACTTTGAAATCAAACCCTCAACACCTCAGCAACCAAAGTATAGTGTAACACTAGGTCTCTTAGTGCAAAACTAAGAACAAAAACCCCTTGAGAACACTATTACACACACAACTATCTAGAGAGAGGGAGATATAGAGAGATATAGATATATAAGTTATATCTCAGAGTTGTTCAACCCCTGGAAAAGGGAGGGGAGGTCCTCCTCTTATAGGAATTCTAATTCTAAGCTTCCAAGGGAAGCTAAGTGTAAGAATGAAATCCCTCTATACACGTGTATGGAGGGCAGAATTTATGCTCACCAGCTGGCACAACTAGCATGCACAATGCCTGAAAAAGGCAAAGAAAAGGTCTCAGCAAGACAAAGGGGCCGGTCGACCAACACACATGGCCGGCCGACCAAATACAGTACCGGTCGGCCAATACAATTGGCCGGTAGCAAGAAATCATGGCCGGTGACCTCAGACCATGGCTGGTGGGTTGAGGAAATGGCAAACAATCCACCTTCTTCCCTCAAAATAGAAACACAAATGCTTGGTCCACAACCAAGCACAAAACAGTCAAGTTGAGAGGTCTTGAGGCAAGGCGCGCGGCTGAGACCTCAGAGAACTCAAAACGAACACGAACAAGGGTGATCACCGAGTGTTCAAACGGTGACATCCAAGTCTTGAGGACGGTCAAAAATGGAGTGTCTACAGACGGGTACTGTTGGGCCATGGGGCCCACCAAAGGTCCCGTTTCGATAATCCGAACCGTTGAATGTGTAGAACTCGTTCAGTACTATATACCTATGAAAAATCACTTTAATTAAATATCAATAACTATGTGATCGAAACAGTTTTGTATGAAATTAATGGATGGTCAAAAATAAACGGCTGAAAAAAAAACTGACTCAATCACATAGCTATTTAGATCCGATCAACGTGATTTTTTACAAACATACAGTACTCGATGAGTTCTACATATTGAATGGTTTGGATTATCAAAAAAAAAAAACCTGTGGTGGGCCCCCACGGGCCGAACATTACCCTCCAACTTAATAAATATGTACTCCCTCTGTCCCAAAATAATGGTCCCTTTTCGAGAATCCAACTTTTTTTGGTAATACAATTATTGCACTTTAAAAAAGTTAATTTTTCAAAATTACCGTTTTGATAGTACATTTTTTGGAAATATCAATGTCATAATTGTACTTTTTATATTGTTTATTAATTTAAAAGAAGGGTAAAATAGGAAATTTATATTATTTTTGTACTTGATTTTTGAAGAGGGACTAATATTTTGGGACAATGAAAAATGGAATAAGCGACAAATATTTTGGGACGGAGGGAGTACATCTAATTTTTTTTTTGGGTCATCTGAACAGACCATTTCGTACTGAACCATCAATCAGTACCAACATTGTCCAGTCGATGTTTGTATTAAAATATTTGTGGAAATTAATTTTTTTATATTTTTAATTTGTGAATAGTGATAACTTTTTAACTGTTTTAGTAACTTTTTAGCTTTTTGGATTTTTCCTAGTATGCCAAACCAGGCCTAATGTCATATTGAAGACTTGGGTTTTCACTTTGGCTTTTCATGGTGCAGATCTCTCCTTTCAATTTTTAAAACTGCAATGTGAATAAGCTTATTCATATTCTCAAAATTTTGATTATATCTTCTTCATTCCTCAACTATATATATTTATACATACATCACTTGTGCACCCACCGTAGTTCCTATTAAAGTGAAGAGATTCTTCTCAATTTCTAGTTATTTCAATCATACAAAGTAGTTTCCTCATTTCCACTTGAACAGAATATATGCAGAGGGAATGAATAAGAAGTGAAATTTCTAACAAGTTTTATTTTATAATTTCAAATAGTTTTCTCCATTTATTACATGATTAGCAGTTTTCAAAGTTACAGTGAATATGGTAAGAGCATGAATTTGTGATTGAAGTTAGTGAAAATAGAAATGATATACTGGTTATATGTAGAAGAGCTAATTAGGCTTATTTTCTCTCATGTCCTCCGCAACGAAAATTGTAGTGGAGGAATTAGGAGTTTATATAGGGATGGCAATGGGGTTAATGGGGCAGATATTAATTCTCCATCCCCATTCCTTTATAATTATTTTTTTCCGTTCTCCATTCCCCATGGGTACTATCCTCTCCATCTCCTAATGGGTTTGGATTTTTCCCAACGCAACTTGACTATTTTTTTTTCTTTTTCTTTAAGATTCACAATCAAAACTAAATATACATTCAATCTTATTTTATTTTATTTGGCTCAACAACAAAATCAAATATACATTAATTAACATTGTCACATTATTCTTGTTAAATTTTATGTATTTTAGAATTTTTTAAATTTATTTAGAAAAATTCTATTCCTACAAAAAATTCCATCTTCTTTTTAATTTTTTTAAATTTTATGTATCTCTTTCTGTAAATCATAAAGCATTATAACGCAGCGGATAAAATGTCAGATCATACCTTTTAGCGAAGAACCTCGTGGGTAAATCACGTGCTTCCAATCTGATCAATCAACCCAGCAGTGGAGTGATATTACAGAATGAATATCACCCACACAAATCACAGTGCAAATGGCTTGATCGTTGTTTTTGGGAGAGAGTCAGAGAGAGAGGAGAGTCTGGGAAAAAGGTTATGGGTAAAAACCCCATAACGTATCTGATATACGTATCTGATTCAATATATTAGATTAACCATATAATCTGATATTTAACCAATATCTATCTATCTATCCATATCTATTGATATGATAGATATGGATATCCTGAATGGTTATCCAAATAAGTTTGGATTAAATTCAAACTTACATGGATAAGGTTCAAGAGGTTTAGGTTCAAAAAGCTCAAAGGGCCATGCCACATGGGCGCCTAATTTCTAACATCTCCCACTCGCACATGAGTTGGCATGACACTGCCACATCTCTATCTCAATCTCCCCAAAAATGAACAATCTCATACTAGCCAATGCACCGTGCGACTGCTGAGAACACCTGCATGTGGGAGCTCTATACTAGAAACTCAAAATGAGCCAGCATAGAGACATCAACCCAAAAGAACAAAAATAGTGTCTTATATATCCCAGACCCATCTAATTACACCGGTCCAAAAAACATCTCTAATCCCTCAAAAAGAGCATGTTTGACCCTCTCAATTCTTGCAATATATTCACACTCAATCCGCCTCTCATACAGAGCGATGTGAGTTGCCGGCAGTGAATATACAACAGCGGTGTAATACTAGATAATCTTCCTTTTGCCCTCATGCCATTTAGTTTAGGATTGACCGCTTTCCCAGTGATGTCCCTTAAGGCCGAATCATACATGACCGCAGGCAACATACCAAAGTAGCAGAACATCAACCCCTTACCTTATGACATAGTCAAAAGTCACAAAAGGGTACATAAATGAAAGTCATATCAATAATGACACGTAAGACTCACACGGTGAGGAAACAGGGATCCATTCTCTCACCTCATTACTCGGTCGCCAAGCACATATAGTATGAATACATGTTACGGTGGAGTAACTCTTCCAAAAGAGTGACGTCATACTCGATACACCGTACAGATATTAGTCTAGTCGCTTTCTAGCGCCTAACCCGAATTCTCTATTTGCTCGCCTTCTAGGCGCCAAATGAGATCTCGCATCTGGCTAATCATAACAGGCACAACATGGAAAGTGGGTACTAACATCCATGTTTGGTCCTTAACACGACCTCATCTTGGTTGTAACCAAGGCGACATACATAGTGGATAATTTAAGCCTCTCTTGGCTCCAAATAAAAATAAACCACTAGTCTCATCCTTGCTCGCTCCCAAGCGCCAAGGGCGATTGCTCGTGTGAGTGAGCCAATCTTGCCTGCTGACATCATCATCTGCTAATCATTATGACACAAACCATAATAGTGTCAACATCCCATCATCTCAAAATAAGTGATCGATTTTAAAAAAAATTTGACCACAGCTTGCGCAATTCTAGATTCCAAACATAAGCCTTATCAGCACCTCTTGCGATAAGTATATACAACGGAATCCACCATGTGCGCCTCACATGAAGTGATTCAAGATCACTACCTCTTGCGCAATTACCTCTCTAAAGATATTTTGGTGACCAATTTGCGTTCATTCTAGATGCGCCCAACTGCAGATGCGCCCAACTAGCGCATTGAATCTTACAAGATGCGCCAAACTAGCGCATTGAATCTTACAAGGAGCAAATTAATATACTACTAGTAAAGCATTTTATCCACAGTCTAATGAGCAAGGTCAATGTCTAAACAACTCAGTTGACCATTTACCAAAGATAACACTTATCATGCCGAATACGCCCACATAGCGTACTTTAGGCTCCCACAACAAAGAAAAGATCAAGGAATATAGGTCATCTGTTTCTCCCAAAGACAATCCGAGGATACACTCAATAGCTAAGGCTCTGGCTTTTACCGATAGGTAAGTCAATGGGTTTGCAATTTTGCATCTAGAATCATTCTAGGATATTCCTTATGTAAGTCATCGAAGACAAAAGGAATTCTCCCAAAACAATCCCTAAGGATCGTACATCCGAGCATATAAATTACATCACCCATGTCCATCATATCTAAAATAGAGGACTGCCCACCCTAGGTGGCGACAACCCTTATAAATTCCTGGCTCATAATGACTAAGTAAGGAAAAACTTCTTTTGGACCATTGATCATGCCTCAGTGGTCTTCATCGATCATCGTTTGCCTATCATGGCTTGACGAAATCTAAGAACCACTATTTGGATAACTGTTTTAGGCTGTAAAAGATTTATTGGAACTAGCAACCTTTTTGCGCTCCTAACTTTTCACCATAAAAGCAGAAGGTAAATCCCTACGGATCTACTTATCCAATTCTCCAACGAGAAGTTGGGTCACAATGTCCACAAATCAATGTTCCGAACTTATGTCAATCATAGCCTAAGTCGAAATAACCTCACTCCCCAGGAGGAAGTCTTCTCATGGTCTACACTTTCCTCAATGGTGCGACTTTTCGGTATCTAGCGAGCCTTATGCCTCAACAATGACTATCCAAATTACGCATAACTTTAGAACAGTTTCGCGTCATAATGGAAAGTCAACCAATTTATAGAAATGGTTAATCCTCAAAGACTTTGTCTTAAACTGCGCAACATTAATCCACTTTCTAAAAACAGGGGACTAGAGCCTTTGGCATTATCCTAGGCTCTTTATCATTTTGCGGAGCAATCATGAATGTTTCCTTCTCAATCACCCAGTGATGACGTGGAAAATTTTCACATTCGCTACTACGCAACTAAGAATGTAGAGTATTCTTCTCTAATGGAGTAATCTATTAGTAGGCACACCGCTCCCACTGTCCCTAGGATATTGGAAATTTATTTTCATTCTCAACTAGGCTACATAAAAGCGCTATGCTTAGAATTCTCTATCTTATAGAGTTTCAAAACTCTATTCACGTCACCTTTACTAAGAAAACTTTATGTGACTTAGTTATACTACCACAAAGCTGCTTACCTATATGCACATGACCCAGAGGGTTTACATGACCGCATACAATAATGCGCCACACAACCCTATGTGTTTATAAGACAGCATACAATAATGCGCTATAGAACCCTAGGTCTTAACTTCGCAATCTTATGAGAAGTAAAATAAAGATAAGCTGCTTAACGGTTACAGATCGCCCATAGATGGCTCTCTGCTAACCCATTACTCAAATGGAGTGTAAAATCTGATATGGAGGGCACTTAGTTAGGGATATAGGCAACAAACTAGTGCAATTCCCAATTGGGAAACATTTTGCGCCATTATCCACCTAACATTAACAATATTTAATTCCTTATCTCTACTACACCATTGTGTTGTTGAGTATTAGGAATAATCAATTTTCTAAGCATCCATTTCTCTTCACAGAGTTTTCTAAAATAACTCAAATAGATACTCGCCACCTTGGTCAAAACTAAAAGCACAAAAGCTGTTATCTAATTGATCTCAACCTCATATGTGCAATGTCAAAAAATCATCTCAAAACTTTTGACTTATGGGAGATCAAATAGTCTTGACTCAGATGCGTATCGTAATCTATAAATGTGTCGAGATTGAGGCTTAGCTATCATACCCTTACACATATCTAGTCACAAAAATCATAGTGGACTAAATGCGCCAATACAAATGACCTTCTACGGCTTTCCTACTTACTTGTGCGCACCCATTGCGAACAAAGTTACACATTTATATGAGAGCAGGATGTCACAAGCGAGTGGGCCCGAGAAGGCCTACTCAAACCATCGTGTCATCATCTCATTAATGTGATTAAGTATAATAAGCCACCGGTTCATGACCAATGTCATAAACTAATTCCAATCATCTTAATGTGTGAGTTCTCGAAGATAAGTTTAAAGGTTTAGGCCCAACTAGGTAATGACTCAGGACTAATTCATATTCACTAGATCATAAAAGGATGTCATGGAGATATCAAGTGCGCCTAAGTCGCAAATTTAACTAGTAAGTGCTAATCCCCTGCACCTTCAAGTCAATTTTATTCTCCATACACTTTAATGCATCTAGTTGAAAGATGACGATACTCCTCTTGCCATATCTATTTCTCGCTTCATAGTTACTTGCAATTAATTCTACTATCCACAAGAAGGAGAGAATAAGCTATCAATCTATGACAGCTCTTGAAGTAACTTAAGCGGAATTAGGCTAAAGAGTCTAATTCAACACAATGCTCTCACAAGCGATGCGTCAAATTCTTAGAGTCATAACAACCTTGTCGGCCTTGACCTTTTCATTACTATGCTGCAACGTTTGCGCTTAGTGGTAAACGTTATTCAAAAACGTTAGCCTAGCTAAGGAATCATACAAAGAAGCCCTCCTCATGTCTCACACTCAAGTGTGGAAACAGTAAGTGTCCAGACTTAGACAAGTTGGCAATGCTAATAGATTTTGCAGCCACTAAGCGCTAATCTTTTCACCTAGTGTTAATAGATTTTTGCAGCTTCTAAGCGCTAATCTTTTCACTTAGCGTGATATTTCAACGCACACTATTATAGTGCATGAAATTTTGCTCCATCCACTCCCAATAATTGGGTAGAGAGCAAAACACTGCTCATACTGGCTACTCGTCTTACACTTAATGACTAATTTATTTAAGCTCGCATTTCTTGGATGACGTGACTCTTGAATGTTACTTCATCCAATGATGTAACATTATTTACAAGTCAAATTACAAAGTCAATCCGCGCAGCTCAATAGTCAAGATCATATACAGATCTATTGAGGGCTTACTAATTTCATAACTCAAAACTCGCCAACCAAAACTACGTAGCGTGCCGCTAACCATAGCGCACACATTAGTTTTTATTATGCCAAACAAGGCAACAAAAACACGGCGACTTTGAGTCATGTTTCCTTACTTTGGCTCAATTAAGGTTTGACCTAAAGTCTCCAAGACTTTTGCTCATCTAAAGAATGGGATTACATTGTTCACATTTGAACATCTCTACTAAGTCTAGGTCAACCAAATTAACTTCCATAAGCTAAATCAATTTAGAGAGAAATTCGCATTGGGATTAATTTGATTAGCATAATATAATTTTGCCGCAAAAATCTAAATTAAATAGTGACAATATTACACAAGTCGCAAGATCGAAAATCCGCTATGCTCGTAATCATCTCTTGCGCCACAGGTGACAATTATCCAAAATTTAATTTAATTTATGCGCAAAATATTGGTTTTCGGGAGTTAATCTACAAAGATTTCTCTCAACCGAATAACCTCCCACTGATTATGGCATGTCTAAAAGTATGATAAAAAATTCTAATTCCATACAATAGCATCATAATGTAGATTCACAATCAATACATGCTATGTTACATTTAATAAAGGAATTAAACTAAAAAACAATTAATCATGCTATTCTAATTACAACATATTATGAACTCTAGGCAAATAAATAACAATATGCTGTATTTAATATTCAAATTATGCCATAATTAAAATGTATATCATTCTGAAATTTTCTGGAATATTTCTGAAATTTTCTGGAATTTTAAATAACTAATAAACACACATAAAATTAGAAATAAAAAATCCAGAAACTGATAAACTGAAACAATTATACCAGTAAATAGTAAAACATTTCAGAAGTCCACAATAAAAATTTCAACCCCAGAAAATTATTTATGCAATACCAGAATCATTTTAAAGCATAAAAAATGAATTATTAACACAGAAAAAATATTTTTTATTTTCGTAAAATTTTCAAAATTTTACAGAATATAGAAAAATTAATTCTGAGTCTAACGGTACAAACCACAGCTAAAACAAATATAATGAATTAATTATGACCATTTAACGCGATTCAGAATTTAAAAAAAAAACAAACAGAGCCTTACAGCCAAGCCAACTAGGGAAACGGCTCGGCTCGCGGCTCAACATGGCTCAGCTCGCGGCTCAGAACGCGGCTCGGCACGTGGCGCGTGTGTGTGGCGCGGAGGGCGCGCGCGTGTGAAGGGCGCGAACAGCGCGCGCGTGGAGCGCATGAGAGCGCGTGACAACGCGTGGAGGTCGCTGCCGGCGTCAGATGGCGCGTGTAGCCCACGCGCCGCCTTCCACGTTGTTTTCTGGATCAATTTTTGTACTTCCGGACTCCATTTTCCAAAATTAAATCATTTATGGTCTTAAAAATGACATTAATGATCATAAAAATGAAATATTTTGGATCTCTTCCTCTTTTATAAATATTCATGTGTATAATGTGTACATATATAGATATATATAAATATACACATGATAAAAGAAAGCACGAAAATACCCATACATGGCTCTGATACCAATGTAAATCATAAAGCATTATAACGCAGCGGATAAAATGTCAGAATCATACCTTTTAGCGAAGAACCTCGTGGGTAAATCACGTGCTTCCAGAATCTGATAAACCAACCCAGCAGTGGAGTGATATTACAGAATGAATATCACCCACACAAATCACAGTGCAAATGTCTTGATCGTTGTTTTTGGGAGAGAGTCAGAGAGAGAGGAGAGTCTGGGAAAAAAGGTTATGGGTAAAAACCCCATAACGTATCTGATATACGTATCTGATTCAATATATTAGATTAACCATATAATCTGATATATAACCAATATCTATCTATCTATCCATATCTATTGATATGATAGATATGGATATCCTGAATGGTTATCCAAATAAGTTTGGATTAAATTCAAACTTACATGGATAAGGCTCAAGAGGTTTAGGTTCAAAAAGCTCAAAGGGCCATGCCACATGGGCGCCCAATTTCTAACACTTTCTCCTCTCTATTAATTGATCTTCGATAATCTGAAAGTGAGTTGTTATTCTCGTTTTCATCATCATCATCATCATCTTCTTCTTCTTCTTCTTCTTCTTCTTCGTCTTCTTCTTCTTCTTTTAATTTTTATTTGCATTTATAGAATGAATTTTCTTGTTTCAATATCTCCTGCAATTGTTTTATTGGATTTCTCTTTAATTTGATGATAACCTTAGATTGAATTTCCCAATTTTCATCGTAACTGTGATCACCTTGATTGAAATTTTGTACATTTTTTTTTCAATTTCCATGTTTTGGTTATGATTAATTGCGCGTTTTTGATCGATAGTCACAATCTTGTCACCGCTAGATTGTCGCCATCGCAAATCGCCATTAATGTAGTGAAAGGATGAGAGAGAGTGAGAATTAGAACTCTAATTGTAAACAAAGTAATGAAAACTAGGGATGGTAATGAATAACCTACCCTGTGAGTATCTATGGAGACCCAACCTAAATACATGGGCTTTTCCCTTTTTTCTTGTTCATCGAGTAGGGTAAGTGATGTTCTTTAAATCTCCACCGGGGATGGGTACCCACTAATTTCTCCATATTTTTTTTTTAGGTACATCGGAAAATAATTTCTCCATATGTTTTCACTACTTTATTTACAATTAGAATTCTAATTCTCACTCTCTCTCATCCTCTCACCACACAAAGGGCAATTTGCGATAGCGATAATCTAGCGGCAATAAGATTGTGACTATCGATTAAAAATGCGCAATTAATCATAACCAAAACATGAAAATTGAAGACAAAAATGTACAAAATTTCAATTAAAGTGATCACTAGTTAAGATGAAAATTGGGAAATTCAATTTAAGATCACTATCAAATCAGAGAGAAATCCAATAAAACAATTGTAGGAGATATTGAAACAAGAAAATTCATTCCAAGGTTAATTAATGTGTATTTGATTTTGTTGTTAAGCCAAATAAAATAAAATAAGATAAGATTGAGTGCATATTTAGCTTTGGTTGTGAATCTTAAAACAAAAAAAACAATTTGCTTGTCAACCTGAAAATAAAATAAAATAAAAGGTCAAGTTGGGTTGGGGAAAATCCAAACCCATTAGGAGATGGGGCGGGTAGTACCCATGGAGAATGGGGAAAGGGGAATGGGGAAAAATAATTATAGGGGAATGAGGATGGGGAATTAATATCCACTCCATTAACCCTCATTGCCATCCCTAGTTGAAAAGTTAAAAAAATGGTTGTGAAAATAATAAAAACAATAAATAAATAAATAATAAAATGAAAAATGGAGAAAAAAATATCTCATGATCCAAGAGAGAGAAGGGAGTGGAGAAAAGAAGGAATATATGAAAGATTAGAAAATCAAAAAATGTTATGGATTTTAAATAAATTATTAAATTTTTTTATCACATCTTTCATATAGATATGGAATTTACACAAATCATATTTGTGTGGGTCCTACATCTATGTAAGAAGTTTGGTAAAAAAATTGATAGTTTATTTAGGATCATAAGCATAACTGTTAAAAAACAATTGCATGAGATAATGTGACAATGTTAATTAATGTGTATTTGATTTTTTTGTTGAGCCAAATAAAATAAAATAAGATACGATTGAATGTATATTTAGCTTTGGTTGTGAATCTTAAAAATAAAAAAAAATATTAAAAAAAAGGGTCAAGTTAGGTTGGGAAAAATCCAAACCCATTAGGAGATGGGGAGGGTAGTACCTATGGGGAATGGAGAATGGGGAATAATAATTATAGGGGAATGGGGACAGGAATTAATATCCACCCCATTAACCCCCATTGTCATCTTTAGTGAAAACATATGGAGAAATTATTTTCCGATGTACCTTTAAAAAAAATAAAAAAATAAAAAAATAAAAAAAACATATGGGAAAATTAATGGGTACACATTCCCGTCCCATCCCTAGTGGAGATTTAAAGAATATCACTTACCCTACCCAACGGATAAGAAAAAAAAAAAAAAAAAAACCGATGTATTTGGGTTGGGTCTCTATGGATACCCATAGGATAGATTATCCATTGCCATTCCCAAGTTTATATCAGAAAAAAAAAATTCATTTAAATATCTAATTGTTATAACTTAATTAATTTGTTCGTTATAGGTAATCAAACCATGGCGCTAAGCGAATTGGAAGAAAGGGAAGATCATGTTTCCACCCGTATTGACAAAAAGCATGCTAATTTATCCAATACATCCTCTGAGCATTGTATCTTCAAAATCAATGACTACTTATGCATGGAAAATGAGAAAGCATATGAACTAGTAATAGTTGCCATTGGCCCTTACCATTGTGGTAAGGCTAACTTACAAGAAATGGAGCTACACAAATTACGATACCTACAAAGGCTTCTAAATCGACAGAAAGAGAAGAGCGTGGATAGGTACATTATGGCCATAAGAGAATTAGAAAAAAGAGAATGCAATTGTTATGCAAAAACCATTAGACTTGACTCGGATGAGTTTGTGGAAATGATGTTTCTTGACAGTTTCTTTTGTTGTACAAATTATGGGATTCAATAAAACAAATAGATTCATAATTGGCAATTGAAATTTCATAATAAAAAAACATGCTGCAACTTACAAGTTGAACAGAGATACATAATAAAATAAAATGGAAAAATAGAGCAAACCGAAGTCTGCATTAGATAGTTTTCTTAAAACAGATTTGTCGCCTCACCGATTGGGCGTTGGAGGTTCTTCGACGTCTGTCTCCCAGGATATGATAGTTAGACCAGCTACAATAAGCACCTACTGCATAGTTTTAGCAAACAGAACTAAGGCATCACTCTTTCACTAGGAAGAATAAAAACTAAAGAAAACTAGAGAGCGAGAATTTCTGCAGCACGAAGAGAGAGCAAATTTTTCTGGTGTCAAAAACTGAAGGAGATGGGCCTCCTTTTATGCACATGAAGAGAGAAAGGAAGAGCTCTCCTGCAAAAAATGCAGGATTTAATTTCTGCAAAACTGCCAAGAAATAAATCAGCAAATTAATGGATTTAATCCATCATAATATAGAGGAGTTATATACTTTTATACACATGTGTAATGTGTATAATCCTGTAGCCCATAGATCTGCCTTGGCCCAAAAAGATTAAGATGGTTGGGCCAAGAAACCCGGCCCAACCCTCACATTCAATCCAGTCCAGGAAGCCTCAAGCCTAAGTCCCAAGACCTAAGATCCAAGATCCATAATCCACAACCCACGGATCATGAATCATGGATCACGGACCCAAACCGGCCAGTCCGAGAGGACCAGCGGTGCGCGCTCATATGGTAATTTTTGCATAACCAATTTGGTCTTGTAACGCCCCGAAATAATAACCATAATTCATCCCACGATATTAATTAAATAACAACATGTACTGAAATAATTATCTTCTATTCATATGATTCCATTGTACAAAAGGTAACACATGCAATTATACATTCATAAGTCCTAACCCTGAATCTATAGCATATGTCACAAGTTAATGATATGAAATAAAAGTTAAACAGATATATAAATGCCCTAGTGGCTACAACTTTCCAAGACAATACTTAGTTACAACAAAAGTGAGTTTAAACTCAATACAATTAAAGCCCTAGGCTTGTACAAAATAATTACAACAATAACAAAATAAACTCTTGGCTCCAAGTCCTTCCAAGTTACGGCCTTGGCGGAGACATATCATCAGCACCTGAAAATGGTTTTTTCACATAGAGTGAGTCAAATTCTAGTAGAGATACTCTAACACAGTGTATAAATCTTAACAAAGCCATAAGGTGAATGCATATGTAATGCTCGTGCCAAAACATTTTATATCTCTTTCCAAAATCATGCAATGTTAGGTTTATATCACAATTCATGAAAACATTTCCTTTACAACAGAAAATATGGCAGTGGATACAAGCATTGGGAATCTCTAGGACGTGTCTGCAAGTAGGCTTTATAAGCACTAATAGCCATTTTTACCAGTACTAACCGAAAGACTTGACACCTAACTGCGCGGGTTTCTAGACTTTCACCGAAGACACACAGGGCAACAATAATACCAGAACCCCGCCCCTACCTAGATTCACTAAGGTATTCACCAATTTTTCTCAAAATAATATACATTTTCAATTTGTTAAATATATAACAATGCTCAATGCCAATGAATGAGAAATTAGTTTCAATTCACTTAATTCTCATCCAATTTCTATAACAATCATAGTTATCCTCCACCGATAGCCCAAAACAAATTTCTCTAAGCAGATAGATAATTTCCAATAAAGATATACTTTCAAAATCTCAAGATGGGAGTGACAATACATATCCAACTCCACCACCATTATTATCATCATCATTCAAATTTCACAAAACCCAACATCATTTCCATTTCCTCTTTACAAAATCAAATATTCATATTTTAGGGCAAAATCCCATTTTCTTTATAATTCAATTTCAAGGATAAAAATCCATCATTTTATCACAACCCAACCATATTTACAAACCCACAATCATATCCAAGAACCCATTTAAAAACCCCTCTTTCGATTTTTAAACCAAAACCCTAGATTTTGTTAAAAAAATCCCCAAATCACAATATTGTTTAGAAAAGCAAATAACCAAGTTAAAAACCATACTAAAATGCGGAGAAATCCCTACCTCAAAGCTAGGAGACAAGACAGAAAGTGAAGAAACCTCGACGAAGTCAAAAATCAACTTTGCTCCGATTAAAATGAAGCTCTAGATGAGCTCTACCTTTTTATCAAAGGGACTAGGGTGTAGAGATCAATGGATGATTGTGTATTTGAAGATAGAAGATGAGTTCTAGAGAGAGAGAGAGAGAGTATATCTGAGATTTAAGAGTGTTTAGAGAAAAAGAAAGAGATGAAAAAGTGATCCAAAAAGTGACTTTTACAAACTGATATATCCGCAAACTGTTCGAGCGACTAAAACACCGCTTGAGCGGCTAGACACAATAAGTGAGACTGTTCGAGAGAACAAAGTGTTCACTCGAGCGCACAATGACACCCTTTCAGAAGTTTTGTAGACAAAGGCTAACCGCTCGAGCATAAGAAGGACCACTCAAGCTCAAGAAACATCGCTCGAGCGAAGAATGCCATGCTCCTAGTAGTTTTGCAGACCTGTAAAAGTATTGGAATTTCTCAAAGTTCGCTCAAGCGAACAAGCCAAAATCTAGGCAGCAACAGTTTCGAAAAACTAACTTCCAACCTGTTTTAAACATGACCAAGACACTCTAATAACTAAACTTAACAAGGAATAAGATGAAAGAAGGCTTGAACAACCATTCAAGACACGAATCTCGGATCCAAAATAATAAACGGATCGAGTCTAAACCAGAATTGCTATAGGTCCATAGTCTTGGCCCAAGTCCATCCTTAAAGCATCCATAACTCCCTTCCTTCGAAAAATTTGGATGTCTCAAAGGGCTCACACCCTTAGGCAAAAGATGGGATTTAAATACCCATCAATACTTTCCTCTATAATCAATGTGGGATACAAGGTTACACAACTTTCTCAACAGCTCTTTCATGAGGCCAACTTAATGAGTTAATTTCTCATTCAAATCTTAATGTTTTTGGTTATTCTTTTTGTGGTGTAAAGATTTCATGACAAAGAATCTAAACCCACTTTAATCCACCTCAATTGAGGATTAGTACCCACTTTAATATTGCATTAAAGTCACCAAAAAAACCATTATTTTCCAACAATCCCGCATATGAATAAAAATTGACCGAATAACAATAAACGGACAAAGCTTAACAACAAAGACTCGAAGAGAGAGTGAAACGGAATAACCCATGCATTGGAAGAGATAGCTTTTGGCTTTGAACCCTTCTTAGTGAAGTCTATCGAATTTATTGGCTACCTAGTGAACACCAAGTCTTGAACTATTCTACCGTTTATATAAACCAAGACAACAAACCTCACACAGGTATTACTCCAACCATCGTTCTATTCTCACTGCTGTATCCGATTTGGCCCTGGAACACTAGCCTGGTTCAGTGAGTGATTTAAAGAATTCGGCCTTGTTAATTCTTACAGAAACAACCCCACTTCACACTCACATAGGTGACTCTACTTGAGTATCATGCTATACTCAGTTTAACATACCAAAGTCATTAAAAGCTCAACTTAACCTCTACACTTGCAGGTATCATTGATAAAAGAAATGACTAGAGGTTTTAACTTTCTCAGTGACATACCACCATTACACGCAATTAGGTTGTCCCATTGAACCTAGATCTTGGGATCTCCAGTCAACTAGGTTGGGTTTCCATTCCGGTAACACCTTACACTAATGGCGTTAAACCCATTCCTTCTGATGACTCTCTACTAACAATCGATTTAACCCTTTGGTTAGTGGATCTGCAATGTTGTCCTTAGACTTCACATAATCTAAAGTGATAACTCCGTTAGAGAGTAGTTATTGTATAGAATTATGTCTACTACAGATATGTCTAGAGTTTCCATTATACATACTACTATGTGCTCGCCCAATAGCTGATTAGCTGTCACAATGAATACAGATGGCTGGCACAGGTTTCGACCAACGTGGAATATCTTCAATGTAATGGCAAAGCCATTCTACCTCTTTTGTTGCTTTATCCAATGCTATAAACTCGGATTCCATCGTTGATCATGAGATACATGTCTACTTGGAAGATTTCCAAGACATGGCTGCCCCTCCAAGGGTGAACACATAACCACTAGTAGATTTTGAATCCCTAACATCAGATATCCAATTCGCATTGCTATAGCCTTCTATTATTGCTGGATATGTGGTGTAATGCAGCTCATAATCTCAAGTGAAATAGGGATACCTTAACACCCAAACGATACCCTTCCAATGAGTGGCATCGAGATTGCTCGTGTATCTACTAAGCCTACTAACTAAGTAGGCTATATCCTGCCTTGTACAATTCATCAAATACATCACACTCCCAATGACCCAAGAATATTTTAGCTAAGAGACACTCTCACAATTATTCTTGGTCAAGTGTAGACTCAAGTCTACCAGTGTCCTAGACACACTTGTATTCGATATACCAAATTTCTCAAGTATCTTCTCTACATAGTGAGATTGAGAAAGTACAATACCATCAGATGTTCTAGTAATCTTAACACCCAGAATTACATCTGTAAGGCCCATATCTTTCATGTGAAACTTAGAGTTTAACAATCTCTTGGTAGTTCTAATTATCTCATTATTACTACCAACAATGAGTATGTCATCAACGTATAGACACAAAATGACATAACCTCTGTCAGTGTCTTTGACATATACTCGTTTATCACACTCATTGATCTTGATCCCATTTGACAACATAGCATTGTCAAACTTCTCATGCCATTGTTTTGGAGCTTGCTTCAAATCATATAATGATTTGACAAGCTTGCAGACTTTCTTATTTTGTCCAGGAGCTGAAAATCTCTCGAGTTGCTCCATGTAGATTTTTTCAACTAAATCTCCATTTAAGAAATCTGTCTTTATATCCATCTGATGTATCTCCAGACCACGTAAAGCTGTTATTGCAATTACCATGCAAATGGATGTAATCCTTGTCACAGGTGAATACGTATCAAAGTAATCAAGGCCTTGCCGCTGCATGTATCCTTTGATAACTAGCCTAGCTGTATACTTATCAATTGATCCATTTGCTTTCATCTTTCTTCTAAAGATCCACTTGCTTCCCAAGGCCTTATTGCCTGGGAGTAGATCAACCAACTCCCATGTATGGTTTTGTAACATGGAGTCAAATCTCACTCTTAATTGCTTCTTTCCACAAGGGACTTTTAGGTGAAGTCACATCTTCATGAAAAGTTCAAGGTTCTCCCTCTAACATATAAGTCAAGAAGTCTGGACCAAAGGACTTTGCGGTCCTAGCCCGTGTACTCCTTCTTGGCTCATCTACTTCCTCAACTTGATCATCTACTTGATCATTTATGTGATCATCTGCGTGATCATCTATGTGATCATTGTCACCTTCAACCTCTTTCATGGAATTCGGAACCCCTTCTTGGAGACGACAAAGAAATACATCTTCAAAAATAGATGCATTTCTTGATTCCATGATAGTATTCTTGTGTACATCGAGAATAGCAAACTTATACATAAGAAATCAATATGCACTGCTATTATGTGCATAGCCAATGAATATACAATCCACTGACTTCGGGCCTATCCGAACCCGATTGGGTGTAAGCACCGCCACTTTCGCAAGAAACCCCCACATTCGTTGGTATTAAAATGAAGGCTTGTGGTCTTTCCCAACTCATATGGGGCCTTGTCCACTTTATTCCGAGGTATTTTATTAAGAATGTAATTCACGGAGAGAATTGCGTCCCTTCATAAGTTATGTGGTAACCCAAAACTTATTAACATTGCATTCATCATTTCTTTTAACATCCTATTTTTCCGTTCAGCAACATCATTTAACTGAGGGAAGTAAGGCGTCGTGGTTTGGTGAATAATCCCAAATTGAACGCAAAGCTTAACAAGCGGGGATTTATACTCAACACCATGATCACTTCTTAAAGCCTTAATCTTTTGACTTAGTTGATTCTTAACTTCATTCTTCTTGAAAAGAATAAATTTATCAATCGTCTCATCTTTGCTTTTAAGCAAATATACATAACAGTATTTATTGCAATCATTAACAAAAGTGATGATGTACTTGTTGCCACCACGTGATTATATGACTTTCAAGCCACCCACATCACTATGCACTAAATCTAAAGGCTCAATACTTCTTTGAACAGAATGAAACAAAGTCCTTATCAATTTTGCTTCTACACAAGTTTCACATTGTGATTTGGATTAATCTTGAAAGATGGTATGTGACCTAGCTTGATTAATCTACACAAAGAGTTAAAATTCACATGACCCAGTCTACCATTCCATAAATAAGGGGGACTCAAGCATATAAGCAGAAGAAGAAGCTTTCTCATTAATTTTAAGGATAATAGTCATTATATTGAGCTTAAACATACTGACCAACATATACCCCTTCCTTACATAGACCCTGCTCTTAGTCAACACGACCTTATCAGACTCAAACACCATGCGGAAGCCATGATTGCTTAAGAGCGACCCCAAGATAAGGTTCTTACGAATGTTAGGCACAACTAGGACATCGTTCAGAGTCAAATCTTTTCCTGAAGTCATCTTCACCTTTCCTTTACCCTTAACAGTTGAAGTCGCATAATTCCCCGTGAACAACTTCTCACCATTTGAAATTGGTTTAAAAACTGTGAACATCTCTTCTTAACACAGATGTGGCAAATGGCCCCAGTGTCCACCCATCATTTCTTCAGGTTAGACCCCACCATGTTCACTTTAGAGACGACAGCTGACAGATGCATATCATCCACATCTTGTGATAAATCCTCCATTTGAGCCATGTGAGCCGACTTTTGTTTTGTGGAGGGTTCTTCTTGCAGGGTTTCTTCTTCTTACAGCAATCAACCGCCCGATGCCCATCGCTTCCACAGTTAAAGCACTTTTCATTGAACCTAAAAGTAGGTTCCTGCAGCTTGTAGATCGACATCACAAAGACGCCGCCTCTAGCCCCCAACTTCGAGCTTTTTCCTGTCGGTTGTTTCTTCTTCACCCCGAGGACTGGCTATGCTCAACCACGTTTGCTTTCACAGAGGAGGTACTCCCTCCTTTCTTCCTATTGTCTTCCTTAATACAAAGGCTGACAACGAGTTCTTTGACTCTCATCTCCTTTCGCTTGTGTTTCAAGTAGTTCTTGAAGTCTTTCCAGCCATTAGACAGCTTCTCAATCAAAGCAGCTGCCTGGAATGATTCACTTAGAAACATTCCCTCTGCATGTATCTCGTGCAGAATCACTTGGAAATCTTGGACTTGACTAATGACAGTTTTTGAGTCCACCATTTTGAAGTCCAGAAACCGGCCAACGATAAATTTCTTTGCCCCAACATCCTCGGTCTTGTACTTCTTGTCCAAAGCATCCCACAGCTCCTTTGCCGACTTCTTGGCATGAAGCACGTTGAATGATGGGTCTATCAAGCCATTCCGAACATAATTCCGTCAAAGGAAGTCTGACTGCTTCCAAGCATCTAGAGCCATGAGTTTCTGCTTGACTTTCTCATTCTCTTCCACGGCTGGTGGATCCTCACTGAAAAACCTTACAAGGCTTAGAGTAGTTAGATAGAATAGCATCTTTTGCTGCTACCTCTTGAAATTCACATCTGTGAACTTCTCCGGGCGCTCATGATGACTGAGCGGTCTTCCCAGAACAGCCTGAGTACGTAACAACAGGGTTGACCATAGAGGTCACAACATCTGGATTGACTACAGAGGTCCCAGTAGAGGTTGGCAAGCTGTAGACACCCCATTTTTGACCGCCCTCAAGACTTGGACATCATCGTTTGAACACTCGATGATCACCCGTGCTCGTGTTCGTTTTGAGTTCTCAGAGATCTCGGCTACGCGCCTTGCCTCAAGATCTCTCAACTTATCTGTTTTGTGCTTGGTCATGGACCAAACACTTGTGTTTTTGCTTCTAAGGGAATAAGGTGACTTGTTTGCCATCCCCTCAACCCACCGGCCATGGCATGAGACCATCGGCCCCTTTTTCTTGCCACCAGCCAAGGGTGTTGGCCGATCGGCACTATATTTGATCGGCCGGTACTCGTGTTGGTCGATCGGCCATTTTTGGTGGCCGAACCCTGTTCATCTGCTTTATGCAGATATTTTATGCTAGCTGGTGCAGCTGGCATCCACAATTAACCCCCTCCATACACGTGTATGGAGGGATTTGCTCTTTGCTTGGCTTCTCTTGAAAGCCTTAGAATTTGAGCCTCTATGAAGAGGGAGCCCCTCCTCCCTCCTTTAGGGTTCAGAAAATTTGTTCTTGAGAGGATAGATATAAGATTGTATCTATACTTCCTTGTTTAGTCTTATTTTGTGCTCAAAATAGTAGTATTGTCTTACTATTGTACACAAACACACACTAGAACACCATCCTTGGTTGCTGAGGTGCTAGGGGTTGATTTCAGTGTTCTTGGATTGGTTTGGACTCAGAAAACTTCCTGGGGCCTTGTTCTTGAAGAGGTTCTTCAAGGGTGAGAAACTGCCCTCTTTATTCCCCATTTTTGCAGAAGCTTTTAGCCTATCTTGCATGCTGTTTTGAGCTTAACTTATAATTGATAAAAGTTCTGATTTTGCATGCTTTTGATCTTTTTTTAAGGTCTCTTTGAGGTTTGGGGTTGTTTCCCCCCTCTTAGGCCTTGTTAGGCCTTCTTTTAGGCCATCCCTTTTGGCCATTGTTCTTGTCTTTGTATGACCTGGTTTTGGTGTCCCAAATATGAGAGGGTCATCCCCTCTCCTTGTTGTCTTTTATGCTTGCATAAATGGCTTATGTTCGTGGCTTGTATGCCTAGCTTGTTTTAGCTTCATTTCAGTATATATGAGGCTTTGTTTTGTCATGATATAGCATTGTTTTGACTTGGTTTAGACATACCATGCATGCTTTGTATACTTGTCTTGTAATCTCATGATTTGCCTTAACATGCACCATGTTGTAACATGTCTTTTTAGCATGATTTTGGTTTAACTTCATGAAGCTTCTAGCTTTGTTTTAACATGCTAAAGCTCTGATTTTGGTTGTTTTGGTCGTCCATAACTTGCTTTGTATAGCCACCATGTAATCTAGCTTGTAGGCTTTGAGTATTCAATCCTTTGACATGCTTTACTTGGGCCATTTCGGTGGTTTGGCGTCACTTGTCATGTTATTTCAGTCCATATAGTATGCTCAAACACTTGCATTTATCACTCCTTTAATGCTTTGAAGGGTTTGTGTTTTATGCCTCTTAAATGGTCCATTGTGTATGCCACCATGCTTAGGTCTTTGGGATGCCATCTAAGTGGGTTTTTGGGCTCATTTTGACATGCCATGACTCTGTTTGTTGGTTGCTTTAAATCATGCCATGTTTGGCTTTGATAGGTGTAGTGTACCACCTCTTTTGTGGCCTAGTTTGCTTCATGCTTTTGGTCCTTTATTCTAGCATGATTTGGCTTCTTTCCTTGCATGTTTTAGGCTCATTCCGCCATGATTTAGGACTGTTTTGGGTCATGCTTGCCATATGCTATTTGTTTTGTGTAGCTTTGGTTCAAGTCCCTTCACAAGCCTTAGGCTTTGAGCCTTAACTATGCCATGCTTGATTTGTCTATGTGATTTGGCATCACTCCTAGCCTCATTTCAGAGCATGTAATGTTGTTACATCGGCATGCTTTCCATTCCTTTTAAGTGTTCTTGAAAGTTGCTTTTTATGCCTTAGTCTTTAGGCCAATTGGCATGCATGTTTGTATGTGTATTCCATGCCTTTGTCGCATCATTTTGGCCACTGATTTGGACCTATGTGAGAGCTATCCATTTTGGTGTAAGTCCATCCCCGCATGTCGTTGCATGCCTAAATTGTAATGCATTTGGCATGCATTCTCTTTTTAGTTGCTTTAACATGTTGTTACATGTTTGCCTCATATGTTATTATATGCTTGAATGTTGTTACATGCCTTGCATATTCGCATACTTAAGTTGCATTTTGCATGCTTGTTAGCTTGCATTTTGTCTTGTGCTTGATATGCTGTTACATATTCTCGCGTGTTCGAATGCATGTTAAGTAACATTGCATTGCTTGTTTGCATGCTCATGTTGCATGTTCGTTTGCATGTTCATGTTGCATTAACTTGCTTGCATGCCTAGGTTGCATAGCATTAAGCATGCATCCCTTGTCCCTTGATAAACCATGATAGAGGTTGGGGGTCCTTCATGTGTTTTGTGTGCATTTCATTTGACATTAAAATGCACACTTGGCACCTTGGGCCATCATGCATTGAAATGCGTGATTGATGGCCCGAGGGTCGAGAACCATACTCCTTTGAGTCTTAAGCATGATAAGGAGGGTGATGGTGCAAACATTACCTTGAAAATGCATTAACATGCTCTGTCTGTCCTCTGCTGCAGCAAAACAGGTTTCTGCAGGAAGAGATGGCCGGTCGGCCATCTTCAGTGCCAGCCGGCTATGCATTGTTGGCCAAGATCCCTACAAGTGGTCGATGACCAGTTCCCCTTGGCCGGTGGCCTTGACTTCTGGCCAGTGATATCCCACAGTGCTCAGAAGGTGATTCAGAAGCATCTTTGGGACTTGTAAAGTTTTCAGAGATGCACAACAGTGTAAACAGATGCAACATGACATGGCGATGGATTTCCGAGCGAAGCCAAGCATGCATGAATTCGTCCCTCTTCCCGAGGCTACTTTACTGCTTTCAGTAGCTTAATTAATTTGTTTAATTAGTTAAGTGTTGTGTAACAATTAATTAGCTTGTCAGTTAGTTTATTATGTAACTTGTATTATTCTTTCGGTCCCTCTGTCGAGAGGGCACAATTGTGTAATAAGCGTGCGTGTGTGTGATGCATGTCTTCCAACCCCACGTCTTTCTCCCTTTTACTTACCTGCTTATGATGGTTAGTCTTAGGGCACGTTTCAATTAGCATCCTTATGCTATGCATGTTTGCATTCATTCATCTGTATTGCATGCACCGGGCTCGGTGCATCATACTAACTGCATTGTATTTCAATTCTAAGTTGAATACATGCATCGAATTGTCGCATCTCACATGCCATTTTAGATTAGCCAAGCCTATTCTAGTTGCATTTTGCTTGCGATGCATTAGCCATTTTAACATGGACTTGGATCATACATTTGATTACTAACATGTTCTTTGTTTTGGCTCGGAATACACTGTGAGTATTTATGCTTTAGCATCTTGCATGTGTGTAAGTGTTAACATGATAGCATGCTTACCATGAGGGTAATTGCCTATGTGATATAACTGCCTGAATGCCTGTGGGTGAAGGTTGGATTGCTTGAATTGGAATAATTCGTCGAAATCTGTGTTTTAGCCTACTTGCGAGTAGCAAGCTTCAAACCGTCTTTAAACAAACGGATATGCGATGCTTTGTTCCAAATTAGGCGATCTAGTCTATACTTGTGTGTTGTGCGCATCACATAGTAATTCCAGCTAATTAACCGGAATAAGAACACATACATTTTCGAAACAAAATATCATACTTAGTACAGGCCGATCTTCGGATCAGGCGAGCGGGGGTGCTCATAGATGACCTTCCCCAATCGTACCCAAGTTCCCGAGCCAAGGCAACTTGGGTGATGACGGACACATGGCCTTAGGCAACGAGTCAGGGTTTCCTAAATTCCCCCAAAAATAAAATATTTAGGTGGCGACTCTGTATCTGGCAAAGCAGTCCATGTTTGGCACTTCTTTCTTAAAAATCAGTTTTCCAAAATAATTTGCCGGATTTGGACTCTTTGGTGATTTATCAATCTTGCATTGCACTTTGCGAGATCAGATTAAGAACCGTGACATTTGAGTCCGAACTGTGGTAAGCATAAAGCCCGAGGGCGCGTCCACACAAGCCAGTAGTCTTGGGGTTTTGATTCCCACCAACATTAGCAGCTGCAGCAGCATCATCGGTAACAATTACTATTTTTGAAAAATACAACAAAATTTCGCTATTCTACATTTCGAGAAACTAAACCTAACACTAGAAAATCCCAAAGTTGGAAATTTAATTCAAAACTAGTCTCACCACTTACTCTAGAATCGAACATGGTCAGGAATGTTTCCAGGAAGACTGGAGGGGTCACATCGGTCCCACTTAAAACCCAATTAACCTTAAACAAAACTTTTAAGAGCATGTTGACACCTAGTCCATGAGAAACAATTTTTAGAATTAAGTTTTCCAGGGGATGAACTAGGTTAAAATAAACCAAGTTCCAAACTTATATGCAATTTAAAAATTGCTAACCAAATTACAAGCAATGTAAAAAATTGCTACAACAATTACAAAAAAATAAAACTTGCTTCTACAAATTGGTAAACTAACCAACTAAATCTCAAGAAAAAATTGCTTCAAAATAAGAATAATCAACCAATCAAATTAAGGATTCTTATAGTCCAACATCCTTTTTATGCTTAGGTATTTCTGTTCAATAAAGAGGTTAGTAATCCAAACAATTTTTTAATATATATATATATATATATATTTTTGCAAGCACAAATTTCTATTCATTTAGATTTACATTTTCCCCTTACGCATAGGTATTCCTGTAAAGAAGGTTAGCACAAAAACATAACAAAATACAAACAAATAATTGAAAAATAGCTATAAAAGCAATAAATTAATTGAAACCTTCTAGAAAATTATTTAATAGCAAAAATAACTAATGAATTAAGATGCTGAGTTATAAAAATAAATCTATAACTCCAAAAATTAAATTAAATTAAAATTTTAATAGCCATGAGTTATGTGTGAAATTATTACACAATAAACATGTAAATAAATATAGACAATTGACATACACTTAATTCTAGAGCAATTAACATGTAAACCACTCATGTAAATAATTCTAGAAATAATAAGCATGTAAAAAATTAAAATTTAGAAAATTTTGAACATGCAAATTGTATTATAAAATTATAAATTATAAGCATGTTATTATACAAAACCTATATAATAAATGGCATGCAAATATTGGTACCCATATAATAAACTTATACTAGAACAAATTATACAAATCTGCTAGAGAACTAGTAATAAAAAGGAGCCTAATTAAACTTTGCATATACAATTTAAATATAAGAATTCTGACAAATTACATGCTAACAGAATAAAATATATATAAACACATTGGACTTCTAATTATGAATGTCCTATATGAAACAGTGGCCTATTTTTCTCCGAAACAATGGCAGTTGGATAGAATCTTTTATTATTCTAAACATACACTTCAAAGAACAAACAGTGGCTTTATAATATAAATTAAATTGAAAGTCTTAGCAAGAATATATGCAGTGCACAAATTCTTTAATGAATCTGATTTCTTATTCTTTATATTACCCGCAGAAACCAACTTCCAGAAAATAGTAACATGTAACAATCAACAGAAGTAGAGAACTTTCCTAGGGAATTAACTGAATCTATTTGTCCTAATTCATGAAAAATATATAATCTGTTTTACGATTGTTGTACAAAATGTGGGATTAAATAAAACAAAGAGATTTATAATTGGCAATTGAAATTTCATAATAAAAAAACATGTTGAAAATTACAAGTTGAACAGAGATACATAATAAAATAAAATGGCAAAAGAAAGCAAACCGAAGCCTATACTAGACAATTTCCTTAAAATAGATACGCCACTTTATCGGTTGGGTGCTGGAGGTTCTTCGACGTCTGTCTCCCAAGATACCACGGTTAGACTAGCTATAGCAAAACACCAACTGCGTAGCTTCGACAAACAGAACCAAGGCAGTACTCTCTCACTAGAAAGAATAAAAACTAGAGAAAACTAGAGAGCAAGAATTTCTGCAGCACGAAGAGAGAGCAAATTTTCTGGTGTCGAAAACTGAAGGAGAGGGGCCTCCTTTTATACACATAAAGGGAGAGACGAAGTGCTCTCCTACAACAAATGCAAGATTTAATTTATGGAAAACTGCCAAGAAATAAATCTGCAAAACTGATGAATTTAATCCATCATAATATAGAGAAGTTATATACTTTTATACACATGTGTAATGTGTATAATTCTGTAGCCTACAGATCTGGCTTGGCCCAAAAATATTTAAATGGGTGGACCAAGAAACCCGACCCAACCCCCATACTCAATCCAGTCCGGCAAACCTCAAGCCCAAGCCCAAGTCCCAAGATCCATGACCCACGAATCACAGACCATAGACCCAGACCCGGCCAGGTCAGGTCCGGTCCGATTCCGGCAAGCAGGCAGTGCACACGTGCGCAAGTGTGGAAATTTTTGCATAACAAACTTGGTCCATAGTCTTGGCCCAAGTCCATCCTTGAAGCATCCATAACTCCCTGCCTTCAGAAAATTTGGATGCCCCAAAGGGCTCACACCCTTAGCCAAAAGATGGGATTTAAATACCCATCAATACTTTCCTCTATAACCAATGTGGGATAGAAGGTTACACACCTTTCCCAACACCTCTTTCATGAGGCCAACTTAATGGGTCAATTTCTTATTTAAATCTTAATGGTTTTTGGTCATTCTTTTTGTGGTGTAAAATTTTCATTACAAAGAATCTAAACCCACTTTAATCCACCTCAATTGAGGATTGGCACCCACTTTAATATTGCATTAAAGTCACCAAAAAACCATTATTTTCGAACATCTTTATCATTGAGTTAATTCGCAAGTCAATGAACAAGGAGTTGAGAGATAGTGATGACCATATTTTCCAATCAGAACAAATTGTTCATGATTTACGACATGATTTGATTTTACTTGTTACAATAGCAGAGAGAGAGAGAGAGAGAGAGAGAGAGAGAGAGAGGAAATAATATGTATTGTATTCAATGAATTAATCATATACAATAGAAGACCCGTATATATAGGCTAAGAAAGAGTATGTTACAAGAAACCTAACTCTATGGCAATTACACAAAATATGGCATTACAAATATATCTAGGAAATCAATACATAACCTAAATATATATACCATATATACATTAGCATCCCCCTTCAACTCAATGAGGATAAACATCAACCAACTAACATGAGTTTGGAAACAAGGTCACTGAAACGGCTAGGAGGATGAGCCTAGGTGAAGATATCAGCAGGTTGATCAGCGGAGGCAACAAGAAAAAGATGAACAGTGCCATGAGCAACATGCTTTCACGTAAAATGATAGTCGATCTCAATATGTTTAGTGCTATCATGAAAGACATCATTGTGAGCAATCTGAATAGCACTCTGATTGTCACAACAGAGAGAGGTTGCACTAGAAAAAGTAACACCCATGTCTCCAAGAAGCCATCGAAGCCATATAAGTTCCCGGTATTCAACTTTAGTACTAGAACGAGTAGTGAGAGTTTGCTTCTTGCTGTGCCAAGTAATAAAATAATTCCCCAAGAAGAAACAAAAACCAGTAGTGGAGCGACGATCAATAGGATCACTAGCCTAACTAACATCAAAAAAGACTCGAAGGTGAAGAGATGAGTGAGTTGAATAATGAAGTCCATGAAAGAGAGTGCTTTTGAGATAATGGAGGATGCAAAAAAAAAGCATCATAACGAGGTGTGCGAGAAGCCGACATGTACTGACTAACAAGATAAACAGCATATGCAATGTCAGGGCGAGTAATAGTGAGATGGACAAGACTGCCTACCAACTGACGATAGAGAGTAGGATCAGAAAGGAGAGTCCCATCAAGAGGAGTAAGACGAGTCTAAGGATCAATCGAGTAGAAGTAGTCTTGTAATCTATTAGGGCAGCACGTGTCAAAGGATCTGATGTATATTTGGACTAGGACAGATCATAACCAGTAGAATCATAAGAGACTTCAAGACCTAAGAAATAACTGCAAGTACCTAGGTCTTTCATCTCAAAATGATAATGAAGGAATTGCTTGAGGCTAAGAATACCATTCATATCATCGTCGGTGATAATCATATTACTCACATAGAGAATAAGAAGAGTAGTGCCCTGAGCTGTTTTGTGAACAAATAGAGCAAAGTCATATGAGCGATAGGTGAAACCAAAATCATGAATGGTAGTACTGAACTTAGCGAACCAAGCACAGGGGGCTTGCTTAAGATCCTGTAAAGCACGTTGAAGTTTACAAACCTTATTTGTTGGATAAGTAGACCTAGAAGGAGGTTGAATATAGACTTCCTTAATAAGATCGCCATTAACAAAGGGGTTTTTCCCATCCATCTAGAAAAGATTCCATTGTCGAGCAATAGCAATAGTAATTAAGCTACGAACTGAGGTAAACTGAGCAACAGGAGCAAAAGTCTCGTCATAATCAATGCCATATTCTTGAGTGAAGCCTTTTGCAACAAGGCAAGCTTTGTAGCGCTCAATAGATCTATTAGAATGGGTTTTGATTTTGTAGACCCATTTGCAGCCAATCACAGTCTTTCTAGGGGGTAGATCAACAATGTCCCAAGTATGAGTTTTGTCTAAAGCTTGTAGTTCATCATTCATAGCTTGTTGCCAAAGAGGATTAGAGCAGCCTCACGATAGGAGGTAGGTTCATAAGTGCTAAAAGCGGTGGAGCCAACAATATAACCACGAAGACACACAGAGGGTTGAGTGACCCATTTTGGACGATTGGCAGGACCAGTATCATGAGAAGACTCAACAGGTTCATCATAAAAAAAAAAAAAAAAAAGACTCAATAGGACTCGAGGGAACAACTGCAGAACCATCAAGAAGAATAGGTTCAACGGGATTAGGCGTAAGTAGAGGCGTCTTGAGAGATGTAGAAAGGGAACCTGCATCAAACTCATCAGAAAAGAGGTCTATGGAAGGATTAGTAAACAAGATGGAGGTGGAGCGTGAGGACAAATGAAACGATGATAGAGAGGAAAACATTTTATGTTCCCAAAAAACCACATGACGAGAGATACAAAGACGCTTAGAGATATGATCCTAACAGCAATAACCTTTATGTTCAATTCAGTACCCTAGAAAACAACACAAACGAGAACAAGGTTCAAGTTTGGTGTGTTCATGAGGCTGAAGGAGAACAAAACATTCAGACCTAAAAACCCTAAGATTTGTGTATGGAGGACTAGTGTCATGTAGACGTTCATAGGGAGATTAGTTGTTATTGATAACAAGAGTGGGTACACAATTGATGGTATAGACAGTAGTAAGTGCAGCTTCCCCCCAAAAGGTTTCAGGACAGGAAGAAGAGATTAAGAGAGCTCGAGCAATGTCGAGAATATGCCTATCTTTTCCTTCAACATGTCCATTTTGTTAGGACATGCCGGCACAGGAACGATGAGGCTAAGTACCATGACTTTGAAGAAAAGAGAGAAAATCAAGATCTATATACTCCATAGCATTGTTAGAGCAAAAAAATTTATTAGTTTTAGAAAATTGAGTTTGGATCATTTTTGCAAAATTATAATAAAATTGTTTAAGTTCAGATTGACTTTTCATGAGAAACAACCAAGTAAACTAAGAAAAATCATCTACAAAAACAACAAAATAATGTGATCCCTCTCATGGTAGCAGTAGGTGATGGGCCCTAAATGTCAGAATGTATAAGATCAAACAGCGCATGAGAAACAAAAATACTTTTATTAAATGATACAGCAAGCTATTTTGCAAGTTGACAAGGTAAACAACCAAAAGCATCTGGGATAACATGACCTAATTGACTAGTAGAAACTAAAGACTTCAATTGACTAACATAAATATGCCCTAAACAACAATGCCAAAGATAAAAAGGTGACAAGGTGGAAGCGGATATAGGAGGAGCAAACTGTGTGGAGTTCGGAACATGGAGGTAGATGAGCTCATAGAGACGTCCATGCTTACGGCCGATCCCAAGAGTCTATCTCGTCTGAGGATTCTACACCAAACAAATTAGCAGAAAATGTGACAGTTAGACCAAGCTCACATGATTGACTAATGGAAATAAGGTTTAAGGTGAGAGCATGAATAAAATAAACATTTGATAAGGACATATGAGATGTGGAAATAAAACCAACATGACGTATAAACATAGGAGAACAATCAGCAATATGAATGGAGGGAATATGAGAAGAAGAAGAAGACATAAGAGAAAATATAGTAAAATTGAAAGTCATATGATTACAACGGTCTGAGTCAAAATACTAAGAAGATGTACCTAAAGTCATGGACAAAGCATTAGAATGAGGTGTACCAGAGGTGAAAAGAAACTGTTTAAACATGGCATCAACATCAGTTTGGGAAAAGATAGGAGTAGACGGATCTAAAGGCTCAGATGAATCCTCAGAGGCAACAACAGCAGTACGATGAACGGGCAGATATCTAGACTGATTCCTGGAACGATGCCGACCCCCCAGTGAAAGGCCATCGCGAGAGAAGTGATTAGGAGGAGATGATCGAGATGGATTGCAAAAAAAAATCTTGTTGCAGATAATGAGGACCAATCTTGTTGCAGTACTAGCAAGATCTAACTGGGCAATGAACTCGATTCTAAAAGTAAATGCAAGCATTAGACTGTTAGGTGGTCGAAGAAGAACCTCGTGACTGAGGAGTGGCAAGAAGAGAGTCCACGTGATGAGTGTGGAGAGTACCAAGACGTGTCTCCTTAGATAACAACTCTGAAATAGCCTACTCAAGAGTGGGCAGGGGAGTACGATGAAGCAAAGATGCACGCATTGGCTTGAACTAGGTAGTGAGAGCCATCAGAAATTGAACTAACCGTTATTGATTGTGATACCTATTGAATAAAGTGAAACCTTCAGTATGAGGCCATTCAGATTCAAAGAGAGCAAGTTGGTTGTAGCTTGCTTTTCGTGCTCCTTTCGGAAGATGACTAGCCCTACAGTTTGGACTCTTGTGGTTCTGAATTTGATTTCACAAAGTGCACTATGAAATAGTGAAAACATAAAATGGTCCAAATCCGACAATTCTTTTGGAAAATCGATGTTTGAATCAAATGCCAAAAATGGACTGCTTTGCCAGATTTTAGAGTAGCCACCTAAATATTTTTGGGAAATTTAGGAAATCCGAGACTTGTGCCAAAGGCCACTTATCCGTCATCACCAAAGTGTCTCGGCTCGGGAACTTAGGTATGAGAGGGGAAGGTCATAAATTGAGCACCCCACTCGCCCCATCAAAAATCGGCCTCTACTAATCATGATGTAATTTTTATTTACATTATATGCTCTTGTTCTGATTTATTAGTGTCACGACCCAAACCCGGCCCTATGGGTTTAGCACCGTAACCGGCCAGTAATCCGAGATTACCGAAGGCCTGCTTAACAGTAATACAGTATAACAGAGTTCAGGGCCTGGCGGAAGCCAATACAGTAAATAACTAGTGTCCATTGAGCTGTGAAAATCTGTATGCCAAAAAACATTTTTTATGCATTCATACAGTTCAAAACAGTACGGTCTATACACAGTCTATACAATCATATACAACCATTCAGTACGGGGGCCTAATCCCTCGATAACAGTACAGTAAACATTTAGTCTATACAATCCATTCGGTCATTACAAAACAGTGAGACAGTACAAAAAGGGGGAGTACTAAAACACCCCTAAGCCTTAGCATAACAGGCTCGGAACCTCCAGTGAGGCACGTAGGCTGGCTTGACAAAACTGGAATAACCCCGACGCATCTAGCTTTGGTCCGGTGCCTGTACACCTACATATATATATGAGCAGTGAGCTAAAGCCCAGTGAATAACATAATGTATAAAGAGGTTAAGAATTTAATGTCCTTACAGTAATGAAACGGTTCATTAAACAGTATTTCAGTCTTTCAGTCAGGACAGTTATACAGTCATATGTGGTACATCCATTAGCATAGCAGTAACAGTAGGTCATAAAGACCGAACAGTAATGATGGCCAGTCATTCAGTAAACAGTATGGTTCTACAAGGGAACCGACAGAGATCTCTATAACAGTACAGTCAGTAACAGTAGGTGCTAAGGATGCCACAGTACAGTTTAGAAATAAAGGACATACATTCATTCAGTAAATAATTACATTTCAGTAAACAGTTCAATTGCAGTTCCATTCAGTAGACAGTTCAGAAGATAATTAGATAACCATTTTTGAACATATCTTTATACAATTGTTACTCACAGTGTTCTGGGCTATCAGTAGCTAGCGCGTCTCCTCAGAATGCCAACCCTATACAGTCAACAGATTGAACACACTCTAAGTTTAACAGTTGGGAAGTCTAATAATTAACTTCCTATTAGGCCTCGGTGTGTTCTACATCTATAGCCTCATTAAGATGTCTTAAACTAGGCCTAAGAATGCCTAGGATGGAATGAGGATGCGAAAATACACTTAGAAAACAATTCCAGAATTTTCAGTGAAACAAGGCCTCCGCTCGAGCGCAGGTTTCCCCGCTCGAGCGGACAAGCAAAACAAAGGTCCCCGCTCGAGCGTCAACTTCCCCGCTCGAGCGTGACACACAATTCTCCGCTCGAGCGTACATTCCTTCGCTCGAGCGGACTGATGAACAGTACAAAATGCTGGATGCTCGATTTATCCGCTCGAGCGCGCATTACTCCGCTCGAGCGGACTGCAACGCAGGTCAAAGAAATACTGGGAGCTTGATTTCCCCGCTCGAGCGGCACTTCCCCCGCTCGAGCGGAAGGCAAAAATCTGGAAAACCCAGATTCGAACTCCAAGTCCAAAACCCAGTTTTCAAACACCAAAATCGATCCTCTTGGGCCCATTTTCTGGAAAACTCTTTAAAACACATAATGTTACTTGATTCCAAGTTCAATTTGTAAAATCAAAGCCCAAGGGAAGTTTAATCAAGCTCATTTCCAAATCAATTTTCAAGAATCATGCATGAACCACATTCAACATGACATGCATGCATTCAAACCAATTCAAGGCTCCAATGTGATGCTCTAATGAGCTCAATACTTCAAAAATAATATGAAAACATGGATTTGTACATGATTATGAACATGCATGTGGTATTTAACCATGAAATCAACTCCAACTCACTAAATTCAACATGCATGCAACAATTTGACTTCAATCTAATATGCTAAGCTTAAAACATGACTTAGCTCTACTATGAGGCATGAATCATGCAAGAACAAGGTTTAAACTCAACAATGAGAAGGTCAATGGCCTACCTCAAGTCTTGTATTCAAGGTCTATGGGCTCAATTTGCAACCACACTTCAATTTCTTCAAGATTTCAAGCCAAAACAACAAGAACAATTCTCTCTCTCTCTAACTCTCTTCTAAATTCGGCTGTGATGCTCAATGTGGCTGATGAAATGAGTTGGTTCAAGTGTAATATGGAATAAATGTTGACAATAGTGGGCCACTAAGAGTGGCAATTTGGTAGATAAGCCTAAGTTTGCAATTAGCTCAAATTAATCTAATTTAATCATTCCTAATCAATTTTCAGATAAATATACCATTAAATCACAAATATTCTACTAATCCAAAACTCTAAACGGTTCCTAATTCGGCCGCCGATAAGGCCTTCAATTAGCAGTTTAAACATATGAATTCAAACAGATAATCAATCAATCAAACAGATGCAATATGCAATAATAGATAAACTTATTCAATTTCAGTTTCGATTTCAATCAGTCCATTCAGTACTTCAGTTAATTCAATTATCAGTCATTATCAGTTCAGTTTAGCAGTAACCAGTAGCTAATTCAGTAGTTTATCGGTAATCAGGACGAGGGTTGTTACAGTCTCCCCTCCTTATAAGGAGTTTAGTCCTCTAAACTCGAGTTACCTTCATTCTGGAAGAAAACAGGATTCAGCGGAACAAATCAGGATATCGCCTAGCCATGTCATCTTCCCTTTCCCAAGTGGCATACACACCACCATGGTTCTGCCAGTCAACTTTCACTAGCGGGATCTCTTTGTTTCTCAGTTTCTTGATCCGTCGGTTTACAATCTGTATAGGCCGTTCCTCGTAAGTGTAGTCATCACTCAACACTACTCGAGTAGGCTCAATCACATGGAATGGATCCCGGAGATAATCTCTCAACATCGAAATGTGGAAGACGTTATGCATATGCTCCATTTCAGGAGGAAGCGCAACTTGATACGCCACCGGATTGATTTTCTCAATAATCTGATACGGTCCGACATATCTCGGCGCTAACTTGCCTTTGACTCCAAAACGAGTCTGGCCTTTCATTGGTGTCACTTTCACAAACACGTGATCACCCACTTCATATTCTCTGTCGTCTTCTAATATCTGCATAACTCTTTCTGTCTACTCTGTGCAGTTTTCAGTCTCTGTTGTATCAGCTTTATCTTCTCAGTCGTTTCATAAACAATCTCGGGCCCAAGCAACGGCCCATCTCCAACTTCTGCCCAGCAAATTGGAGATCTACACTTTCTGCCATACAATGCCTCGAAAGGCGCCATACCAATACTCGAATGGTAGCTGTTGTTGTAGGCGAATTCAGCCAACGGCAAATGACTTTCCCAGTTTCCTTGGAAATCAAGGACACACATTCTCAGTAGATCCTCTAAAGTTGGATGGTCCTTTCTGACTGTCCATCTGTCTGAGGATGATAGGCACTACTCAGCCTCAATTCAGTACCCAATGCAGTCTGTAGGCTTTGCCAGAACCTCGATGTAAACTTCGAATCCCTGTCAGAAACAATAGACACAGGCACTCCGTGCAGTCTAACAATTTCATCAATATAGATAACAGCCAGTTTGTCCGCATTATAAATTGTCTTGACAGGTAAGAAGTGAGCAGATTTGGTCAGTCTATCAACAATAACCCAAATAGAATCCATACCTTTCCTGGAGCGAGGTAATCCAACGATAAAATCCATCGTGATATGCTCCCATTTCCACTCTGGTATGGGTAAGGGTTGCAGTAATCCGGCAGGTCGTTGATGTTCAGCTTTGACTTGTTGGCAATGAAGACACTTGGACACAAAGTCGGCAATTTCTTTCTTCATCCCGGCCACCAGAAATTCTGTTTCAGATCTTGATACATTTTCGTATTCCCTGGGTGGATAGACAATTTTGAATTGTGGCCTTCTTGCAGAACTCTTCTTTTCAATTCAGTGTCATTCGGTACACACAGTCTATCTTGAAATTTCAGTACATTGTTGTCAAATTTGAACCCCGGTCTCGGTTTAGAATCTTTTCTTCGATGAACCTTTTCAAGAATCATCCAGTTGTTGTTTTTCCTTAATCTCTTCAATCAATGCTGGTTGAGCAGTAATGGCAGCTAAGGTTCCACCTTGTTCCTTCAAAACAATTTCAATCTCAGACTTTTCAGATCACAAAGCAATTCTTTCTGTCCAGTGAGCAAACAAGCTAAGTTGGCAATCGACTTTCGGCTCAATGCATCGGCAACGGTATTGGCTTTTCCCGGATGGTACAGAATCTGTAGGTCATAATCTTTGATCAATTCAAGCCATCTCCGCTGTCTCATATTCAGTTCTTTCTGAGTGAAAAAGTATTTCAAACTCTTGTGGTCGGTGTATACTTCACATATTGCCCCATACAAATAGTGACGCCAAATTTTCAATGCAAAAACCACTGCAGCAAGTTCCAGATCATGGGTTGGGTAATTCTTTTCATGCGGTCTCAACTGTCGGGAAGCATAAGCAATAACTCTCCCATTCTGCATTAAAACACATCCCAAACCCTTATGAGAAGCATCACTAAAAACAGTGTAACCCTCTGTACCTGAGGGTAGAGTAAGGACCGGTGCAGTCACAAGTCGAGTTTTCAACTCTTGGAATGCTGATTCCCTCTGGTCAGTCCAGTCAAATGATATCCTTCTGTGTCAACTGAGTCAGTGGTAAGGCAATCTTGGAGAAATCTTTGACAAATCTTCTGTAATATCCAGCCAATCCCAAAAAGCTTCGGACTTCGGTCACATTTGTTGGTCTAGGCCAGTTCACTACAGCTTCAATTTTCTGCGGATCAACAGAAATTCCATCTTAACATGCCCCAAAAACATAACATGATCAAGCCAAAATTCACATTTAGACAGTTTAGCATACAGTTTCTGTTCTCTTAAGGTTTGTAGGGCAAGTCTCAGATGGTGCTCATGTTCTTCAACAGTCTTAGAATAAATCAGTATGTCATCAATAAATACTACAATGAAATCATCAAGGTTTTTAAAAATTCTGTTCATAAGGTCCATAAATGCAGCAGGGGCATTCGTGACTCCGAATGGCATAACTAAAAATTCATAATGGCCATACCTCGTTCTAAAAGCAGTTTTACCAATGTCTTCTGGTTTAACTTTCACTTGATGATACCCTGATCTGAGATCAATCTTGGAAAACACTTGTGCACCCTGTAACTGATCAAATAAATCATCAATACGTGGCAATGGGTATTTATTTTTCACAGTTACCTTGTTCAATTCACGATAATCAATGCACAGTCTCAGTGAGCCATCTTTCTTCTTTACAAACAAAACAGGTGCACCCCACGGTGAAGTATTGGGTCTGATAAACTTCTTGTCTAATAGTTCCTGCAGTTGCACTTTCAATTCCTTCAGTTCAGTTGGGGCCATTCTGTAAGGAGCTTTAGATATTAGTTGTGTACCCGGAACTACATCAACGGTGAATTCAATCTCCCTGTCAATCAAATCCCCTGGTAGATCATCTGGAAATACATCTGGGAATTCTCTAACTATAGAAATGCAATTCACATCAGTTTTAACATCATACTAGCAGATACAGTCAGTACAGAACACAGATATCCTTTACACCCCTTCCTAATCAGTTTGACAGCTTTCACAGAAGAAATCAGATATGGAGGAGGCACTACTCCAACCCCATCAATACAAATTCAGGTAAACCCGGTGGACGGAAAACAACTTGTTTGGTCACACAATCGATAGTAGCATGATATTTTTGTAACCAATCCATCCCCAATATTACATCAAAGTGATCAATATTCAATGGCAGTAAATCAATAAATAGATGCATATCCCCAACAATAATCTCACAGGAAGGATACATATATGCACATGTCATGGATCCCCCAACAGGTGATGATACCGCTAACAAGTAATTCATAGGTTCTAAGGGTCTATTCAATTTTCGTGAGAAAGCATGCGACACATAAGAATGTGTAGACCCCGAATCAATCAATACATATGCATTTTGAGCACAAATAGAGAGGATACCTGACACAACGGTTTCAGTATTTTGCACGTCTCCCGGTACTAGGGCAAACACTCGGCCCTGCCTCATAGGCTCTTTCCCGGTAGTTTGGGTTAGGCTTTGGTGCTACATTTGATGCTGTTGCGTTCGGTGTAGCTTTACCACTAACTGGTGGAGCAGAAGGGCAGTCTTTAATTCTGTGGCCCACCTTGCCACATCTGAAACAGGCTCCAAAATCTGATAGCAAACCCCTTTGTGCTTGTTGCCACATATGAGCAGGGTGGAGTAAATCCACTCCCTTGGCTGGGGCTAGTCGTCGACCCCGTATTCTGTTTCTTGTTTGCTGGGTTATGCTTGCCTTTCTTGAATTTGAAACCCTGCCTTTTACCTTGCCACTCAGTGGTTGGTGTTTCAGATTGTTTCACTGCTGCAATATTCGTCTCGGCCATCAACGCCCGGTCGAGAACACCCACGAAAGTCGGTAGTTTCAAAACATTTATTCGGTCCTGATAGCAACACTAAGGCCTCCTTCAAACCTTCTGGCCTTCTTATAATCGGTGTCCACCATATGTGGTGCATACCTAGCAAGTTCGGTGAATTTCTTCTCATACTCTGCAACAGACAGTTTGCCCTGTCTCAGTTGTTCAAACTCCGTTACTTTTCTGTCCCGGATGCACTGGGGAAATATTTTTCAAAGAAGGACTCCTTGAACTGAGCCCAAGTCATAATAGTATTTGCATCGCGGGTCAACATCCACCACCTTCTTGCTTCTTCCTGAAGGGTGAAGGTTGCTAACAATACTTTATTGGCTTCGGAGCACGGAAACATTTCAAACAATTTTTCTGTTTCAAGCACCCAAGCTTCAGCCTTCAATGGTTCAAGGCCTCCCTGAAAGGATGGCGGTTTTAGCTTGCTGAACTTTTGGGTAAGAGCAATAATATCCCCCTCATTTGCATTCACATTTTGCACATTCTGTTCCGGTTGCACCGGAGGAGAAGGAGGTGGCTGTGGATTCTGTTGTTGATCTAGCCTTTCAATTATCAGTCCCATCATTAGTTCAAGTCTGGCCATTCTGGCCTCAGAGGATGATGATTCAGTTTCATTTGCAGTGCTTGCGTTATCCATTTCACTATAAGCAGTTATGACAGTTATCATTATAAACGGTTGTACAATTAAACAGTTTAACATTTTATCACATAATCAGTCAGTCATAAGCACACACTTTTCAAGTTCATGAGATGCCCTAATTGCTTTTCTAGGACACCCTATAGCTCATTTGGACACGTGTGTGCGGTATAACTCGTGGTTAAGTATCGCTCTGATACCACTCTGTCACGACCCAAACCCGGCCCTATGGGTTTAGCACCGTAACCGGCCAGTAATCCGAGATTACCGAAGGCCTGCTTAACAGTAATACAGTATAACAGAGTTCAGGGCCTGGCGGAAGCCAATACAGTAAATAACTAGTGTCCATTGAGCTGTGAAAATCTGTATGCCAAAAAACATTTTTCATGCATTCATACAGTTCAAAACAGTACGGTCTATACACAGTCTATACAATCATATACAACCATTCAGTACGGGGGCCTAATCCCTCGATAACAGTACAGTAAACATTCAGTCTATACAATCCATTCGGTCATTACAAAACAGTGAGACAGTACAAAAAGGGGAGTACTAAAACACCCCTAAGCCTTAGCATAACAGGCTCGGAACCTCCAGTGAGGCACGTAGGCTGGCTTGACAAAACTGGAATAACCCCGACGCATCTAGCTTTGGTCCGGTGCCTGTACACCTACATATATATATGAGCAGTGAGCTAAAGCCCAGTGAATAACATAATGTATAAAGAGGTTAAGAATGTAATGTCCTTACAGTAATGAAACGGTTCATTAAACAGTATTTCAGTCTTTCAGTCAGAACAGTTATACAGTCATATGTGGTACATCCATTAGCATAGCAGTAACAGTAGGTCATAAAGACCGAACAGTAATGATGGCCAGTCATTCAGTAAACAGTATGGTTCCACAAGGGAACCGACAGAGATCTCTGTAACAGTACAATCAGTAACAGTAGGTGCTAAGGATGCCACAGTACAGTTCAGAAATAAAGGACATACATTCATTCAGTAAATAATTACATTTCAGTAAACAGTTCAATTGCAGTTCCATTCAGTAGACAGTTCAGAAGATAATTGGATAACCATTTTTGAACATATCTTTATACAATTGTTACTCACAGTGTTCTGGGCTATCAGTAGCTAGCGCGTCTCCTCGGAATGCCAACCCTATACAGTCAACAGATTGAACACACTCTAAGTTTAACAGTTGGGAAGTCTAATAATTAACTTCCTATTAGGCCTCGGTGTGTTCTACATCTATAGCCTCATTAAGATGTCTTAAACTAGGCCTAAGAATGCCTAGGATGGAATGAGGATGCGAAAATACACTTAGAAAACAATTCCAAAATTTCAGTGAAACAAGGCCTCCGCTCGAGCGCATGTTTCCCCGCTCGAGCGGATAAGCAAGACAAGGGTCCCCGCTCGAGCGTCAACTTCCCCGCTCGAGCGTGACGCACAATCCTTCGCTCGAGCGTACTTTCCTTCGCTCGAGCGGACTGATGAACAGTACGAGATGCTGGATGCTCGATTTATCCGCTCGAGCGCGCATTACTCCGCTCGAGCGGACTGCAACACAGTCAAAAAAATACTGGGAGCTTGATTTCCCCGCTCGAGCGGCACTTCCCCCGCTCGAGCGGAAGGCAAAAATCTGGAAAACCCAGATTCGAACTCCAAGTCCAAAACCCAGTTTTCAAACACCAAAATCGATCCTCTTGGGCCCATTTTCTGGAAAACTTTTTAAAACACATAATGTTACTTGATTCCAAGTTAAATTTGTAAAATCAAAGCCCAAGGGAAGTTTACTCAAGCTCATTTCCAAACCAATTTTCAAGAATCATGCATGAACCACATTCAACATGACATGCATGCATTCTAACCAATTCAAGGCTCCAATGTGATGCTCTAATGAGCTCAATACTTCAAAAATAAGATGAAAACATGGATTTGTACATGATTAAGAACATGCATGTGGTATTTAACCATGAAATCAACTCCAAACTCACTAAATTCAACATGCATGCAACAATTTGACTACAATCTAATATGCTAAGCTTAAAACATGACTTAGCTCTACTATGAGGCATGAATCATGCAAGAACAAGGTTAAACTCAACAATGAGAAGGTCAATGGCCTACCTCAAGTCTTGTATTCAAGGTCTATGGGCTCAATTTGCAACCACACTTCAATTTCTTCAAGATTTCAAGCCGAAACTACAAGAACAATTCTCTCTCTCTCTAACTCTCTTCTAAATTCGGCTGTGATGCTCAAATGTGGCTGATGAAATGAGTTGGTTCAAGTGTAATATGGAATAAAGTGTTGACATAGTGGGCCACTAAGAGTGGCAATTTGGTAGATAAGCCTAAGTTTGCAATTAGCTCAAATTAATCTAATTTAATCATTCCTAATCAATTTTCAGATAAATATACCATTAAATCACAAATATTCTACTAATCCCAAAACTCTAAACGGTTCCTAATTCGGCCGCCGATAAGGCCTTCAATTAGCAGTTTAAACATACGAATTCAAACAGATAATCAATCAATCAAACAGATGCACTATGCAATATAATAGATAAACTTATTCAATTTCAGTTTCGATTTCAATCAGTTTATTCAGTACTTCAGTTAATTCAATTATCAGTCATTATCAGTTCGGTTTAGCAGTAACCAGTAGCTAATTCAGTAGTTTATCGGTAATCAGGACGAGGGTTGTTACAATTAGCTAACATTACTATGTGACGCACAAAAGTATAGACTATTTTGCAAAAATTGGAACATTTGATTTCATGTTTTATTTGAAAAATTGTTTGTGAATATGCCACTTGAAAAAATGGGCTTAAAATGGACATTAATCAAACTATCCCAATTCAAACAACTAGCTTTCATCCATAGGCATTCAAACAGGTATATCATTTAAGCAATTAGCCTCATGGAAGTATGCTTGGCATGGCAACACGAACATTTGATGCAAGATGCTAAAACTCAAAATTACTCACCTAATACTCCGAGCCAAAACAAAGCAAAATAATTAGAAAAATATGCATGCTCCTAATTAATGCAATATGACTAAATACAACGCACACATTATGTAATTCGTAGGCTCGGCAATGAGCATGGCATATTATTTCATTCAAGACATGCGATAAAGCACGTATTCAAGCAATGAATCTGAACATTGATATTGGATTAGCATGATGAGTCGAACCTTGGATGCATACAAGGCAATGAATGCGAAGTATAAGAATGCTAATTTGGAAAAAATGGATGTTCTATACTCACTATCATAAGCAAATAAGTAAAAGGGAGAAAGACGTGGGGTTGGAAGACATGCAACTTATTACATGTTGGCCCTCATGCAAGAGGGTCCGAATCAAAGTCCGAAAGTCCGAATTAAACTAATTATTACAAAACTGAATAAATAAATAAGTAAAGAATTAACTAGCTAACTACTCTATTACAACAAAGATAATAATGAGAAATTAACTAACTATCTAAGTTAACTAGCTATAACAATTACAAATAAACAATAATAATAATCACAACACTAATAATTAGACTAATTATAATAATAATAAATTAATTAATTACAACAATACTCGGAGCATTAATTTACAATAATGATGTAAGCAGGGATGCACAAGGGTTGCATGTATAGTGTCCAAGAACTACTCTGTCTGTCTAGGTCTGCTCTATTTCACCTTCAGCCATTGCCCTCTGTTTTCTACAAAACATACTGCTGACCAAACATTGATGACCAGCCGGCCCTCAATGAAGCCCGACTGGGCCTAAATAAGGCCGGTCGTGCCTTAATTTCATGTAAAATTATGTTTTGTGCTCTAAAGTGAAAATAGTGCAAACAGAGTTATTCTGAACTCTGTTTGTCTCTCTCACACTTCTCTGTCATGGGAAAACCTCAAGAGAAGGTTGGAATTATTCCCAAAACCATCAATAAGCAAGTTGATTGCTTGACGATTTCAGATACAATTTGGACAAAATTCAATAAATGCAATAAATAACAACCACCCCTCCCTCCTATCATAGAGTGAACTCAAAGAGGGAGGTAGAGACGCTTCAAGGTTCATCAAAACATCATGAATTGATGTAAGACAACCCTTGACACAATAGATTCGGCATAACGTCTGGCCGAACCCAAGCAATATAACTCATTTTCTTTATGTAGATTGGTTCATTTTAAGCCAAATTCAGTCGTCTTTGCCATCCTTTAATCCATTAAGTCCAAGATGATTGTTACATCCACTAAATAAGAAATATGTCAAATGAGAAGTGATTCTCAACATGAAAAAGAGACTATGCCATTGACAATAAACCTCCGTAGAGATTAAGCCATTAAGCATAAATCTCTAGTTCATGTTTTGAATAACCATCAACCGATTGAAACAACTCTCAAATGAAAGAAATAAATGGCAAGTTGGTTATTAAAATGAGATTCTTAAACATGGAAATTAGTTAAAGAAAAGCTAAGAACAATATTCAACAAGCTATGTATACAAACTTATGAGACAACAATCAAACTAATCAAAGCATGAACTATTTAAACAACCTAGAACTGCCCTAAAACAGCCCTTAATAGATGAAAAAATAGAGGCTCAAAGTGCATGGAAAGAGCCTAAAAAGCTAAACAACAAATAAGGAAAACAAGGCTAGTAAGCAAGAACAAAGAGGGGTGGCTAACACCTCCACTTTTGAAACCTCAAAGCATGATTTTTAGCCTCTTTTTAAATCTGAAAATCAATTTAGAAAGCAAAGAAAAAGGGTGTAAAAGCAAGGGTTTTAGCTATAAGTGAAGGTGTAAGAAAGAGTGTTAACTCTCTCTACCCTTTGGTAGCTCTCCAAACCCAAACTTAAACACTTGAAGGGAGATCAAAACAACACAAAACTACAAGAACTAGATAGTAAATGATAGAAATGAAAGCAAGAGAGGAAATAGCAAGCTTATACCTCTTGACAAAGGTAGCCCTTTGTTTGTGAATCAAACTAAGTCCAACACACTCTCAAGCTTGAATTGTGATGCTCAAGGCTCAACCAAGGTTCCTAGACTAAGGTGTGAAGGTGTATATGGTGTATGGATATAGGTTCAAAGTGGTAAGCTTGCTCAAAGGTTGTTTGCCAAAGAAGAAGGAGCTCTCAAGAAGGTGTATAGGCTTTTTAGAAATTCTTCAACCCTCAAAATAGAGATACAACTTCGTTTTTATAGAATTTGAGCAAGGGGGGTCATAAATATCTTAAAAAATGGACAAATGGCAAGCTCCTACCCAGAACATTGTTTCTCGCTACTAAGGCACAACCGGCCATTAATAGCCATGGTCGGCCCTCAATGAGGCATGGCTGGGCCTCAATGAGATCCCCTGCTTTCTACTTCAGACTCAGCACAGGGTGGCACAATGTGTAAAAATGACTTTCTTGGGTATAATCAGTGGGAATATGGGAGGTTTGGGATTGTTTCAGAGTTTAAACATGGCCCCTTCGTTGAGACCTTGAACTACGCACAACACCACTTTCATCATCAAGTGTACCGGCAAAGTGCTCGAGCTTTGCGGGCAGTCAAAAATAGGGTATCTACATTGGTCCCAAACAGAATATATCTGAGAAAGAAAATCATGAATGGACTGACCAGATTCTTGACGCATGTGGTGAAGTTGACAATGAAGTTGATATTGATGAGCAAGACTAGTAGTCTGGTACCGGTCTTTCATAAAATCCCAAATGCCTTTAGCAGGAGTGGTAACAGAGTCAAGCTGAAAATGACCAAACTAGAGACTGATAGAGGTAATGGATGTATTTCAAAGCCAAGTAATAATCTGGTAGTTCTTACTGTCCTAATCCTCTAAATGGTCTTCATATTTGGCTACAATTTCATCAGCCTCTTTTATTAGTTTAATCACATCTCTAGTGATAATGCGCCAAAGTTTCTTACCTTTCAAAAAACCAGACATAGCTTGGGCCCATGACACGTAATTGGAGCCATCAAGAAGAACATATATTGGTTGAGAGGTATCATGACGATGCATAATAATAGTATAGGAGAGGCAAATGAATAGTAACAACACTTTCGAAAGAAAACTAGTGAAAACAAAGTGTACCAGTGGATTCAAAAGGTCCAAAATAGGTGGGATCTAGGTTGAATTGGCTAAAAAATGATTAGAATCTGATCAAACAAGAAAAAAACTAGTAGGGTTGACGTTACACAAGAGGCTGCCAACGTCGGCAGTGCGTATGGCAGAGGCATGGAGTGTTGACGTCACGTGTGATGCAGCAACGCGTGTAAGGCTAATGAGAGCATGGCGTTAGCAACACAGAGAAAACGACTAAGCGGCTGAGTAGGTGGCTTAGCGCAGCTAGGGTTGAGGTTAGCAACACGGAAGCAGCTTATGCATGCGTGAAAGCGTGTGGATGGGTGATGGCGAAAGCAACTGACGTACAGCGCTTGAGGGTACGTGGTTGCTTTTTCGGTGACAAGGTCAGTGGCGTTGGAATCGTAAGATGATTCCGAGCAGTTTTGTGCTAAGGTTGGGAAAGTTTGGTTAACGACAATGATGTATCAGTGCGGGGATAGAGGGGAACGATGGTGGGAAAAAAGATGGTTGTTTGGTTTGATTGAATAGTGATGCTACAGTGCTACTGTGTGCGAGCAGTGAACAAAGAAGAAAAAGAGCTAGGATTTAGAACCAAAGCTCTGATAGCATATTACAATAGTAGGGAGAGAGAGAGAGAGAGAGAGATGAAATAATATGTATTATATTCAATAAATTAATCATATACAATAGAAGGCCTGTATATATATATATATATATGAAAGAGTATCCTACAAGAAACTTAACTCTAAGAAAGAGTATCTTACAAGAAACCTAACTCTATGACAATTACACAAAATATGAGAATACAAATATATCTAAGAAATCAATACCTAACCTAAATATATATACCATATATACATTAACATTAGAAAATCAAATTCCATTCTTTATCATTGTTTGTTTGTTCAACATGACTAGGTGTAGACATCCTATTTTTGATTACCCTTAAGACTTGGGTGCCTCACGTTGATCACTTGATGATGAATTACTACGCTGTACAAACGTTCGATTTCTTTAGTAAGAAACTTCGGTTTTGGGTTTCAAAGCCTAAAACCTTGCACCTCCTTCGAACCAAAACCTTTTTTTCTAACATGACCACTCAGAGGCCTGCTGGCCAAAAGGTGGCCGGCAGGCCAACTTTTAGTGGTCAGCCATCCCCCTACATGGCCGATCGACCATGTTTCCTGGTAGGAAGATATTTGCTGCCAGCTGTCCTCCTCCCCCCCCCCCCTCCCCTCCCCTCCCAAAATGTGCATGCACTGCACTAGTTGGCTCAATACCAATATTTCCCAGAGAGGAACCTGTTTTTCTATATATACTTGACCATCCCTCATGGTTTTAGGTTAGAAAAATTCTCAAAGAACCCAAAGCTTGCCAAACACTCTCCCTCTCTATCTTGCAATATACATACACTATACATACACTTCCTAAACCAAAAATTTGAGGTTCCTTACTGAGGTTCTTGAGCCAAAATTTCAGCCCTTGAGAGTGAACATCTTGTGGTTTGTGAACAAAAGAGTGTCTTCTCTTCAAAGGTATTACTCTTGCCATCTTTTGCCTAATCTCACTCCTCTTTTTCTTGGTGTTTATACTCTGTTTGAGACTATTTTTGTGGGCTGAAACTTGTGATTTAAAAGCTACCCAAGGTGGAGGTGTTAACCACCCTTTCTTGCACCTCATTATGTAGCTTTTTATCCTTGTGTTTCCCATTTGTTTCTCAACTTTTAACTACTAATTTTCAAAGTTTTTAGAGGCTAAAACATGTGGTTTTAAGGTTCAAAAGGTGGAGGGGTTAGCCACCCCTTTTTAGGCTTGCTTACTAGTTTTTGTTCTATTCTATTTTTTATTGCCCTTTGGCATTTCTTTAAACAATTTCAGTAGTGTTTTTATTGTTTTTGGGACTGTTTAATGTGTTTACTTAGTTTATGCCTTTAATATCATGCTTTTATTGTTGTAAGTCCTCATAGATTTGGTGGTTTAGGCCTTAGACACCAATCTATTTGAGTTGATGGCTTTTATTTCATAGCTTTCATATATGTACTCACACTTGTAATAATCATCTCTGAAACCTCCTTCCTTTCTTGGTTTTCTTTGTTTAAGAGTTGTTTCAAACAATGAATTATTGTTTAAAGCATGACAAAGAGACCTTTTATGCTTAATGGTTTAATCTCTTCGAAGGTTCATTACCGGGGCATTACATCTCTCTCATGCTAGGGACAACTTGTTTGACACTTCTCTTGATTAGTGGACATAACTATTACTTTTGGACAAAAATGAATAAAGAATTGAAAGGTAATAAAATGGAATTAAAAGTGATGAAAGATGTAATAAAATCAAATCGGGGTTTAATCAGACATTATATTGAACCTATTGCGTCTTGACTCATTGTGTACTCTTTAGTGACGTTGAATGGTTCAAGAAGCAATGTGCACCCCTTTCCTTGAGCTAACTCTATGATAGGAAAAGGTGTTGTCGGTCTTTCATTTCATTTCATTGATTTTTTTGTCCCATCGGTTCATAGATCATCACGCAACAACTTTGCGACACTTGATGATTTGTGGACCGATTCTACTCCTCCCTTGATCAGTTTCATGATAGGGAGAGACAGAGAGGATAAACATCCCCTGGAAACACTCTGTTTTTGCTCTGTTTTAATTCTATGGCAGCAGGACAATACCTAAAAACAGTGGCCGGCCGACCACTTTGGCTGGCCACCCTATTTTGGACAAACAATGTCATCTTCTTGACAGAACAGAGCAGAAGCTGAGGCAAAAACAAAATTATTTTCTAACTGCAAACAGAATAGAATCTGGCAGCAAAACATAAGAGTTTTTGGGAGGATGTTCTTGGTTGCTCGTGTGGTTCTTCGACTTCCGTTCGAATTCATTAGCTTGTAGCTCTTAGATTAATTAATTAGTATATTGTAAATAGTTAATTAAATTCCTTCGAATTTGTAATAATTAGTTAATTTTAACTTATTCATTCATTTGGTGTTTGTAATATTTAGCTAATTAGAACATTCAGTCGAACCCCCTTTGCATGATGGCAAAATTGTAATATTGTGTATGTCTTCCAACCCCCATTTCTTTCTCTCTTTTATTTACTCGCTTATATGATGGTTGTATCCATATTTTGGTTTCATATCATGACCATGTGTAAATACCCATTTTTGCATACATTGAGTTCGGTTCATCATTCTAACCATATTGTCATTTCTTACTTACTCGAATACGTGCACTAATCGCATGCTTTGAGTTGAGCCATGTGCCATCTTAATAGACCCAACCACGTAGTAGCATCTTGTATGTGTTGCATTAGTCACTTGCATAGTAGAGCATGCATTTTATAATGGTTTCATTTCTTTTCGCTTGCCTCGGTTGAGTACTAGATGAGCATTTCTTTCTTTAGCATATTGCATGTGTGTTGATGTTGTCATATCAAGCATATTTTCCATGAGACTAAGTGCTTAGTTGATATACCTCTTGAATGCTGGTGGATGAAGGCTTTTTTTTCGCTTAAGTTGGGATGGTTTGATTAATGTGCATGTGAGCTTACTTTTTCAAGTAGCACATATTCAAAACTTTTTAACAAGCATGAAATCAAAGCATTCCAAAGTGGGCGAATTAATCTATACTTGTGTGTATCACATAGTAAAGATAGCATAATAATCAAAATAAGAGCATATACTCTACATAAGAATCACATCATGATTAGTAGAGGCCAATCTTTGATTAGGTGAGTGGGATGCTCAATTTATGACCTTCCCCTCTCATACCTAAGTTCCCAAGCCGAGACACTTTGGTTATGATAGACAAGTAGCCTTTGGCACGAGTCACGAGTTTCCTAAATTTCTTAAAAATATTTAGGTTGCGACTCTAAAATCTGGCAATGCGGTCCATTCTTGGCATTTTGATTGTAAATTGATTTTTCCAAAGATTTTCCGGATTTGGATTCATTTGTGTTTATGTGTTTCACATTACACTCGTGGAACCAGATTTAGAACCAGGGGAGTTCGAACTGTAGGGCTATTGTATCCGAGGAGACTAAAACCCTCCAAGGAGCAACGAAAAACCAACTACACTAGGCTTCCAAGCTCGGGAATCATTCATATAGCCATAAATTTTCTATAACATTGAATCGAAAAAAAAAATTTCTATAACATACTCAACTACATACAAATTTCCAAGCTCATGGTGGAATCCCAATCGACAACATCAAACATCTACTTAGCTTAGTACATGATTATTGGTGCTTTACACTTGTTGGGTCTTGTAGAAATGTATGGGTAAAGCAATGGCAATTCATAAACTCGGCAACAAAGCTTCAAGAGTTTGGGGTTCAATTCAAGATGGCTGAAAGAAGCGACAACTTGTTTGATATAAAGTTCGTAAGTGGGGCATTGAAAAATCCCACTCTTATCCATTACGGATAATACAGAGTCTTTCCTTAGAAATCCAGTTGCGTACGAGTTGTGTCCTCCAGATCATAATCAACCATTGTGTGTTTGTGACTATATCGTGTTCATGGATTGTCTCATCAATTCTTCAAAGGATGTTAATTTACTCCGCCATAGTGGAATTATTGAAAGTTGGGTAGGTGATGATGTAGAGGTTTACACCATGTGGCACAAACTGATTAAGGTCACCATGACAAATGCCAATAACTTTAGCTATAATGAAGTTTTCAATGATGTGAATAACCAATGTATACGACGCCAATGTGTGGATGGCAAACTAAAGGCGGAATTACTTCAACAGTCCATAGGCATTTGTTTCATTTCTTGCTGCGGGTATACTACTTCTGCTCACCATGGCACAAACTATCTTTTCAATTCTTTCTTATAGTTGGGCAAAGGCAGCATTTAAGTCCCTGTTGTTGTTTCCTTAATCAAGTGTTTTAAATTTAAATAAGAAAAAAATGTTATGCAACTGAATATATATAATCATTTTGGGTACAGAATACTTTGTTATGCAAGGGTGACATAAAACTGTGGAAAAACGGATAGCATATAGCGATTTGGATCAGTCAAATGATTAGAAAAGAATTATTGCTCTTACTAAGATATATTGGTTAGTCAATTGAAAAAATTTATTATTTTTTTTTGGAGGCAAAGCTTTTATTAAAAAGATAATAAAGTATAATAGGTAAACACCCACAAACATAATCTCGAAAGACCTAAAAACTCCATGAACCCCCAAAACGTAGTAGTTCATACACATACTAATTCCTAAATCCTTACAAAACATCTAATGAAATCATCCACGATGTCATATTTGTTTAGACGGATTAGATAAGAGGGATTGTAATTCATCATATTATTAATTGTGAGATTTACTGTCCTTAGACTAAATGGTTGGAAATTATGTGTATCTCATGTTTATTTTATCATTGGATTAGATATCTATAAATGACTATCTTATTAAATCCAATATTTGATTGAAATATTATGAAAAAAGATAAATAATCAATAGACTATTTAATCATTTTCAATTGTTTACTAAGTAATAGTAATACTAAATTTGTCTTTAATATTTTAATTTTTTTTGGGCTAGATTAAATAATATTTTATTTTATTTTATTTTTTAAAAATTAAATAAATTTATTTCTTAAAATTCAATAATAAAAAATAATAAAAATTTATGTTATTTTTAAAATAAAATTTCAAATAAATTTATTTTAAGAAAATAATAAATATTAAATAATAAAATAAAATAAAATATCAACAAAAATTTAAAATAAAACATCTATAAGAATTTATTTAAAAATTAAATAAATTTATTTTATTTTATTTTATTTTTTAAGGGTGAAGCACCAATAAATCTCAAAATGCGATCTTGTGAACTATTTAGTCTTCCTTTTTTTCTTATGAACCCAAAGGTCCCATTAAAGTGAAAATTACACACAGGGGTAGTCACTTACATGTTTGAGTTTAATTTTCTAAGGATAAAAGTGGGTTTCTTTAAATATAAAATTACACATTTGGGCAATTCGCATTATAGAGGTTTTGGATTTTCCCTCCTAGAACAAATCCCACATTACGGGGAAAAAAAATGTAACATTCGAATAACGTAACTCTCTAATGTAACACTAACGTAACATCTAATGTAAAACACAAAAACTCTTTGGTGCACTTTTTCCAAACGTAACAATGTAGTACTCCAAAAAAGCTTATTAGTGTAACTTTTTTCAAATGTAACATTCCAATGTAACATACAAAAAAAACTCATTGGTGTATTTTTTTTCCAAACGTAACACTCCAATCAATTTAACACACACACACAAAAAAAAAAAAAAAAAACTCCTTAGTGTAGCCTTTATTTATTTATTTATTTATTTATTTATTTATTTATTTATTTATTATTATTATTATTATTATTATTATTATTATTATATTTTTGGCTTTATTAATTGTGTGGTTACATGAGAATTTAATGTGATATTTAATTATATGTAATTAATCTGAATATTTATATATATTTTATATATGTATATAAAAGTTGTTTTATATATGTATGTATATGTCTTGATCATATATAGTGTATTTATATATATTGTATGTGTATAATATAATATTATATAATAAAAAAAAAACAAACAAACAAACAACAAAAGAGTGTTATATCATGAGGGTCAATTAGGTTATAAGCTGCTTACTAAAACAAAGATAAGAAAGAAAAAAAAGTGAGAGCAATAGCCGCGAGCGAGAGCTGAGAGAGAGAGAAATCAAAACATAGAGTGTTGTGTGTGGCGTGAAGAGAGAGGCAGGGAAGAGGTGGAGAAAAGGGTTAGGATTTTGTTTTGATGGCTTCATTAATCTTTCAAATATTTTTTTGATCTTCAAAAAATTATTTTGAGTACAAAACCCACTTCGCTTGATTTATGTTTATTTCGTTGTTTTTATTTATTTAATGTTGGTTTGATATGATATTTGTATGAAGATGATGGTTTGATTTTAATTATTTTAGTTAGTTGTGTATGCAAGGTTTAGAGTTTTTGTATTTTTTGTGGATGTAATCACACTCATGGTTATATGAAATTAAAATAAACTTAGAACCCATAGATAAATTCCTTACATTCTACCATGACTCCATAGATTGTTGTTTTATTTGAGTTTTGGTGAGAAGGGGTATATAAAAAAAAAGGTGAGGATGATGATATTTATTTGAATGCCTTAGGTTTGGCATTGTTATGTTTGTTCTCATGAGTAGATGAGAGATTGTGTATATATATTGTTGTCTCGTTCTTAGGAGTAGACGAATGCTTTGATTTACGCTCGTATGTATATGCTAACCATTCGGGGAGTGTGGATCAAACTCGGGACAATACCCCGTGCAAGTTTGGCTTCGAAGCGGTGTTAGGTATATGGGAGGCACATGGGATATATGTGTAGACCGGAAGTAAAGGGCCGAAGTGGTGGAGTTAAGGTACAAATAATTAAATATGAACTTATTGGTATAATGTGAATTGTATTGATTTGTACATGTTGAGAAATAGTAGACAACCTCAATAAATTACGAAATTTGGGCAGAGGCATGTGTATATAATTTTAGACAACTTTTGTGTTTTAACTTTTTATTAAAAAGATTAATTAGAACTTATAATCAGATGATCTTGGTTACAATAGTTTTTATTTGTTTTAGCATTGCAGATTTTAGATGCTGTTTTAACCCACGAAACGAACTCATTTTTATTTGTTTCACGTAAACTGAAGTAAAACATTATTCTGAACACTTTTCATGTTTTGAACTTTTCCGAAAAAAATATTTTAGGGCAGTTTCGTTTCGTTTTCAGTTCGAAATTTTTCGATCGAATTTCGTTTAGGTTCTTCTATTAAGTTTTTCTCTCAACCTATTTAGTTTCTACTAAATTCGTCCGCACAACCTTTTAGAAAATTTGATTCTGTACAACTTTTGTACTTTGAGTTTTGGTCAATTCGAATGATTTAAGCATGAAACAATGCATTTTTATACTGCTTCAGCAATTTACTTATTATTAAATTATACTAACTCTATTTTTTTGCAGAATGGTGGGTCTTACTAACTTTTCATGCAGAGCTGACGCACCATAATTTTAATGTTTATTTTGTTTATTCTATACTCAATTTATATTTAGTTGTGTACGGGTAAGAAATCAAATGCCATCATATCTCGGAAAACTACTGCTTCGTCTCAATGCGGGTGGAACTACTTGTCTTGTCCCATAATAAGAATTAAATGTACTTTTATTTTTGTTTGGTGGACATGTGGATGTCAAATATTTGTACTCATACCAGTATACTTGTTTACTGACCCGTTTTGTTTTTTGGCAACTCGGGTGCGTTCTATTTTAGCACAGCTGAGCTTCCTTTGCAGGATTAGTTGAGACTACGGTGGTGACGAGAAATAACTATAGTTGTTGGACATGTCATTTGGACTTCTTTTGTTTTCTTGAGCTTAGGGTTAATATTAGTTTATGTATTTATTATTTTTTTTATGACCTTAATATTTTGATAATTTGACATGATTTGTAACCTTACATTATTTAAGTTATTTTGACTATTTATTGTCATTTTAATGTTGGAGGTATTTGATAGTTATGAAATTGTGGTGGATGATTTGGTTGGCGTTTTGTTAGTTTTTTTTTTATTTTTTTATTTTTTTTAATCCCTTGTTATCTTTTGAGCATGGAAATTTACTTAAACCTTATGGGACGAGACATTTAGATTTTGTTTCACCTCTAGGATTTGGATGATGGAATATTGATTGGGGGTTTAGTCCTAATTTAATATTTAATTGTACAAATTTTGGGGCGTGACAGTTTGGTATCAGAGCTCTAGGTTATCCTAGACTCCTGTGAGTTTAGGTGATCTTTGGATTGTGGAAACATGGGTTAGCTGGTTTAGTTTGGTGGTTGAATTTATTCTAAGTATTCATGAACGAATTTTTGTGTGTTTAACTTGAAGGTGATAGCTGGAAGGTATCTTTAATATTTTTCAAGAACTTGTTAGAGTACTTTTTGCTATCGGTGCCTCTTATTGTTTCATATCTAGACAGTTTGTAGAAAAAGAACACCTTGTAACTACCTCATTGTCTAGACCTATTTGTGTTGAGACCCCTTTAGGAAGGGAAGTTACTCTTTATGACATGTGTAAAGATTTTGAGATTGATTTTGCGGGCAGAGTCTTGTATGCGGACCTAATTATGTTAGGGTTTGAGGGGTTTGAATTATTTAGGGTATGGATTGGCTGCGAAAACACTTTGTGAGTCTAGATTGTGCTGGAAGGACTGCAAATATAGATATTCCTGATATGTCACGGCTTACCCACCCTTATAACGATGGAGGAGAGTCGGTGATTACTAGTTTTCTGTGCTCGGTAGAAATCCCTAAGCAAGATATTAGTGAGGTAGATGTGGTACATGAGTTTGAGGATATATTTCAGGAGATACCTGGACTTCCACCTCGACGGATAGTAGGATTTCGCATGGACTTAGTGTTAGGAACTGAACCGATTTCTAAGGCGACATATAGAATGGCGTCTAAAGAGCTTGTGGAGATGAAGAAGCAGCTGGAAGAGATGCTTCAAAAAGGGTTCATATGTTCAAGTAACTCCCCGTGGGGAGCGCCCGCGACTTTGTTTCCAAAAAAGATGGCACTCTCCGCATGTGCATAGATTACAGAGAGCTGAACAAGATGACTATCAAGAACAAGTATCAACTACCTAGAATTGATGACTTATTTGATCAGTTGAAGGGGGCAAACGTGTTCTCTCAATTTGATCTCAGAACGGGTTACCATCAGATCGGTGTGTCAGAGGAAAGTATACCACTTACTGTTTTTCGGACCCGGTATGGGTTGTACGAATTTCCTATAATTCCTTTTGGTTTGACCAATTCTCCTGCCTATTTCATGGTCTTGATGAATATAATTTTTCAACCGTTTCTCGATAAGTTTGTGATTATCTTCATAGATGATATCCTGGTGTATTCTAAGAATGAGGAAGAACACAGAAAACACTTGAACGTTATATTGTAGACTCTGAGGGAGTAGCAGTTATACGCTAAGTTCAGTAAGTGTCACTTTTGGAAGAAAGAAATCCGGTTTTTGGGACATGTTGTATCCAATCAGGGGATAGCGGTAGATCCTATGAAAATTGTTGCGGTCAAAGAATGGAAGCAGCCCGCGAACCCTTCAGAGGTGAGGAGTTTTTAGGACTAGCCGGTTATTATAGGAGATTTATAGAGAAGTTTTCCACTATTGTAACACCTATGACCAAGTTTACCTGCAAGAATGTAAAGTTCTTATGGATAGATGATTGTGAGAGAGCTTTCCAGGAATTAAAGCAACATTTGACTACAGCACCGGTGTTAACTATACCAATACAAGGGGAAAAGTTAGTTGTGTTTACTGATGCGAGTGGAACTGGGTTGGGATTTGGGTTGATGCAGCATCAGAAGGTTGTATCTTATGCTTCTCGGCAATTAAAACCTCATAAGATACGATACTCTACTCATGACTTAGAATTGGTAGCAGTTGTTTTTGCGTTAAAAGTGTGGCGACATTACTTGTTTAGGGAGTGCTTTTGAGTTACACACAGATCACAAGAGTCTCAAATATCTTTTTTCTCAAAAAGAGTTGAACATGAAGCAACAAATATGGGTTGAATTCGTCAATAATTATGATTTCGAGATCCTTTACCACCCAAGGAAAGGAAATGTGGTCACAAATGCACTTAGTCGACAACATGGGATTATAGCTTCTTTGATGATTCAAGAATGGAAGTCCTTGGAGTTAATTTCGATGCATGATATTCAAACAATAGAGAGTATCGAGAGGACATACATTGGTAGTTTGACCGTGCAGCTGACGTTACTGGGTAAAGTTAGTCAGATGCAATATTTAGATGGGATCCTCGTCAACAAGCTCAATGACCTTGTAATGGATTTGATCAATGATTGCCCTACTGATTGGTCTGTGGACTCAGATGGGGGATTGCGATTCAGGGACAGGTTGTGTGTACTTAACATTGTTGAATTGAGGAAAGAGATTATGGATGATGCCTATAGGTCTTGATATACCATTCACGCTGGTGGGACTAAGATGTATCATGACCTGAAGAGGACGTTTTGGTGGGAAAGTATGAAGAAAGACGTAGGAGAGTATGTTTCTCGATGTTATGTGTGTTAACAAGTTAAGGCAGAACACCAACGACCGTTTGGTTTTTTGTAACTTGTCGAGATCCCTACTTGGAAATGGGAGTACATCTCTATGGACTTCGTGGATGGATTGTCGTAGTCTAAGCGAGGCAATGAATCTATTTGGGTAATAGTGGATCGACTCACCAAGTCTGCTCATTTTATTCCTATCAGTATTCACCAAACTGCGGATAAATTTGCTAGGCTATATATTCAGGAGATAGCGCAACTTCACGGCGCGCTAGTTTCTATAGTTTTATATCGTGATCCATTATTTATAGCAGAGTTTTGAAAGAGCTTTCAGCATGCTTTGGGTGCTAGGTTAGACCTAAGCACGGTTTATCATCCTTAGATGGATGGGCAAACTGAGAGGATAAATCAGATCTTGGAGGATATGTTGAGAGCTTGTGTCCTCAATCTTGATGGTAGTTGGGAAGAACACTAGCAATTGGTGAAGTTTTCTTATAATAATAGCTATCACTCCAGTATCGGGATGGCACCTTTTGAGGCTTTATATGGGAGGCAATGTCAATCACCTGCTTATTGGATAGAGGTAGGAGATACGCCATTGTTAGGGCCAGAGTTGGTGAGAGAGACCACAGAGAATGTGAATATTATTCGAGAACGTATTAAGACTACACAGAGTCATCAAAAGAGTTACGCTGATAGAAAACATAAGGGGTTGAGTTGAATGTTGGAGATTTTGTGTTTTTGAAGGTCTCACCGATGAAGGGTATCATGTGGTTCGGAAAGAAGGGAAAGTTGGCACCGAGATTTGTAGGACCATATGAGATCACTGAGAGGATTGCTAATGTGGCTTAGAAATTAGTTCTACCACCTGATTTACTTATGATTCACAATGTGTTCCATGTATCTTTATTGCAGAAGTGTGTGCAAGACCCTTCCCAAGTAGTATCACCAGAGGTGTTGGAGATTAGTGACGATCTAAAATATGTGGTACGACCGGTTACTATTCTAGACCGAGATGTAAGGCAATTGCGGCGCAAGAAAGTGAACTTGTTGAAAGTGCAATGAAGCGAGGAAGAGAATGATATCACTTGGGAATTGGAAGAGAAAGTTCAGCGTATGCACCAGGAGCTTTTTGTTTAGTACTCTTTCCTATCGAATCTCGAGATGAGATTCTTTTGAGGTGTGTATATTGTAGCAACCTTGATTTTTCGTAAGCCTTTATTTATTATTATTGTTATTATTATCTTATTTTATTTTGGCTTTATTAATTGTGTGGTTATATGAGAATTTAATGTGGTATTTAATTAATTTAATGTGGTATTTAATTAATTTAATGTGATATTTAATTATATGTAATTAATCTGAATATTTATATATATTTTATATATGTATATAAAAGGTGTTTTATATATATGTATATATATATATATGTGTGTGTTGATCATATATAGTGAAAAATCTAGAAACCTCCTAGATGTTGATTTGTGATTATGTATCAATTTTACGCAGAATATAACAATCCCAATCAAACAATCAAAAGAAAGAGACACAAAGATTTTACGTGGAAAAACCACAATTGGACACCTTCCAATTGTGATCAAAAAACCACGGGCAACAGCCACAAGAACAATCCACTAAGAAGATATAAAGGAATTACACAGGTATCACTCTCAATTATCTAGCGAATTCACAACGCCTAATTGAACCAACCTCTATGTGCCTCTTCCAACCCCATCTTCAGCACGGAACTGTCTTTCTGATGAGCCACTCCGGATTCCCTCCAAAGCTTCAGGCTCGAATTCTTCAGAATTCACAACTGAAGAACAACTCTCTTTTGTGTATCACAAACAAACCTTTGATGTACTCTCTTTAAACCATGAGTTGAATACTCAATAAAACATCAAAGAAAAAATAACAAAATATCCCCAGATATAAACCTTTAAGAACCAAAAAGAAGATCTGGAGGACTTCAATGAATTACCTAGTTTTGGGAGAAAACCAAGTATTTATAGAGAACCAAAAGTAATCCAAGATTGGGAAGAAAACAAACTCCTTGAGAAATCCGGATTCTGAGGCTCGCTCGAGCGAAGCTTTCCTGGCTCGAGCGAGGAGAGTAATTTTCATGATTTCTACTAGTGCCTTGGCTCGAGCGACGGATCCTTGGCTCGAGCGAGGAATACACTTCTTCAGGTTTTTGTATGGACGCAATCCTTGGCTCGAGCGAGCATTCCTTGGCTCGAGCGAGAAAGTCTTAGCTCGAGCGAGCACTCCTTGGCTCGAGCGAGCAACGGCTGATATGCAATTTTGAATGCAATTTTGAATTTTGCTTCGGCCGCGAGCTGACCGGGCAGCTCGACCCCCGTAATAATCAGCGAAGTGGCAATCTTGAAAGCATTAACATCACAAACTTCTCCGCAAAGCTCGATTCGGTTTGGATTCGCATCTAATAAACTCATAGCCTCACTGAAATAAAAATGCGAATAAAATTACAACTCGAAAGAGTTTTGTCAAACGGGATTGCCAAGAATAAAACCTAACAATCTCCCCCTTTGGCAATGCCGTGACAAAACACATCTAACAAATAAAATCCTAATCACCCCAACCCATTACAGCCAACAAAAAACAAACTTCTTTCTCAAAGTCATGATCTCTGCAAAACAACTATCAGTGCCACAATCTTCAAAACAAATATTAGTCCCATAAGAGTATATGAAAAACAATATAAGACTATCTTGAAACATGAGATGAAAAAACATGAATAACATGAAGATGCAACTTTGGAGATTTTAAGAACATGTAGCATGAAAACCTGAACCCGACACATGGCATAAAAACATGAAATCCTAAGACACATGAAAAACAACTTTCTCCCCCCAAACAACAAAAGCAAGATCATAAACCACACAAGCATGATATGATGATGTAAAAATCAGGAGCATGCAAGAATGCAAGCAACAAAAGCCAAGCTTCCTTATCAAACAAATCAAAGTAATCATGCGAACAAACTTTTGTAATGAAAAACCAAACTCCCTTATCAACCCAAATCAAGATGAACCAAACTCCCCCTCACTAGAAGCAACCACAAACATTGAAAACAGTGAACAAGAAGAAACTGAAAAAATAATATGGTGGAGCAAGCAAGGAATTTCAGATTAGTACCTTAACACACACAAGACTATCCAAGAAGCACAATTACTTGAAAACACAATGTGCACAGCCTCTAGAAAATTCCTCATAAAAGAAAGTGATGCATTATGTGAAAAGCATAGATCCCATGATAAAAAGTGTGTGTGTGACTCTTGGAGTTCGACAAACACTAGATTCAATCCTAGTAGTGATATGAAAGCAGGACCTCTGACAAGAGAATCTAAGCACAACAAAGGAAAGTCAAACCACTAGGAATCAAGGGGTATTTGGTGAGTAAAAGCGGAGGCTCCCCCTCAATCAATGAATCCTTTATTTTTTTCTTCCTTTTTATTTTCTTTCTTTTGCACATCTTTTTTTTCTTTTCTTTCTTGTGCACATTTTTTTTTTTCTTTTGCACACTCATCGGCGGCTGACACGCTCAAGAGTATGGAAACCGAACCAGAGAAGCATGGATATAATAAGGATGGCCTGGTTGGTGACTCTGAGGTAGCCTTTTCCTCATGCTTGGACTACAAAGAACAGAGGGGAAAGCCATGGAGATGCAAAAAGATGGAAGGTGGTTAAGAGACTCAACATCACCCATGATATGCTAGTATAGGTCAATTCCTCTAGAAAAGCAAAAGATACATGCCAGAAGTCCATAGAAAAAATAACACTAAGGCAAGACTCCAATATTTGCTAATCCAAGAGTGTGTACAGAATGAGACATACTAATCAAAGAACACACACTCCAAAATGAGTAATGACCACAGAAAGCACACACATATTAACATGTAATGGATATTCTCATCAATTCCAATATGCACCAAGGACTTCTCAAAAATTTCAAGCTTGCAAAACCATACAAGAAAATCTTTTTGGGATTTTTTTTTTTTTTTTTTTTTCCTAAACAAAGCAAGACAAAAAAAACAAACATGCACACATTTTTTTTTTCAAAAAAAAAAAAAAAAAACACACAGAGACCCAAAAAAACTAAAAAGAGTAAACACATTAACACAAGTCAAGTTTTCTCACCCAAATCTTTTTGGTCTTAACAAAATCAGGTCTAGCGGTCTTGGTAAATGTCATGGTGTTGTGAACACCCTCATGAATCTTGGTATTCCGCCTAGACAAGTAAGGTTGTCTCCTAACCCAAAAAGTATTCGAATTTCTACCCTTTTGAGACATTCTCCCATGCAACTTATAACAAAAAGGGCGAATATGACCATGCATACCACAATGATGACAAATAAAAACAGGGTGTACAGAGTGTACCTTCTTTTCTTTTACCTTACCAACTCTAGGGAGTTTGAGAAGTTTTTCCTCTTGTTGAATCTTTTGTCCTCCCTTTCCTTGAGTTCTTGTATCATGAGATGTAGAAGCACTCTGTTTTTGCTCTCTCTTATCTCCAAAGCCAATGCCACTCTTGTCTGAACAGATTTGTTGAGACCCAATGATATCCTCCAAAGTCTTTGATCCTTTGTTCCAAAGACTAATGGTAACCATGGCAACCTTGAGCTCTTCCTCTTTCTTGATCATCAGTTCTTCCAAAGCAACTTGAGACATCTCGAGAGATTCAATCTTTTCTTCATACATGGCATGAGTTTCCTGTAGCTCATTCCTCTCTGTCTCACAAGTCAACAGTTTTGCACAAAGAACTTGTTGATCATCAGCTATCTTGATGGCATTGATCCTAGCCTCGGAAATCTCCTCCTTAAGTTTGACATTCTCACATTCACATGCTTTGAGTTTCTTTGTGAGTTTGTCATTCAATTTGAATAAATTAAGAGACTCCTTATACAGCTTTTCATAGGCTTGCTCAAGCTCTTCATGATCACTCTCCGAGGATTCATCATCAGTAGTATTCTCAACTGACCTTTTCGGAGACTCTGTTTGTCCTTCAGTTTCGGAAGCCACCATGAAAGCAAGGAATTGCTTATGTCCCTCTTCGCCTTGATCTTCATCGTCACTTTCATCTCCATTAGATTCTGATTCATCATCCCAAGTGATGGCGAGGGCTTTCTTCTTCTTCTCAAACGAGTGGGGCATTCTAAAGCAAAGTGGCCAAATCCTTGGCATTCATAGCATTGGACGCTTTCAGAGTTCCCTTGTATCTTTCCTTTCTCCTTCTTGGCTATAGAATTAATTTTGACTTTATCTTTGCCTTTGGATTTATGAGTATGAGTAGATTCCAAAAGATTAGGATTTTTTTCAAAAAAGATTTTTTAAATTGTTTAACAAAAGCAGCCATAATCTTGGAATCTATCTCACAATCCTCATCAGAATCCTCAACCACTTTATGAGCACTACTAAAAGCAAATCTTTTTGTTTCTTTTTGAAATTTCTATGTGCCTCATAAGTTTGGAGATTTCCAACCAACTGATCTAGCTTGAGGTTGTCAACATCTTGAGCCTCCTCAATAGCCGTAACTTTTGGTTGGAACCGATCGGGCAAGGATCTCAAAATTTTTCCCACAACTTTGGATTCTGGTATTTTTTCACCTAAATTGAAGCTGGAATTAACAATGTCACTCAACTTCGCATAAAATTCATCAAAGGTCTCACTATCTTTCATTGAAAGGTTTTCGAAACTAGATGTGAGCCTTTGAAGTTTTGATCGTTTAACAGAAGGAGTGCCCTCATGAATAGTTTGTAAGATATCCCAAGCCTCTTTTGCGACTTCACAATTACAAATACGACTAAACTCTTCAGGTGTGACAGCGCAAAAGAGAGAATTGATAGCTTTACTATTCCAGCTACTATTTTGGTAATCAGTTGTGTCCCACTTATCAATTGGTTTGGGAAAGAAAGTTACTCCATCAACAGTAATTGTTGGTTCAGTCCACCCATTCATGACGGATTGCCAAACTTTTTCATCAATAGATTTTAAAAAAGATCTCATCCGAGCTTTCCAAAAAGAATAATTGGATCCGTCAAGTAGGGGTGGTCGAACCATAGAATTTCCCTCACGAATTGAATCCATTATCACAAATCAAACAAGATCTCGTTCTAAAAGAATTTTTTTTTTTTAAAAAAATAGAGCGATCTAAAAAAATTTTTTAAAAAAATAGATTTAAAAGAAATTTTTTTTTAAAAAAAATAGAACGACCCGCTCTGATACCAATTGAAAAATCTAGAAACCTCCTAGATGTTGATTTGTGATTATGTATCAATTTTAAGCAGAATATAACAATCCCAATCAAACAATCAAGAGAAAGAGACACAAAGATTTTACGTGGAAAAACCACAATTGGACACCTTCCAATTGTGATCAAAAAACCACGGGCAACAGCCACAAGAACAATCCACTAAGAAGATATAAAGGAATTACACAGGTATACTCTCAATTATCTAGCAAATTCACAACGCCTAATTGAACCAACCTCTATGTGCCTCTTCCAACCCCATCTTCAGCACGGAATTGTCTTTCTGATGAGCCACTCCGGATTCCACCAAAGCTTCAGGCTCGAATTCTTCAGAATTCACAACTGAAGAACAACTCTCTTTTGTGTATAACAAACAAACCTTTGATGTACTCTCTTTAAACCATGAGTTGAATACTCAATAAAACATCAAAGAAAAAATAACAAAATATCCCCAGATATAAACTTTTAAGAACCAAAAAGAAGATCTGGAGGACTTCAATCAATTACTTAGTTTTGGGAGAAAACCAAGTATTTATAGAGAACCAAAAGTAATCCAAGATTGGGAAGAAAACAAACTCCTTGAGAAATCCGGATTCTGAGGCTCGCTCGAGCGAAGCTTTCCTGGCTCGAGCGAGGAGAGTAATTTTCATGATTTCTACTAGTGCCTTGGCTCGAGCGACGGATCCTTGGCTCGAGCGAGGAATACACTTCTTCAGGTTTTTGTATGGACGCAATCCTTGGCTCGAGCGAGCATTCCTTGGCTCGAGCGAGAAAGTCTTAGCTCGAGCGAGCACTCCTTGGCTCGAGCGAGCAACGGCTGATATGCAATTTTGAATGCAATTTTGAATTTTGCTTCGGCCGCGAGCTGACCGGGCAGCTCGACCCCCGTAATAATCAGCGAAGTGGCAATCTTGAAAGCATTAACATCACAAACTTCTCGCAAAGCTCGATTCGGTTTGGATTCGCATCTAATAAACTCATAGCCTCACTGAAATAAAAATGCGAATAAAATTACAACTCAAAAGAGTTTTGTCAAACGGGATTGCCAAGAATAAAACCTAACATATAGTATATTTATATATATTGTATTTGTATAATATATATTTATAAAAAAAAAACAAACAAACAAGCAAACAAAAGGGTGTTTATCATGAGGGTCAATCAAGTTATAAGCTGCTTACTAAAACAAAGATAAGAAGAAAAAAAAGTGAGAGCAGCAGTCGGGAGAGAGAGTCAAGAGAGAGAGAGACAGAGAGAGAGGGAAAAGATAGAGTGTTGTGTGTAGCGTGAAGAGAGAGACAGGAGAGAGGTGGAGAAAAATGGAGAAAATGGTTATGGTTTTGTTTTGATGGCTTCATTAATCCTTCAAATATTTCTTTGATCTTCAAAAAATTATTGTGAGTACAAAACCCACTTCTCTTTATTTATGTTTATTTCGTTGTTTTTATTTATTTATTTGATGTTGGTTTGATATGGTATTTGTATGAAGGTGATGGTTTGATTTTAATTATTTTGGTTAGTTGTGTATGCAAGGTTTAGGGTTTTTGTATATATTTATTTTGTGGATGTAATCACACTCATGGTTATATGAAATTAAAATAAACTTAGAACCCATAGATAAATTCCTTACACTCCACCATGACTCCATTGATTGTTGTTTTATTTGAGTGTTGGTGAGAAAGAGTGTATAAAAAAAAGGTGAGAATTATGATATTTATTTGAATGTCTTAGGTTTGGCATTGTTATGTTTGTTCTCATGAGTAGACGAATGCTTTGATTTACGCGCGTACGTATATGCTAACCATCCGGGGAGTGTGTGTCAAACTCAGAACGATACCCCCGTGCAAGTTTGGCTTCATAGCGGTGTTAGGTATACGGGAGACATATGAGATATGTGTGTAGGCCTGAAGTGAAGGGCCGAAGTGGTGGAGTTAAGGTACAAATAATTAAATATAAACTTATTGGTATAGTGTGAATTGTATTGATTTATACATGTTGAAAAATAGTAAACAACCTCAATAAATTATGAAATTTGGGCAGAGGCATGTGTATATAATTTTAGACAACTTTTGTGTTTTAACCTTTTATTAAAAAGATTAATTAGAACTTGTAATCGGATGATCTTGGTTACAATAGTTTTTATTCGTTTTAGCAATGCAGATTTTAGATACTATTTTAACCCACGAAACGAGCTCATTTTTATTGGTTTCACGTAAACTGAAGTAAAACATTATTCTAAACACTTTTCGTGTTTTGAACTTTTCCAAAAAAAATCATCTTAGGGAAGTTTCATTTCGTTTTCAGTTCGAGATTTTCCGATCGAATTTCGTTTAGGTTCTTTTATTAAGTTTTTCTCTCAACCTATTCAGTTTCTACTAAATTCCTCCACACTACCTTTTAAAAAATTTGATTCTGTACAACTTTTGTTCTTTGAGTTTTGGTCAATTCGAATGATTTAAGCATGAAACAATGCGTTTTTATACTGCTTCAGCAATTTACTTATGATTAAATTATACTAACTCTATTTTTTTTGGCAGAATGGTAGATCTTACTAACTTTTCATATAGGGCTGACGCACTATAATTTTAATGTTTATTTTTTTATTCTATACTCAATTTATATTTAGTTGTATACGGGTAAGAAACTAAATGCCACTGTATCTCGGGAAATTGCCGCTTCGTCTCAGTGCAGGTGGAACTTGTCTTGTCCCATAACAAGAATTAAATGTACTTTTATTTTTTTCTAGTGGACACGTGGGTGTCAAATATTTATACTCATACCAGTATACTTATATACTGATCCGTTTTGTCTCTTGGCAACTTGGGTGCGTTTTACTTGAGCACAGCCGAGCTTCCTTTGCAGGGTTAGTTGGGACTACAGTGGTGACAAGAAATAACTATAGTTGTTGGACATGTCGTTTATACTTCTTTTGTTTTCTTGAGCTTAGGGTTAATATTAGTTCATGTATTTATTATTTTTTTTATGACCTTAATATTTTGATAATTTAGTATGGTTTGTAATCTTACATTATTTCAGTTATTTTGACTATTTATTGCTATTTTAATGTTAGAGGTATTTGATAGTTATGAAATTATGGTGGATGATTTGGTTGGCATTTTGTTAGTTTTTTTTTTTTTTTTTTTTTAAAAAAAAATCCCTTGTTATCTTTTGAGTATGGAAATTTACTTAAACCTTATGGGACGAGACGTTTAGATTTTGTTTCACCCTTAGGAATTAGATGATGGAATATTGATTGGAGTTTAGTCTTAATTTAATATTTAATTGTCCAAATTTTGGGGCACGACACTTAGTATACTTTTTCCAAATGTAACACTTCAATCAATGTAATCTGAAACGTAACATTCCAATGTAACACACAAAAATACTAAAAAATTCCTTAATATAATTTTTCTAAACGTACAATTGCTCAAAACTTACTAAGGAATTTTTATACTCCTTTTGGAATGGTTTGAAGAATCTCACGTCCTTTTAGAATAGTTTGAAGAATCTCATATCTTTTTTTTGGAGTATCACATTTGGAAAAAGTATACCAAGGAATTTTTTTGTGTTACATTGGAATTTTACACTGAGAAATTTTTTAGAAGTGTTATATTGGAGTGTTACATTTGAAAAAGTACACCAAGATTTTTTTTATAGTGTTACATTGGAGTATTACGTTTGAGTGTTATATGAGAGTGTTATGTTTGCGTGTTATATAAGAGTATTACAGCTTGAAATTATACATTTGCCTAAAGTTTACTAAGGGATGTTTGTACTCATTTTGAAATGTTTGAAAAATCTCATATCCTTTTGAAATATTTGAATATTTTAGGTCATTTTTGTACTCATTTTGAAATGTTTTCTAAATAAAAAAGATTTCCATAAAAAAATTCATCCCAAATTTGATTTTCACAGATTGTGTACACTACCTTTCTAGTACAAAAGAAAAAAATAAAAATAAAAATAAAAAAAATAAAGAGATAAGGAAACATAAGAAGAGTATAACTGTAAATTTAATTTATAAATAATATATTAAATCTACCTTTCCAAAATTAATGAGACTAATTGATCTATAAGAAAATCCTTGAGACTAAATGGATTATCATTCCTCAAAATGGGATTTATAGGTAAATTCTCTATTTTTTAATTGGATTTTTACATTTTATTTTATTTTACTACATACAATACATAATGAAATCAAATATTTAGAGGGCAAATTGTGTTATTTTACAACTTAATCCCATGATATTCCAATCCCACAATTTCTATCCTACATTCCTCTAGGACACAATATAACATATATGAGATTCATACTCTAGTGGGACTTCTAATCTAGCCTACAAATCCTCAATCAAACAATTGACTCCATACTAGATTGGACATGGAATCCAATTCCCCTCCCCCTCCACCCCCAAAAGGAAAAAAAAAAAAGAAAAAGAAAAAGGTAAATTATGCAAATGGTTCCTGTAGTTTACAAAATATGTCAATTTGGTCCCTATTGTTTCAATTTGCTCGATTTTGCCTCTTAATTTAACCAATTGTGTCATTTTAGTCTAATAAAAGTTTGGTAGACGGAAAGTCGACAAAATGTGTCAATTTGTAGTTTACACAATGTGGGAACCAAATTGACACATAGTTTGACTTTTCGTCCACCAAACTTAACAACCGTTATTTATTGGACTTAAATGACACAATCTATTAAATTAAGAGGTAAAATTGAGCAAATTGAAATAATAGGGACCAAATTGACACATCATATAAACTATAAGAACTATTCATGTAATTTACCCCTCCAAAAAAAATGAGTGTTATTGTTCAAAACAAAAAATTAAACCCAATTTGCAAACGAGCAAATTTCATTTTTACCTTTATACTTTTACACGATTTTTAAGTACACCCACAAACTTTGAATAATTTCAATTTTACCTCCAAAGTTTTTGAAATCGTATCAATTTTGCCCCTGTCGTCACATTTAAAACAGAAAAAATTTTAAAAATTACATCTTGACCCCAAATTTCAAAATCAATATGCAAATCCCTCCTTAGTCGTCATCTTTCCCACCAGCACCACCAGCACCAGCACCAAGAAGCCCATTAAAATTGAGAACTAGGTTGTATTTTCATGTAACATTCAACTCATTTGCCATGAAAACTCCCAACATCATGCCATCAACTCATAAGCTATGGCTATGGAAAATTGAGAATTGTGTTGCATTTGAAACTGAACATAGTAGCGCTGATGGTGACCGAGCTTAAGACTAGTACGTTGCCTTCTAACTCTCCATTGATGCAATCCAATGAGAGTATAGCACACACCGAAGATGAGAAACACTAGTAAGCAACAACCAATATCAACACACCAGACATCGGAGCAAGTTAATCAGCCGGACAACTTCTAGGTTAATCGGTTGGACGTCCACCAAGCACCATCGGCACCACAAACAAATCTACAACTCCACACAGCCTCGTCGGTGACAAAAACCCACCAGACTAGACCACATGAAGCCTACTCCAAGAAATAAAGCCATTCTGAAAAGCATGACTTCCTCTCTCAAGAAAACCCATTGAAATATCCACCCCTCAATGGAGTTCTTCATCCAGTATCCAGCTACGCAGCATATCTGTAGAAACCACCAAGCTTTCTATCACTCTATAGAGCCACACAACCAGTTGGATTGATAAACAAGGACACCTAGATTACAATCACAATAACTAAGCAAAATACATAGATATTTTACTCTCTATCACAGCAAATGTGTAGAGAAAAACTAACCATCCACCATGTTACTCCTGGAGGGGGAGAGGGGGGGAGAGGGAGGGAGAGGGGGAGGTTTTTCTCTCTAGAATCTAGAGAGAGAAGCTCTTACTTTCTTCCCCCAAACAAACTCAACCTTCTCCCAAACATTCCAAAGAAACCCATCCATGTAATGTTGGCAGAGGTAATTGGCACCATCGAGCCAATTGAGTCTGAGGATTCTAACCTTGAGACATGCAACACTTGGCATTCTGGGTCTGAATCATCCAAGTTGTAGACATAGGAAATGTCATTTTTCCATTCAAGGTCGTAGGTGAGCTTGTTGCCAAGTTGGTTCTGGATGATGTTGAAATTGCGGCTATTAACCTAGTTGTACCAAAGGTCTATCTTTCCAAGTGTTTCATTGTGGTTTATGAAGAGTATGTAGTGGAATTGGTGAGGCCATGGTATTGGAATTGGGTCTCTGGGTTCTGATGATGATGTAATTGAGAGGAAGGGGAAGAGGGAGGGAAAGAAGAGGGAGAATATAAGTAGGAGGGTGTGGAGGAGAGAGAAGTAGGTGGGTTTAGTGTGGATGTGAACCTCATGAGCAGATTCAAAGTTGTTGGAGCAATATTGGAGTGAAAAATCTTCAAAAACCCTAGCTATAGGTTAGAGAGAAGAGAAAAAAAAGAAGAAAGTGAGTTTGGGTAGGGGGAAGGTGAGTTTATATCTTTATTTTGAAATCTAGGGTCAAAATGTAATTTTTTTTAACTTTTTCAGTTTCAAATGTGACGGCATGAGCAAAATTGATACGATTTCACAAACTTTAAGGGTAAAATTAAAATTATTCAAAATTTGGGGGTGTACTTGAAAACCATGTAAAAGTATAAGGGTAAAAATAAAATTTGCTCTTTTCAAGCCGTTTGACAATCAATTAGGATATTAAATGTGACATTCTCTCTCATATCTTATTTAATTATTAATCAATCATATCACTTATATATCATTAAATTTATCAAATAAATCTAAAAAGTAAACCATTTTTTAGACAGTAAAATAAACTTATATATCATTTTTCAAGCATTTTCCAAAATGAATATCTCTAGGTGTTCCCCAATTACTTTAAAAAGTTTACACCCAACATGTCGTCCAGACTAGTACCAGAACTACAATTTCTCTCTCCATTCAAACACGATTTTGTTGAAGACTACCTAATTTCTTCATAAAAGCAGTTTAGTTCTATTTGAATCAGTCAAGTTGTTCTTTTGAAAATGGATTTTAACACAAATATTCCACTTGCATTCTAAAGAACATAGATGAAAAATCTGATTGATTCGCCTATATATAGATAATTTTGTTTAGTTCAATTCCCAATTAGAAGACATTTGCAATTTTTTTTATGTAAAAAATCTGACTAGGAAAAAGCCACAAGAGCGATCTAGGTTTGACTCAAAACAAGCCCCATAATGAATAAACACTATTGAATCCATAAATCGCGTTCACTATTCTCAATTCTCCGTGCTTTTTTTTTTTTTTTTTTTTTTTGAACTGTGAATTCTCCATGCTTGATCAATCAATTATCAACTCCTTAGAACTTTACATATAAGAGCACCTTTGGAATCCATGGAAGCTTTCATAACAAATGAAATAATGGTTTGAATGCATGGAGACTTCATCAATGTTCAGCTCCGCAATATATACAACTCCAAACTCATTTTCTTCTTCTCTAACCTCATATTTATGTTCTTTTACATTATATTTGATTGGGGAATTTGGAAAAGAATTTTTAAAAAAAAAAAAGAAAAAGAAAAGGAAAATGTGTGTAAAATTAGGTGAAATGTAGGTATATTTTATTCATATATTTCATCTAATATCTCACACAAATTTTTTTTCTTCTTTTTCTAAATTCATTCCCAAATCTCTCAATCAAATACAGCATTAAGATGACTTGAACACCAATTCCATACGTAACCTGAGTTGAAACTCCCTCAAAATTTGTAAAATTGTCACTCTCGAGATGTGAAAAGCCTGCATGAGCTATGAAAATCCAAAGATTTTCTGCAATGTTTATTGCTTAAGTGGTTCGTCAACAAATGTGGCACAATGTAGTTAGTGTGGGAATCTTTGATTTGTTGTACCAAGAAATGAACATTCTACCTACTTGCACTTTTGTAAAATAAACTATTGTCTTGGGAGGATGTAAATAAGTATATTTTTTTACTTTTTATGAAAAAATATTCAAAAAAATAGAGAGATGATGTGACTCAAAAAGGATAAAAAGTATATTTATATAGCACACCTCAAACAAGAATGTAACTAGATTTGTTTAACAAATTGTCTACCTACCTAATATAGACTCTAGACTTCAACAATGTGCCTTTTTAGCAATTCGAGGATAAACCTTTCTCGAGCAAATAAGCGTAAAAGGTTCAAAGCAAAATTTTACGAAAATTGGACTATATAGGTGCCTCAAGAATAAGGTATAAAAAACAATACCAGTATTCAATTGTGGGACAAAACTAGTCAAAAGTTTTAAACAAAAATCAATTAGGCCTAACTTATCTGGTCACTATGACTCTCCAAAGAGCTTAGTCCCAGGGAGAAGGTTCATGAGTTTAACTTTCTCTATAAGAGTTGAATTAGGAAATAAGCACTTTGTGCTTGTAAGGATGCAAAGATTAACCCTCATAGGTATTAATCTAACTACTAACACTAACTTTTGCCGATCAAAAAAAAGTTTTAAACAAACATCTAGTCTATCATTGTGGGATAAAACTTTACATAGTTACTATTGTTCAACTAAAGTTTTAATGGGTGATCTTTGGAATCAATTTTTCATTTACTCCTTAATAATTTTGGTCAAACTCAAGTTTGGTAACAGGTGGAGCCAGGATTACAATATTGGGGGAGAGGAGAGGGCAAAAGTAAAGTTTTAAATAAGTCTAAGCAGGCGAATTAAGTCTAATTTAAATGAGTAAAATCAACAAATTACTATTAAAACTAAGGTAAAAATTAATTACAAAATTGTATTCCATGAACTTAAATTTCAATGATTTACTACTAGAAAAATGCAAATGAGAAGTAATATTCATCTAGTACATGAATAGTAATGAAGTACTGATCACATTGTGTACAAAAAATTTTGAAATTATCACATACTAATAAATGAAAAAATGAAAATACTTGGGGTTTTTTATTTTTTATTTTATTTATTTATTTATTTATTTTAGGAAATAAAACAAGCAAAACTATGGTATACACTCTTAAAAATACATACAATGCGCCCTTTCAAAACTACACTACAATAATTGGTCAAAATCATAATAATTAAATAACTTTTTTCACAGTAATTGTATGTAATAATTTAATATTCATAACATAATCATAACAGTTCATTAGACAACTATAATAATTTGTAGATAAAACTTTTATTATATTGCATCCCTTCGTAACATAATTATAATAATTTATATTAACACTGCAAAAAATTATAATGATTCTACAAAATATAATATATATATATAAGTAAAAAAAAAAAGTTTAGAGGGACCAAGTACAAATATATGAAGCCTATAAATTACATCCATGATCTTAGCACTCCCACCAACGTAGCAGGGCCAGGATCCCCAATGAGTTTGGTGTTCATCTCTACATAGAGATGAACATGTTGCACAATCAACTCGCCATAATGGATGCGTGAGACCTATATCTTAATTTTGGTTCAAAGTTGAGGGGAAAAAAAAAACTAAAATACAAAATCGTTTTCTAACGATAATTGTTAGCTCCAACCACACATGCATGCAAGTAGAGGGTCAAAGAAGATGGTGTACGAAGACTTCCACCTTAAGGCCCCGTTTGTTTCCAGAGATAGAATGGAGGGGATTGATAGTGAGGGGATTAATAGTGAGGGGATTGTTAGTGAGGGCCGTTTGTTTTCAGAGATAGAATGGAGGGGATTTATAGTGAGGGGATTAATAGTGAGGGGATTGTTAGTGAGGGGATTAATAGTGAGGGGATTGATAGTGAGGGGATTAATAGTGAGGAATTGTTAAATTATTTTTATATAAAATAATAAAACAAATATAAAAATATAAAAATTAAACATTAATATTTAAAAAAAAAAATCCCAATATAAAAAAATAAAAAAAATAAAAAATTTCTAATCCCCTCACTATTTTTCTAATACCATCTCTACCTCCTCACTATGAATCCCCTCCCCAAGGGTATTAGTAATACCAAGGTATTAGTAGTACCCTCCCTATCTCTCAAAACAAACACGGTATTAGTAATACCAAGGTATTAGTTAGTCCCAAGGTATTAGTAGTCCCAGGCTACCTCTCAAAACAAACACCCCATATACTAGTCCCAAGGTATTAGCAATCCCAATACCCTCCCTATAACCCAAAACAAACGGGGCCTAAGGGAAGTGAAAGTCTGAGTTGGGCATCTGCAAGACTCTCCCTTCTCTTCACGTTGTTGCCTTTTTTTATTCTCACCATTAACCATTAAAGATGGTAGAAATTTTGGATGGGATTTGCCTCCCTCTCCCTCACTCTCTTTGTGTATAAATAAAGACAGGAGGGAAAGGGTGTAGACACCCCATTTTTGACCGACCTTAAGACTCAGACGTCACCGATTGAGCGCTTGGTGATGTTGTATACTGTGCTCGTTCTGAGGTTGCGGAGTCTCGGCCGTGAGCCTTGCCTCCGAACTTCCGGACTTTTCTGTGCCTTGCCTCGGTTTGCGAACCAAGCTCGGTTTTCTCTGTTTTCCCTTCCTGAGGGGAGGGAGAGGTCTCGTAGATCATCTCTCAGTGGCCATAGGCTACGTTTCGTGGTCGCAGGCCATTTTTCCCATTTCGGAGCCCGGTTCCCGGTTTTCGGAGCCGTCAGGCCGTGTGCCTCGGTTCGGGACCGCCTAACCACCTCCGTTTGCTCCGGTTTTTGGTACATACCTTATTTCCTCCCTTTTGAGGGACACTGTGGTCCGAGAGACCAACTTCGTGGTCGAACACCACTCCCGGTGCCCAGCAGTCAGTTTTCGGGGCCCCGGACTGCGCGTTTTGGCCCCCGAGCCTTACTTGCAAGCATTGTTGGGCTCCGACCCAAACTAGAAATAGTCATATTTTGAGTCCCTTTTCATGTTTTATTAAGGGTTTTTCTTTGTTTGAGATCTCCTTCTGTCACTTGCTTCTTTACCTCTTTTTAGGCCTTTTTTTGCACGGTATTTTAGGCGTACTTGTGGGCTGTGTTGGACTTGGTCGTAAACTACAAAGTGTCTTATTTTGAGTCCCTCTTCAACTTTGTTGAAGGGCTCTCGGCCGTTTGGAATCAGCAGCTACCACTTGCCTTTATATCCCTCTTTAGGCCAATTTTTTGAGGGAAACTTGAAATATTTCCCCCCCTTTTTTTTCCCCCTCTTTTCCAGCCTCTTTTGCCTATATATACAGCATCCCAGGTCTGATTTAAGGGTTAGACATATTGGTTTGAGCCTCCTACACTATATATCTCTCTCTCTATATTCCAAACACCAAAACCCTTTAAATTCTACACCATTTTACACTACAAGTCATAGCACCACCACCACTACTCCATTTCCAGCAACTTGGGGAACTTTCCAGCAGCTAGGAGGCAACATTTTGGGTCCAAGAGGCAGCAAAAGGGTTGGTCTACAAGGGTATGTTCATTTCCCCTCTTTTTGGTCTCATTTTGCAACATTTTTCTAGCCTCTTTGCTTGCTGTTTTGAGCTCCGACCAAAACTGAAAAGGTCATTTTTTTGAGCTCATTTCCTTGTTTCATTAAGGGCTCAAAACTGTTTGAGCCCCCCATGTTGCACTTACTTCAATGCCCTCTTGTATGCCATTATCTTGCACGATTTTTCTAGCCTATTTCTGATCTGTTTTCGAGCATGATGTAAACTGTAAGAGGGCCTATTTTGAGCCCCTCTTCAATATTGAAGAAGGGCTCAACCCTGTTTGGGCCCCCTATCTTGCACTTGCTTTATAATCTCTCCTATTTACCGTAAATTTGCATGATTTGTTTGGCCTATATTTAAATTGTTTTGGAGCATGTCATGAACTTTGAGTAAGCTTATTTTGGGTCCCTCTACAACATTGTAGAAGGGATCACCACTATTGGGGGCCTCCATGTTGTACTTACCATTATACCCCTCTTTGGCCCCCATTTTTGCATGCTTTTTTTGGCTTATCTAGCTTCTGTTTTCGGCCATGATCAGAACTGAAAGTGGTCATTTTTTCACCTTCTTGACATGATTTATTAAGGGTCTTTGGCTGTTTGGTGTTTATTTTGTATACCTCATGATATAGCCTCTTTTGAGCCTCATCTTGCATGGCATTTTTGGCATGTTTGCATACTGATTTGGGGGATGTCATCTACTGTAAATGTTCATATTTTTGGTCCCTCTTCAGTGTTGTAGAGGGGTGTTTTGTTGTTTGGGCTTTGCATTTACCATCTACTTCAATACCCCTCTCTTGGCCCCTATTTTTGCATGCCATTGTTGCCCTATCTATGCTTGCTGTTTGGCCATGTTTTAGACTGGAAAATGCTTGTCTTGGGGCTGCCTTGATACTGTATTTTCATTCCATGTCCATATTGTGCATGCATTGCATGGCTATAGGCCATTTCGGGTGCCTAAATTCGCATTTCGGGACCATTCCTTGCATTTGGTGTCATTTCGCCATCTTTCGGGACTGTTTTCCCCCATATTTCAGTGCTGAAATTCCATTGGCATGTTTGCATATCATTTTCTATGTCATTTCATGCCTTAATGCCATTGCCTCGGTTTGCGTGCCCGTGTGCACGCATTTCGAGGCACTTCATTTTCATCCATCGGCCTCTTATGTGAGTGTGGCTGAGGCTCACTCATGTTAGTGTAAGTCCATTTTGCATTCTGTATGCCATTTTAGTCTCATTGCATTGCGTATGCCATCTCCTCGGTTTGCGTGCCCGTGTGCACGCATTTCGAGGCACTTCATTTTCATCCATCGGTCTCTTATGTGAGTGTGGCTGAGGCTCACTCATGTTAGGTAAGTCCATTTTGCATTCTGTATGCCATTTTAGTCTCATTGCATTGCGTATGCCATCTCCTCGGTTTGCGTGCCCGTGTGCACGCATTTCGAAACATCTCATTTTTCATCCACTGGCCTCTTATGTGAGTGTGGCTGAGGCTCTCTCATGTTGGTGTAAGCCCATATTGCATTGCGTATACTATTTCATCCATAGCATTGTGTATGCTTGGTTGTGTATCACCTCGTGTAGCGTGTATGCCATTCCATGACATTGTATGTTAGGATTGTATCTTAGTTGCATTTCACGCATATCATGCATATTGCATCGTGTTCAGGATAGGAGTTAGCCCGGGCACGGGAAACGAGGTACGTTCCGTACTCCGAGTGACGGAACGTATCTCAATTCCCAAGTCACCGACACTCCGGATTATCCATGATGGAGTTAGGTTTTGTTGTAGTGTTCATATGCATTCATTCTATATTGAGTTGTGCAATTCGGCTCCTCGGCCATCATGCATCGAGATGTGTGATTGGTGGTACTAGGTCGAGACATGCATACATTTGTGAAAATACATTGCTATGCCCCTTTCCTGCTCTCTGTTGCAGCATATCAAGAATCAGCAGTCTTCCAAGGCTTGGCGCGCTTTTCAAGAATCATTGCAAAACAGAGGCTAATTGGGGCATTCCAGTGGATTTCCGCGCAAAGCAGCCCAAACATGCATCGTTCCATCATCCGGAGCAGAATCAAGGCAGTCCCTGGCTTGCATGCCAGTTTATTATTTTCCTAGTTAATTTGTTAATTAATTAGGAATTTGTACATTATTTGGACTGTATCATTCGGACTGTACTATTCTTTCATTCGGGACTGTATATTTATTTGGACCCTCTACGCGAGGGCATAATTGTAATAAGTGTGGGTGAGTGTGATGTATGTTTTCCAACCCCACGTCTTTCTTCCCTTTTATTTACCTGCTTATGATGGTTAGATTAGGGCATATTTCAATTAGCATACAGTATGACAGCATGTTTGCATCATTCATCTGTTTTGCACGCACCGGGCTCGGCGCATCATACAAACTGCATTTGTACTTCAATTCCAAATTGAATACGTGTTAGTTGTAGCATTCCATATGCCATGTTTAGAATAGCCGAGCCTGCTATAGTTGCATTCTGCATGTGTTGCATTAGGCATCTCTGTATAGTTAGGATCATGCATGATTTCTAATGAGTTTCTTTTTTGGCTTGGAGTACTCGGTAAGTTTTATGCTTTAGCATCCTTGCATGCGTGAGAGTGTTGCCATGAATAGCATGCTTACCATGAGGCTATGTGCTTATGTGATATAACTGCCTGAATGCCTGTGGGTGGAGGTTGGGTTACTTGGAGTGGGACAATTCATCAAATGTTTGTTTTAAGCCCACTAGATAGTGGCAAAATCATGTTTTCTAAGCCCACCCGAGGGTGGCAAATCCACGTCTTAGCCTACCTGCGGGTAGCACCATCAAACCATTTTCAAACAAACAAACATGAAATGTTTTGTTCCAATTCAGGCGACCTGGTCTATACTTGTATGCTGTGCGCATCACATAGTAAATCTAGGCTAATAACCGGAATAAGAACGCACAATGTTTTCAAAAATAGATATCATGGTTAGTAGAGGCCGGTCTTTGACCGGGCGAGCGGGGGTGCTCACGAAGTGACCTTCCCCAATCGTACCCAAGTTCCCAAGCCGAGGCAACTTTGGTGATGACGGACACGTGGCCTTTGGCACCGAGTCAGGGTTTCCTAAATTTCCCAAAAATAAAATATTTAGGTGGCGACTCTGTATCTGGCAAAGCAGTCCATGTTTGGCACTTCTTTCAAAAAAATTTGTTTTCAAAACGATTTGCCGGATTTGGACTCTTTGGTTCAAGATTAAGAACCGTGACATTTGAGTCCTTGAACTGTAGTGACCCCAATATGAACGGAACGGGACTTAACCCTCCCGGGGCGTTCGGGGACATCTACAGAGAGTAAGTGTATCAGAAATTTGAGAGAGAGAGCTGTGAGTTGAGTGGGAAGTGTTGTTCTCCTTCTCTGTTTTTTTGTTTTGCTCTGGTTTAGTAAAACTCTCATTTATGTCCGTAGACGTAGGCATTGGGCCGAACCACGTAAAATTTGGTGTCTCAATTGTGTATGATTGTTTGTTGTTTATTTTTTTAGGTGTCTATGATCCTAACAAAGTGGTATCAGAGCCGGTTTTGTGCGTTTTCGGAAAAACAGAGTGTGTGTTTTCAAAATTGCCTAGAAATCAAATGGTCTAAACCACTTTTGATCACACCATATTGAAGTACTCGACGAGACGAGCACATGGGTGAAAACCGCGTCGGAAAAGGAATCCAGACGGTCCCGCACGCACCACACGCGCCACTTGACGCGGTTCACATGCTTGCCCACGTGCCGCACGCGCTTCCAAAGGAAGAAGACGCGTGATCTCACGCGCTGCATGCGCCACACGCGCACACCAGACGCTGATGTCATCCGAGCCAAGCCGGAGTCGAGCCGGTTGACTGAGCCTTGCCACTGACCAAGCCATTGACCGAGCCGCTGACGTCATCTTGGCGTCAGCCGATTCGCAGAAATAATCCGGTGTTTCTCAGGCGCTCCAAAATTCACCGATCTGAACCATTTAACTTATTTTGGCTTGATCTGAGCCATTTGAGGTCCGATTTGGATGACCAATAGTGCTTTCCAACTATTTGGAATATTCCGGACACATCCATATGGTCAGATTTTGCAAATCAGCCTTGAAACATTTGCAGTCTTTATTTTGGCAATCTGAAGTGCTTTTCAACCTAATTTGACTAGTCCGGACTCCACAACAAAGCCTAATTTTTAGACAGAGATCACTTTCTGTATGATGAAGGAATCAACATCGACTTTGAGATCCATAATCAAGCTGAATGCTTTCAATTATGCCATTTAGAAGCCTAGAATGGAAGATGTCATGTACTACCGAGATTTGTTTGACCCCATTGAGCTTAGTAGAGTCAAACCAGCAACGAAAACTGACGAAGACTGGAAGCGGAAGAACCGAAAGACCATTAGCCAGATCAGACAATGGATCGATTATAGTGTCTTCCACCATGTCGCCCAGAAGACTGATGCTTATGCTTTCTAGACGAAGTTAGAAGGCATGTACCAATCAAAGACTGCTCGGAACAAAGCCCTCCTGATGAGAAGACTTGTGAATTTGAAGTTGAAAGGCGGTATCTCTATTGCTAAACGCACCAGTGAGTTTCAAAATCTGGTGAACCAACTGGCAATTGTCAAAATGGAGCTAGATGATGAGATACATACCCTATTGCTGCTCAGTTCTTTGCCAGACAGTTGGAAGACGTTGGTGGTGTCCCTCAGCAACTCTGTACCAGAAGAAAAACTGACCACGAACATGGTCACTGATGCTTTGTTTAGTGAAGAGGCAAGGAAGAAACACATGGGTAGAGATCAGTCCCATGCCCTCATCACAGAGGTAGAGGCAGAGGAAGAAGCAAAAGCAGAGGACGCATCAAAGGAAGATCTCAAGATAGAGAAAAATCCAGAGAATGTACAAGCCGGCCAAAGTTCAAGTGTTACCACTGTGGCCAAGAGGGTCACATAAAGAAATATAGCTATGCCTTGAAGGGAGAACAAAAACAAGGCAATAGACAGCCAAAGACCAAAGATGGGAACACTGCAGTTACTGTCTCAGAGGCTATTGCATTATTCTCTGTTAAAGAAGAAGAATGCCTCCATATGTCAAACAACGACACCGAGTGGGTGGAAGATACAACATTTTCCTACCACACTACATCCCGGAAGAAGTTTTTCAGTACGTACCAAGCTGGAGATTTTGGTACAATGAAGATGGGTAACTCCAGTTTTTCAAAGATTGTGGGAATCGATGATGTTCGCATCCAAACCAAACTTGGGTGCACGATGGTGTTAAAAGATGTTAGGCATGTTCCCGATTTACGCCTGAATTTTATCTCAGGGATAGCCTTAGATCGACAAGGCTATGAGAACTACTTCAGCAAAGGCATATCGAAATTGAAAAAGGGATCTCTGGTAGTAGCCAAAGGATAGGCAATTGACACATTGTACGAGACTCATGTAGAGGTGAATTCAGATAGCCTCAACGCAACAGGAGATGAGGCATCACCAAATTTGTGGCATAAATGTTGGGTCACATAAGTGAAAAAGGGTTGCAGGTTCTGGCAAATAAGTCTCTTATTCCCTTTGCCAAAGATGCAAAATTGAATCCTTGTGACAATTGCTTATATGGGAAGCATCATAGAGTTGCTTTCCAATCATCATCCAGAAGACAATCAAAGTTGTTGAGAAAAGTATACTCTGATGTATGCGGTCCCATAGAAGTGGAATCTTTGGGTGACAAAAAATACTTCCTGACGTTTATTGATGATGCATCACGGAAGGTATGGGTTTATGTCCTAAAGACCAAAGCTGAGGTGTTCCAGCATTTTCATACATTCCATGCTATGGTAGAAAGGAAGACCGGAAAGAAGCTGAAGTGTCTCCGAACAGACAATGGAAGTGAGCACACGTCAAAGGAGTTTGAAGCCTACTGTGCTACTCGCGGTATCAGGCATGAGAAGACTATTCCTGGAACCCCACAACATAATGGTGTAGTCGAAAGAATGAATCGGACCATTGTAGAGAAGGTCAGATGTATGCTCAAAATAGAAAAATTGCCAAAGCCATTTTGGGGAGAAGCTGTTTGTGTTGCTTGCTATTTGATCAACATATCACCATCGGCTCCACTGAATTTTTAGATTCCAGAAGAAGAATGGTCTGGAAGGGAGATTTCTTACTCTCACTTGAGAGTATTTGGGTGCAAAGCATTTGCACATGTATCCAAGGAGCACCAACAGAAGTTGGATGATAAAGCTACTACATGCATCTTTATTGGCTATGGAAATGAAGAATTTGGATATACATTATGGGATCCAAAAAACAACAAGGTCATTCAAAGCCGAGATGTGGTATTTCGAGAAAGTCAGACCTTAGATGACTTTGGGCAACCAGCCAAACCCAAAGTTGATGATATTTTCAGAAATTATTCCCAATCCTGCACCACCACAACATGCCACTAATGAAGAAGAGCTACCGCAACATGCAGTCAATGATGTAGAGTTGCATAATGGATTTCTAGAAGAAGAAGATCCAGAAGCAGAGGGTGTTGAGCAGGGGGAGCCACAACCCCCTCTACCAGAGACTGTTGGTCCACAGTTACAAAGATCAACAAGAGAGTCCAAGCTGTCATCCAAATACCCTGCTTCTGAGTATATTTTGCTTACTGATGAAGGGGAGCCAGAAAGTTTTTGAGAAGCTCAAAATCATAAGGAGAAAAGTAGCTGGCAGCAAGCTATGCAAGAAGAGATGCAGCCCTTGCAGAAAAACTAGACTTATGATTTGGTAAAACTTCCCCCAGGGTTGAAAAGCATTAAAGAACAAATGGGTGTTCAAGTTGAAGAAAGATGGCAGCGGAAAGCTAGTCAAGTATAAGGCCCGATTGGTTGTCAAAGGTTTTGGGCAAAAGAAAGGTATTGATTTTGATGAAATTTTCTAGCTAGTCGTGAAAATGACATCCATTCGAATAGTTTTGAGATTAACGGCCAGTTTGAATTTAGAACTTGAACAGATAGATGTGAAGACGTCATTTCTTCATGGTGATCTGAAGGACAAAATTTACATGGAGCAGCCAGAAGGTTTTGAAGTCAAAGGGAAAAAAAACTTAGTCTACAGAACCGAGACAGTGGTACAAGAAGTTTGACTCATTCATGGTGGGTCATGAGTACAAGAGAACTGTTGCAGACCAGTGTGCTTATGTCAAGAAATTTCCCGGTGGAAACTTCTTCATACTCTTGCTCTATGTTGATGACATGCTGATCATTAGATAGGATGCCACAGCATTCAGATCACTGAAGAAGGAGTTATCACAGTCCTTTGACATGAAGGACCTAGGCCCTACACAGCAAATTTTGGGCATGACAATTATGCGTGACAGGAAAGCCAAGAAGTTGTGGCTGTCACAAGAGAAGGACGTTGAACGGGTAATTGAGAAGTTCAATAGGAAAGATGCCAAGCCAGTTAGTACTCCGCTGGCTAATCATTTCAAGCAGAGCAAGAGTTCTTATCCCTCCTCTACAAAAGAAAGAGAAGAGATGGAGACTATTCTCTACTCATCCGCCATAGGGAGTTTAATGTATGCAATGGTGTCCACCCGACCAGACATTACTCATGCTGTTGGAATAGTAAGCAGATTCCTTTCTAATCCAGGGAAAGAGCATTGGGAAGCAGTCAAGTTAATTCTGAGGTACCTCAAGGGTATGGAAAAAATGTGTTTGTGCTTTAAAGATGCTAAACCAGTCTTAGAAGGCTATACAAATTCAGATATGGCAGATGATCTTGATGGTAGGAAATCTACATCAGGATTTATGTTCACTTTCGCAGGGGGAGCTGTGTCTTGGCAGTCCAAACTGCAGAAATGTGTTGCTTTATCCACAACTGAGGCAGAGTATATTGCCGCAACGAAAGCTGGGAACGAGATGTTGTGATTGAAGCGGTTTCTCTAAGAGTTGGGATTAACGCAAGAAAAGTTCACGGTAGATTGTGATAGCTAAAGTGCTATAGACCTGAGCAAGAATTCCATGTACCATTCTCTTACAAAGCACATTGATGTTCGGTATCATTGGATATGCGAACTGATGGAAAAGCAATTATTGGAACTGATCAAGATCCACACAAATAAGAATCCAGCTGATATGCTTACAAAGGTGGTCTCGAGAGACAAACTTGAAATTTGTAGAGACATTGCAAGGATGGACTTCAAGTGAGAAGTCAGTCATACATGTGGGTATGGAGGGAGAGAATTGTTAGCTCCAACCACACATGCATGCAAGTAGAGGGTCAAAGAAGATGGTGTACGAGGACTTCCAACTCAAAAGAAGTGAAAGTTTGAGCTGGGCATCTGCAAGACTCTCCATTCTCTTCACGTTGTTGCCTTTGTTGCTTCTCACCATTAACCGTTAAAGATGGTAGAAATTTTGGGTGGGATTTGCCTCCCTCTCCTCACTCTCTTTGTGTATAAATAGAGACGGGAAGGAGAGGGTGAGTGTATTAGAAATTTGAGAGAGAGAGTTGTGAGTTGAGTGAGAAGTGTTGTTCTCCTTCTCTGTTTTTTTTTTGCTCTGGTTTGGTAAAACTCTCATTTCTGTCCATGGGCATAGGCATTGGGTCGAACCATGTAAAATTTTGTGTCTCAATTGTGTATGATTGCTTGTTGTTTATTTTTCTGGGTGTCTATGATCCTAACAATAATATCATTAGAACAATGTCATTTGAGTTTATTAAAAACGTTTTTGAATCATTCACATAGCTTTTAGTTGAGAAATTACTTATAAAGTTAGGATTTTGTTTTATACTTGGGTTGTTTGGGAAAATGGTTTTTGGATAAAATAGTTAATAATAATAATAATAATAATAATAATAATAATAATAATAATAATAATAATAATAATAAATAATAAGGTTAAAATAGTTAAATGAGATAAAATGTCACATTCAAATCATAATCACTTCACTTCTTTTTTTTTTACAAACATCAAATCAGCTACCAAAAAAAAAAATTAACTATTATCCTAAACATAACTTTTTTAACCAAGTTAAAATAGTCAAAAAATAAAAAAATAAAAAATAAAAAACGAACTAAAATAGTCAAGTTCCCAAACGAGTCCTTAAAATGATCAATTTTTGTGAGGAGTTGATTGGATTTTCATGCGATTTTAATTTATGTCGGGGCATTAAATGTGTAATCTCTAACTCAAAAAAGAGGAATTTAGTTATAGTTACGAGATTAAGTTATGATTAAAACAGTGATATAATGTTAGTATTAGACCAGTTTTAAGGAGAAGTTATTGGTTGGTCTTGGGAACCACCACATGGTGCCCTAATGATATTATGACTGATAGAGGAGGTGAGATCTACGAATTTGTATTGGATAATTGAAGAACATGATGGAAGATGGTGAATTGTGATTGATGTAAGATATGGCCATGTGACACCCCAAGACCAACCAATAATTTTTCGATTTTAAGTACTAGAAATTTAAGGTTTGTTCGGGTCCAAAACTAACTTGTTAAAAGTTTATGGGGAACTTACCAATAAGTCCCATATACAAAGTTCAAAACCCATCTAATCTCAAAACAAAACATTTGAACCAATTAGTCCTATATATTTTTAATTGTTACCAAAAAATTCTATTTTATTTTTTTTTTAAAATTTTATAGACATTGTTACATCCCACTACCATCGGACTTCTACCAGACAGTCACCGGAGACTTGCCAGAATGTTCAACATCATCGGAAAGTTGTCGGAGTATCGCCATAAGTTCACTGGAGTGTTATGGACGCCAATGAAAGTCGCTGGAATGTCCAGAATGTTCGTTGGACGTTAAGAATATCGTTGGAGACTCACAGGAATGTCCAGAATATTGCCGGGAAAAAAAAAAAGAACAAATGAAGAAATTAGAGCAAAAAAAAACATAATAAAATGTGCTTAATATTGATAAACTATAAGAAAAAGAAAAATGTAACGACAAAAAACAGCAACAATGAGAGGAAAAAAAAAAAAAAACATATGTTTGTTTTCAATTTTTGTAGAGTTTAAGCGAATAATCTCCAATATTTATCAAATTGAAAAGCAAGCTTTGAAATGTAAAATGTTACAGTTTCAAAGCAAAAATCTATTAAGCATTTATTTTTATTAATCAAACTCAAAAACATGTTATGAAACTGTAAAATTTTATAGTTCTAAAGAATGTTATAAAACTGCAAAATTTTACAATCTTAAACCATGATTCATTCCAGCACTAAAAAAAATTGAAACTACAAAATTTTACAGTTTTCACCACTTGTAACTTAAACTCAGAAACAACTTATTTAGAACTTAAAAATTTTCTCCATTAAAACAGGAAAAGAGAAGTGTATAGCAGAGAAAATGTAGAAAAATAAGAGATTGAAGGAGAGAGGTAAATAAGAGAGATGATTGTACTCTGGTAACTATGTTTTGTTTAGATTTAGCCGAATCTGATGTAGATCTACTCAGATCTGATAAGTAGATCTACTCATCTTCTTCGTCGGAAACATATCTTCTTCACTGCTGGCAAGGGTGAAGTAAGGAGTTGGCGGTCAGTGAGTGCCAGTGAACCCCAATCGATGGTAGTCGTCGGTCGCCGTAAATCAAAAAGAGGAAGAGGCAGAGAAGAACAAAGGTTGAGAAGAAAAAAAAACATTATAGGACTTTTGAGTATAAACAAAAAGTTGTGGTATTAAATAGATCACACATTTTTCAAAGAGGACTTTTTGATAATTTGCCCAAAATTTGTTTACTTAGCTCGTTTAATAACTATATGTGTTCAAACTTATTTAGCAACAGAGATGAGTGCAATAAATATAAGTTTGGCTCGATAAGCTTGTGAATTCTAAGAAGTCTAGCTTTGTAGACCAACAAATGGAGCTCAATTTTAAGTTTTCTAGATCTTATTTATTTATTAATTTTTAATTGCAAAAATATGTGAAGGGTGTTCATTTTGTTCATGACATCCACAATATAAAACTTAAATAAGAGTATAGGTATTCAAATTTGGTTACCTTGTGAGACATTAACCTTCAATGTAATAGTTTTATTTTTTTCACAAATTTTATATCCAACATTAATCTTATTTGCAAGATTTTATCTAAAAAAATTAGTTTTATTTAAACGAAATTGTAAATACAAAATCCATGCAATGAATATCATTATTGTTTTGATAAAATAATTTGTTGTTGTCACCTTAAAAATTCAAACTATAGTCTAATTCTTTAAAAGTCAAAAGAGTAATGTTTGTACCTCGAATTTGAACTTGTCTCGAATGACTCGAATTTCACTTTGCTGGTCGTTCGGCCGATCATTCAGGCAGTCGTCCGGTAAAAAGGCTGACAGCCGCGATCAACAAGGTGACAACCGCGGTAGACAAATGTTTTACCTGATCGTCCGGGTGGTCGTCTGGCCGGTCGACTAGTGAACACAGATTCGCGCCATTCACACCTGAAGCTCTCAAGATCTGAAGCATTAATCAAGTCAAAATTTATACCTAGTACCTTGCCTAGCTAACTTAGGGATTGATTTTTTTTTTTTTTTGTGAATTTTATTTCAAAAATTATTTGAAAAGTATCAAAATTCTAGGTTCCATTCAACCAGATGAATAAAAACGGTACAAATAAAAATTAAAAACTAAAAAACAAAATATTCACCAAAAAAAAAAGCAAATAAAATAAAAAAATAAAATACAATTTGACTTTTTGACTTTCTTGTTTTGGGGTTTATAGGGAACCTCTTATTTATTTATTTATTTATTTATTATTGATAGAAAAAGAAATTTTTTTTGAAAGCAAATGTTTAAAAAATCATTAAGTACAAAAAAAAATTAGAAAACAGATGTGATATTTTAAGTTAGTTATCAAATGAACCCTTAACTTTTTACAGAACAAGAAACACCATAAAATGAAAAAGGTTATAATTATTGGATTGATTTAATTTTTTCTATAGATGATATACTCAGATTGTCTATGAAATGAATGGTTCAGATCATTAAAATAAGATTCATGGTGGGCCTCACCAATTTCTCAAGCTCTTTCAATTTGAAATTAAACTTGATAGAAGCCCAATCAAAGTTTATCTTTGTGTGTATGCACCATCTGCTTTAATTTCTGTTGTTTTAGACTAAGAGGAAGGTTAGTGTAATTATTCTAAACTTTTTCTAAATTTTTATTTTTATCCATAAGTGATGGGATTAGATTAAATCATTTTTATATTGCAAAAATTCCATGGGACAATGGGACAGATCCTCCTCTCAAATAAGGATTAACAATCCCATGAGCGGTTGGGATTCACAATCGAATCCATGGTATTTAGGCGAAAATGTAATTTTACCTTTCTTTTACAAGTATAACAAAGTCACATCTTATGTATTATTTTTATGTTAAAAATCATAGATTTATTCTAAGTTTAGAAATCTTTATAATAGCTTAAAAGTTAAAAAGTTATTAAAAGTAAAAAATCAAAAAATTAAAGAATTATATAAAAAGACAAATATTTCTTTCATCTCTATATTTTGAACTTTTTTTTTTCTTCATAAAAAGTAAAAAAAATTATCCCAAACATATTAATTTTTTTATCTCATATTTCAGTTAAAAGACCAAAAAATTATTAAAATAGTCTATTTACAAACCAACATTAATCTCAACACTATACTAATACATAAATAAATATAATTTATCTATATTTTTAATCTAATATTACCATACTAGTATCATCTAACTGAATTGGATATAATCTAATAACTCAATTTCATTGCAATAAATACCAACATGATGGGATTAATTAGTATGATGGAATCCTAGCCTTGCTTCCTTATCGAGTGAAGTTGGTGTAATGACTAGTCACTACAACATATAAAAGTTTTAAAAACTTTTAAAAAATTCTATTTTCACACACTTGATTAACTTAGTACACATTTTTTTTCAAATTTTTTTTTTTATTACATTTCTATCCTTCAATCAAATTACCAACACACCTCTCTCTTCCAACTTAACTCTAATCGTGGAGATATTTTACCTGATTTCTCAGTTAACTCCCTTACACTGTGTTTGGTTGGAGGATTTGAAGAGGGATTTGGAAAGGGAAAGGGAAAAGTTTGGTGAAATGTGAATAAAATATACTTACATTTCACCTAGTTTCACACACCTTTTCCCTTTCCCTTTCCAAATCCCTCCCCAAATCCCTCAACCAAACACAGCATTAATGTTGTATTTGGTTGAGGGATTTGAGGAGGGATCTGGAAAGAGAAATGAAAAAGGTTGGTGAAATATTAAAAAAAAAATATACCTACATTTCATATAATTTTATATACCTTTTTTATTTTTCTTTTCAAATCCCTCTTCAAATCTCCCAACCAAATACGGCGTAAATTCAATCTCAAAGGATTAGATATCACTGTTCCTCTGGATACGGGAAACTCAATCTATTCTACATTCAATAGCGAACCAAATTTTCAGAGCTCTTTTTCTGGAGGAAGGCTTCATGTTGAGGATTTGTTCTTCTCAGAGTCACTTTCCTTAAAACTCAAGCTACTGAACTTGGAGAAAGATCCTGCTTGCTTTTGTCTCTGGGAAGACTAACCAATTGATTCTAGCCAGAAGAAATGGACTGCTGGTGCCTCTCTTATTAGTTTGTCTCTAGAAACACGTAATGACTCAACTGGACTTCTGAGTTCTCTTAACACATCTTCAAGTTGCTGGAGGTGTGTTGAGCTGAAAGATGCTCATGTTGAGGGGGCTATGGCAACTGCAAATGGCAGTCCATTATTAATCAAATCAACTGGGTTCTTCACAGATCTGATCTGAGGGTGGCGATAGAGAGGAGGAAGCAGTGGTGGGAGGGGGAGAAGGCAGGGAAAGGGCGGTGGCCGTGGGAGGTTAAGAGAAGTTGAGAAGGGAACGGCGCCGGTGGGATGCGGTCATTACAAGAAATTAGTGTTTTAGAGACTAATTAGATTTGATCCCTAAAAATAATGTTTTAGTGACAAATCTTAAATTATGAAAATTTACTTATAAAAATACAAAAATGACTAATGATATGTTCCCTGTTATGCTGTGTAACTTTTTGAGACTGTCAATGCATATTATTGGCATTTTAGGGACCAAATAATGAAAAATTACAAAACCTTACACGCTATTTGATTGCCAGTTCACTTTTTGCAAAACACGATGCGTAAAAACTTTTCTCCCTATATCTCAAGCTCCATTGCAAGCTTCATTGTTGGTCTTCGCTCTGTCCATCTCGAGCTCCATTGCAGATCAGTTTGAGATCTATAAGCTGCGGTAGATCTACCTTGTTCTTCATATTTTCTGTGGATTTGGTGCGTCTCTCTCTCTCTCTCTCTCTCTCTCTCTCTCTCTTTCTCTATATATATATATATATATATATATCTGCCTATACATATACATATACATATATATTGTAGATTTATGAAGAACACAGTAAGTAGTTCACATTTTTGTTCGATTGGCCTGCAAATTGTCATGGATGCAGTTTTTTCATCTTTGTTAGGACTCTTTGTTGTCAAATTCCATGGATCAAACCCAAGGTTGTAATTTTTTAAATTCACATGTTGGATCAAACTAGGATTACTTTGGATTTCTCTAAGAAGTTGATTTTCTTCCAAAACTAGGATTACTTTGGAGTCCTTTAAGAAGTTGGTTTTCTTCCAAAAATAGGATTACTTTGGATTTTCTATAAGTAGTTGGTTTTCTCCCAAAACTAGACCACTCATTAATTTTTCCTCCAGATCTTCTTTGTGGTTCTTAAGGTTTATATCTGGGGATATTTTGTTAGTTTTCTTTGATGTTTTTATTGAGTATTCAACTCATGGTCTAAAAGAGAATACATCAAAGGTTTTGTTTGTTAAACAAAAGAGAGAGTTGTTCTTCGGTGGATTCTGAAGAATTCGAGCCTGAAGCTTCGGTGGATTCTGGAGTGGCTCATCAGAAAGACAATTCTGTGGTGAAGATGGGGTTGGAAGAGGCACATAGAGGTTGGTTCAATTAGGCGTTGTGAATTCGCTAGATAATTGAGAGTATACCTGTGTAATTCCTTTAAATCTTCTTAGTGGATTATTCTTGTGACTGTTGCCCGTGGTTTTTTTATCACAATTGGAGGTGTCCAATTGTGGTTTTTCCACGTAAAATCGTTGTGTCTCTTTGTCTTGATTGTTTGATTGGGATTGTTATATTCTGCTTAAAATTGATACATAATCACAAATCAACATCTAGGAGGTTTCTAGATTTTTCAATTGGTATCAGAGCGGGTCGTTATATTTTGTTTAAAACAAAAATATTTTTTTAGAACGAGATCTTGTTTGATTTGTGATAATGGATTCAAAGAGGTCGGTTGAGAATACCACTAATAATGAATCCTCGAGTGGTGATGATGAAGAGCTTGAGCAAGCTTATGAAAAGTTGTATAAGGAGTCTCTTAACTTATTCAAATTGAATGACAAACTCACAAAGAAACTCAAAGCATGTGAATGTAAGAATGTCAAACTTAAGGAAGAGATTTCCGAGGCTAGGATCAATTCCATCAAGATAGCTGATGATCAACAAGTTCTTTGTGCAAAACTGTTGACTTGTGAGATAGAGAGGAATAAGCTACAGGAAACTCATGCCATGTATGAAGAAAAGATTGAATCTCTCGAGATGTCACAAGTTGCCTTGGAAGAACTAATGATCAAGAAAGAGGAAGAGCTCAAGTGTGCCATGGTTACCATTGGTCTTTGGAACAAAGGATCAAAGACTTTGGAGGATATCATTGGGTCTCAACAAATCTGTTCAGACAAGAGTGGCATTGGCTTTGGAGATAAGAGAGAGCAAAAACAGAGTGCTTCCACATCTCATGATACAAGAACTCAAGGAAAGGGAGGACAAAAGATTTAACAAGAGGAAAGACTTCTCAAACTCCCTAGAATTGGTAAGGTAAAAGAAAAGAAGGTACACCCTGTTTTTATTTGTCATCATTGTGGTATGCATGGTCATATTCGCCCTTATTGTTATAAGTTGCATGGGAGAGTGTATTTGCCTAGACCTAGAAGTAAAAAGTTGGAAACCACGTCGAGACGGGTTCCCATTGAAAGCAAAGGGAACCACAACGTCAAGACACCACCCAAGAACCGCAATGCTCACAACGTTGTTTATACTAAAGCGGTTTGGGTGAGAAAAATTGATTTGTGTTAATTTGTTTATTTGTTTTAGTTTTTGGGTTTCTGTTTGTTTTTTTTAATGAGAAAAAAAAATGTGTGCATGTTCGTTTTTTGTCTTGCTTTGGGTAAAGAAAAAAAAAAAAAAAAACCCCAAAAGATTTTCTTAGTATGGTTTTGCAAGCTTGAAATTTTTGAGTGGTCCTTGGTGCTTATTGGAATTGATGAGAATATTCATTACATGTTACCATGTGTGTACTTTCTGTGGTCATTACTCATTTTGGAGTGTGTATTTTTTGATTAGTATGTCTCATTCTGTACACACTCTTGGATTAGCAAATATCGGAGTCTTCCGCCTTAGTGATTATTTTTTTCTCTATGGACTTCTGGCATTGTATCTTTTGCTTTTCTAGAGGAATTGACCTATACTAGCATATCATGGGTGATGTTGAGTCTCTTAACCATCTTCCATCTTTTTGCATCTTCATGGCTTTCCCCTCTATTCTTTGTAGTCCAGCCATGAGGAAAAGGTTACCTCAGAGTCACCAACCAGGCCATCCTTATTATCTCTATGCTTCTCTGGTTCGGTTTCCATACTCTTGAGCGTGTCAGCCGCCAATGAGAGTGCAAAAGAATAAGAAAAAGAAAAAGAAAAAGAAAGAAAAGAAAAAAAAAATGGGCAAAAGAAAGAAAAGAGAGAAAAAAAATGTGAAAAAAAATAAAAAAAAGAGTAAAAGATTCATTGATTGAGGGGGAGCCTCCGCCTTTACTCACCAAATACCCATTGATTCCTAGTGGTTTGACTTTCCTTTGTTGTGCTTAGATTCTCTTGTCGGAGGTCCAGCTTTCATATCACTACTAGGATTTGAATCTAGTGTTTGTCGAACTCCAAGAGTCACACACACACTTTTATCATGGGATCTATGCTTTTCACATAATGCATCACTTTCTTTTATAAGGAATCTTCTACAGGCTGTGCACATTGTGTTTTCAAGTAATTGTGCTTCTTGGATAATCTTGTGTGTTTCAAGGTACAAATCAGAAATTCCTTGCTTACTCCACCATATTATTTTCTATTGTTTTTCTTCTTGTTCATTGTTTTTAGTGAGGGGGAGTTTGGTTTATCATTGCAAGAGTTTGTTAGCATGAACACTTTGTTTTGTTTGGTACGGGAGATTGGCATTAGTTGGTTTGCATGTTGCTTTGCATTGGCTTCTTTATTGTTTGAGCTTCCTTTGTCAAATTCGTGAAAAAAAAAACAGGGCGAGAAATTTGTTTTTCATGTATTCATGTCATGTGTCGGGTGCATATATCTTAGTTTTCAGGTTTTCATGCTACATGTTCTTAAAATCTCCAAGTTGCATCTATTTATGTTATTCATGTTTTTCATCTCATACTTCAAGATAATCTAGCCATATGTTTATTGCTTTTTCATATACTCTTGTGGGACTAATAGTTGTTTTGGAGATTGTGGCACTAATAGTTGTTTTGTAGATCATGACCTTGAGAAATAAGTTTGTAAAGAGATTTGGTTATAAGTGATGGTTCCTAGTTGGTGGTGTCGTTCTTATTTTGATTGGAAAATTGTTTTAGTGTTTTTGTTAGGAAAACTGTTGTAGCATAGTTTTGTCCAGGATTTGACAAAAGGGGAGATTGTTAGGACTCTTTGTTGTCAAATTCCATGGATCAAACCCAAGGTTGTAATTTTTTAAATTCACATGTTGGGTCAAACTAGGATTACTTTGGATTTCTCTAAGAAGTTGATTTTCTTCCAAAAACTAGGGTTACTTTGGAGTCCTTTAAGAAGTTGGTTTTCTTCCAAAAACAGGATTACTTTGGATTTTCTATAAGTAGTTGGTTTTTTCCCAAAACTAGACTACTCATTAATTTTTCCTCTAGATCTTCTTTGTGGTTCTTAAGGTTTATATCTGGGGATATTTTGTTAGTTTTCTTTGATGTTTTTATTGAGTATTCAACTCATGGTCTAAAAGAGAATACATCAAAGGTTTTGTTTGTTAAACAAAAGAGAGAGTTGTTCTTCGGTGGATTCTGAAGAATTCGAGCCTGAAGCTTCGGTGGATTCTGGAGTGGCTCATCAGAAAGACAATTCCGTGGTGAAGATGGGGTTGGAAGAGGCACATAGAGGTTGGTTCAATTAGGCGTTGTGGATTCGCTAAATAATTGAGAGTATACCTGTGTAATTCCTTTAAATCTTCTTAGTGGATTGTTCTTGTGGCTGTTGCCCGTGGTTTTTTTATCACAATTGGAGGTGTCCAATTGTGGTTTTTCCACGTAAAATCGTTTTGTCTCTTTGTCTTGATTGTTTGATTGGGATTGTTATATTTTGCTTAAAATTGATACATAATCACAAATCAACATCTAGGAGGTTTCTAGATTTTTCAATCTTCTTCATTTTTTTCAGATTTCTGCTACTTTGAAGACATCGATTGGTTAATTCACTCTCTATCAAGGTATTTTTCGATCCTTCAAGTAGTATTGAGTTTTTAATACAGATTGTAGCCAAAAATTAGTTTCAATGTTAAATTAATAAAATTAATTTAACTCATTCTGTTTGATGTTTTTTTACTTCATCCTTTTGATGTGAATTTTAATTATAGGTATTTCTCAATCCTTTTGATCTATTTGCCTTCCATAAAAGCATTGGACTCTCTTAAATCACCTTGCCAATGACTCTTCAATCTCGGGTTGTGAATATTTATTTTCTTACTTAATGTTAATATATTCTGATTTTTTTAGCTTATAAATAAGTTTGATTTTCTGTAATTATATGTCGTCTTGCTGTTGTTGTCACTTGCCATTGTTATCACCAAACTTAATGCTTGTTTTTCTAATATTATTTGCAGCTCTTGTTGGTGGGGTGATGTTAGGGCTAGTAAATCCTAGTCTTGGTTGTCTGGCTGATAGATACTATATGTCAAAATTTAGTGCTTTTGGGATATTTATTATATCTGCTAAGATTCTTACATATTAATTTGTCATTGGCAATATCGTTTGTGATGCTATCCCTGGATTTTCCATGATACAGGTTTAACTTTGCGTAGTGAAGAAATTGGTGCAGCTGCTAAGGCATGGTCAGTTGGAATTTTTGGGCTAGTATGACCTCAAATTTCTTAAGTGCCATTACGATTTTGGTAGGTTCATTCTCTAAAGAATTTCTTTCTTGTCCTTCTTTATTGGAGAGGAGGATTTGTGGATCTGTGTCTGCTTTAGTGGTACCAATTTTCTGATCACAAGATCCAGTGATCTATAATATTTAATGTTATATGTAGTGTCGTCACTATTCTTCCAGTTTCATCCATTCATTTTTTAATGTTACTACATGTTATTGTGTGTAATAACTGTTCAATCTAAATAATCCCTGTGTACCTTCAAACATTAAAGGCATGTTTGGTAACATTTATGTTTATAGTTTTTTGTTTATTTTTTACAAAAACTTTAAAAATTGTAACCTTACAATCTTTACATATTAAGCGGTTTATTTTCTTACAAGAAGTTATTTCTTTGACAGTTTGACGCTTATTTGACCTACTTTAAAAGTTTTAAGTATTCTTCTCTCTTTTATTATTATTATAATTTTTTTTTAAAGGTGTTGGTTACTATACAATTAAATGCTACTGCGAAATCTAAGATGCCTTCTCTGGCCTTGTTTTGGTCAGCAAAATCATATCTACCATGTACTGTGTCGCATTCGTACTTATCTTTTTTAACTTGACCATTGAAATCTCCACCTATTATTCTCTCTCCTCCAGTTATTTTTGCATTAACTCATCAGTTAATCCCAAAATTGTCTTTTAATATGTTCTCCAATCCTCTTTGGCATGCATAGGCGCTAACCACATTAATTATACTTGCTTCAATTAGTTTAATTAGTATTATTCTGTCCCCTATTGTCGTAACTGTTACTATCTTATCTTTAAAATATTTAGTTCCAATTATTTCTCTTCTTTTTTTTTTTTTCAAATTTTAGTTCTTGATATAATACTAAATGGCTTCTCTTCTTGTCAATGTAGGGTTCTATCTTGTTGTCGACTCCCTTATTTTCAAGGTTTGTTTTGCAAATTCAGCTCCAGCCTCAAGAATTTGTCACAGGTATCACAATCGGGGCTTGGTTTGTAGTGTTTTGCAGCCTTAGTCGAAGAATTACCAATCAATTCTTGACATAAGTTGCAATATATTATTTGCTAAAAGCAACTAATAGATAACATAGGAAATTGGTTCTATTTAGGGCTGCAAATAAACCGAATTGTTCATGAACAAGCTCGGCTTGGCTCGGCTCGGTTCGTTTAGTAAACGAGCCGAGCTCGAGCTCGATTATTAGGCTCGTTTAGTAAACGAGCCGAGCTCGAGCTCGCGTCAGCTCGGCTCGTTTATCTTTATTTAAATTATATAATAAATATATTATTTATATATTAAATAATATATAAATATATATAAATAATAATATAAATATATTATTTATATATTAAATAATATAAATAATATTAAAAAAAATTATCGAGCCGAGCCGAGCTCGAGCCTAGTTTCTTATCGAGCCGAGCTCAAGCTCAATAAACGAGCTTGATAAGCAAACGAGCCGAGCTTGAGCTCAGCAAAGCTCGGCTCGGTTCGTTTGCAGCCCTAGTTCTATTAGACCTACCCCCCCCCCCCCCCCAAAAAAAAAAAATGAAGAAGAAGAAGAAGAAGAAGAAGAATAGTAATGCAATATAGATTGATTAATGCATAATCAATTATTCACCCTGTGTAAGCACAAGCTTCTTAAGAACCGACCAGGATACTCTAATGCAGTATGGATTGATGTAGTTCATATGGTTTTACACATCCATATTTCTTTCATATGGTTTTACGTAAAACCTCTTTTCATGTCATAAATAATCTATTTTGTTTCAGGTTTGATCAGACTAGATGCCATTGATGATCATACTCATTCGCCTCCTAATTTCTTGAAGGGTTCCTACTAATTATAATCTTATGTTTGATGATGAAGCTGGAATTTAATCATTGGACTGGTACTCTGACTTCAGATCCAGTAAGAGATAATCCCCTTAGAGAAATGTGGAGATTTGATTTTAAAAATTTAGACAATAGAGGCTAGGGAATTTGGGTACAAGGTGGCTAAGTGATACTACTGAGCTTAGATGTCATGGATAACTTCACATAATTATATTATTTGGAGTAAGAGAAACTTTAGGGAAGTAGGATGCAAAAATTATTAGTATTAGTTATTATTTTTATTAGATCGACAAGTGTATCGGAGAAGCATTACAGGCACTCTTAGGATGAATGATATATTTGGACCAACTATCAGACCATCAAACTTGTGACGCATGCTATGTGCAATTGATGTATGCTGATTAAAATGAAGGAGAGAGATTTAAGATTGCATATGCGAGGAAACATGTTTTTACTCTTCAAACAATGAATATCCAAGAAATATCATTTGTATGAAACGAGCACTATTAAGTTGATAATTTCACAACAGATAAGTGGCAGGAAAAGTCAAAATACATTGGAATATAGATGCTTTATCTCAATATGCTTGTGTCATTCTTGCGCATGATCAGTGCTAATCTTCTCTTTATGCTTTGAAATGTTGATTATCCAAAAAACATCATGAGTATGAAACAAGCACTATTCAAGTGATAATTTCAGGACAAACAAGTGTCAAGGCAAGTCAAAAATAGGATGCCAGTATGAATACTAGAAGGGAAATGCTAAAGTTGGAATATATGTAAAAAATGTATTGAAATATGTAAAAAATGTATAAAAATATTTAACAATATATAAAACATGTAAGATGTGTATTACCATTCTATTTTGTTATTTTATTTTATTTTTTGCATTATTTGATCCATAACCAACACCGCATTGGGCTGTGGCTAGCAGAGTCCATTCTAGAAATGGACTTAAGAGTGGCAAGATGAAAGAACAGTTAAGGAGATGTTTTTGGCCTGGGGTTGGACCATTCCAATCAAGGGCAATAAGATTGAACATCAATATACTGGGAGAGGAAATGCAATGCTAAAGTGAAATGTTGATTCAATCATTCAACAGAAAAAAAAAAAAAAGCCGTAGTTGAAGGCCTCATACTGCTTTCAAAATTCTATTCTCTCTTATTTTCTACTAAAGCTTTTATGAAAGATAAAATAGTTTAAGAAACAAGGTAGAACAAATCGCTGCTGAATCGAGCTCTCCGACAAAAAAAAAAAATATTGAAATAGAGAAAATGACATATATATAAACCACTAACAAGAACTAAAAAACAGAGACAAATCTAAAAGATTGATCATATTGAAGATCTACGTGCACATCAAACTTCAACAACAACAAATCACAAACAAATCGTCAAGATAGATAGATCATATTCAACTTTCATTGCAAAAATAGAATCAAAAACCACAATTCATAGCTTTCATACGCCAAATCAGATCAGTTTTATTAAAGCTAAACCAATACAAACAACACACAGATTGAAATAGAGAAAAGAGAGATTGAAATTGATCGCACCTTTAGACGAAATCGAAATGCTTGAAGCTCTAAGACGGCGTAGAGATCAAGCACAGAGAGAGAGAGAGAGAGAGAGAGAGAGAGAGATAAGAGGCAGGAGAACCGTCGTAGGATTAGGGTTTGATAAGAAGAGAGATCAATCATGGAATAGAAGGAAGGGGTCATGTATGTACCTGAAGGATGAGGTCGTCGTAGATATCGATGATCTTGTTGTAGGATTTGGAAGCCATTGTGTCGCTGTGGATCGCTCATGACGGTCAGATCTCAGCCTAGGACTCAAATCTGATTCAGATCTCGACGATCTTCTCGGATTCGGCGGAGGCACAGGCGGAGGAGAAGGAGGAGGATCATCGACGATGTAGATGTGGCGATCTGTGGCGATGGGGGAAGGTTTGGCGGTGGAGGAGAATTTGAACAAAATGTTGTGTGTAATTGTAAACTGAGAACAGGGGTGGGCGCGTGATTTCCCTCTAAAAAAATTTCGCCTTTAACGACTAAATTCGTTTTTTGTCGCAAAATCTCAAATATATAACGACAAATTTTTTTAGTCGCCAAATCTCAATCAACGGCGACTAAAATATTAGTCGCTAAAAGTACTAATTTGGCGACTAATTTTTTTAGTTGCTGAAAATAAGTTTTTGGCAACCAACTTTTTGGTCGCCAAAAAATATGTGACCTTCCGCGACCAAATTTGTAGTTGGTCGGCAAAAGCATACCACTTTCTGCGACCAACTCATTTTTTGGTCGCCAAAATATAACCTTCTGCGACCAATAATATTTGGTCGCCAAAAATAATGATCATTCGCGACTAATTAATATTTGGTCGGTAAATGTCATTTTTTGGCTACCAAATTTTTTTTGGTCGGCAAAAGTGGTCGGCAAATGTGTGAATTCTTGTAGTGTACACATCCATATTTCTTTTTGAAGGTCTTTTCTCATGGGTGTTTTCAATATTTGGTTTTTAGGCTGTTCTGGCTTAGTCTTTGGTCTAAAAATTGGGAGGCTCCTGTAACTATTTATTTATTTTCTTTATCTATGCATCTTGTCTTTTTGTTTCATAGTTACATTAGCATCCAGAATCTGCAGAATGCCTTCTTTCAAAGTAGTTCAAGCTTAATATCTCTGATTCCCAGAAGTTCCTGCTACTCCCCCTTTAGTATTTCCTACTACTTATATGCTATCAAATCTAATATTTTCAAGCCCTCTTCCATCCATGCACTCAAATTTTCTCTGCCCTTTGATTTGGAGGAAAACCCAGAAAGATGAGATGAGAGAGTTCAGCCATTTCATTTCAATATTGGGGTTGGGAAGAGGGGAGGCAGAGGGGTGGGGGTATAACAATTGATTGAAGCAGTCATTTGCTATTTTCTATGGATTCTTTGCAAAATTTTGTTAGTGGTTCTGCTTCCTACAGGACTAGCCATATTTAGCTGTATGCCAACAACATTATCAAGTGGAGTGGCGTTGACTCGGGTATGTTAATTCTTATTAATGTTCCCTTGATTTAAGCTTTTGCTCCATTTTGATTTAGCAGCAGACCAGGACAGAAAAATGGTTGCAAGTTTGACAACATGATTTAATTGCTGAAATGCAGCTTGCTAGGGAGAAGTTTGCTCTTGCGCTTGCAATGACTGTAATATCTAATCTGCTGGGAATCTTGATTGTAAGTTGCAAGAGCTATTCATTAAAACATCGGATTATGTTTACATACTGGTTCAGCTTAGTTTTATTGCTGTAAGTTTTGGTGCCTTATTACATTTGGTATTTACACCAAACTTAGATCTTTTTGAACTGTAATTCAAGTATTCTTGCAAGTTTCCACAGTACTATGTTTGATGTTTCTTATTCCTTTTTTTGCGTTGGATTCGATGTTTGTCTTTTCTCTGCATCTTGACTTTGGGCATCCAGATGCTAGAGGAACTTGCTACTTATCTTACCTACTTCTTGATCTACATATCACATAGGGGATCTTGATGACTGTCAAGTTCATGTCACTCCTACATTTCGCTCTCTTAGTAGATAGTGTTGCTTGAAGAGCAATGGAGAATCAATGAGGAACTGGATGCAAGAGTACAAAACTTGGAGTCTAATAGCGTGGAGGTCAATGCAAAGATTGATTTGATGCTGCAACAGATTAGTCGGGGAGGTTTTACTCCTGATTTATCATCATAGCTAGTACCTTTTGCATATAACTAGTTCATAAATTAAGTTCCTTTACCCCCACAACTCTCTCTCTCAATATATGCATATATGTGCCATGGATGCTCTGCTTTTCTGTTAAGACTAGTTATTGTTTTATTTTTATTTATTTGTTCTGTTCTTTGTCCAGCAATTTTAGCAAGCTGATTCTTAAAATTGAATTCCCAATCCAAGTAAAAGAAATTTGTCTGTAGATTCCTTCTCTATATCACACACACACACACACACACACACACATACACACACACACTCTCTTGTTGTATAACTCACTTGTATAATTTGCAACTCTAAGCTAGTTTAGTTAACAGTGTTGTTGGGCTATATTGTGACTCATATTTGTACAGTTTTATGAGTGATGTTTGTTGGATAATTTCTCATGGAACTTGTTAATATGTAATACAGTAACCTAGTTACATTTTTGTGGTAGATGAAAATGTTAGAAGCTCTCCAAGACATTGAAATAGCTTCCAGACTAGTAGGTTTTGATGCTGACAACAAGGAGTCTCTTGATGAGAAGTCTAAGAAGCTTCGCTATAACATTGCTCTGCATCTTCATGATAGCAACGATTATCAGTTGATTGAGAATTACTTGATATGTAAATTTTTGGAAACTTTAAATTTGAATGCTTTTTAAAAGCATTTTGGAAACTTTGAGTTTGGAAACTTTTGAATATACTCAGGAGTTATATACTCATTATGATTTGGTAATAGAGTGTCTTTCATATGTGGATGCTAATTTTTTCTTTTTTTCTTTTTTTTTGATTGGATGACATTTAATTTTTGTGCATTTTTAGCTATTCCAACTTTAATTTTTAGCGACGAAAATGTGTTATAGAGAAAGTTATTTGTCTTTTAGCGACCAAATATCATTGTCATTAAAAATGTCATTATTTTGTTTTTCGCGACCAAATTGGGACATTTTGTGACAAAGTATTAGCGACCAAATGTTTAGTCTTATAAAATCAAACATTTTGTGACAATATAAAATTAGTCGCTAATTGTCATTTTCAGTGACACTTTCATAAAGTTGTCACTAAAGACTCTTTTGGATGCCTTTTAGTGACGTTTTTAGTGACGAATTTAATTTTGTCACAAAAATCATTTAGAGACCAAAATAATGGTTTTAGGGACTAAAATATTTGGTTGCCAATAGTCTTACATGTGGTGGTTGCCAACAATAGTTAGGGTTAGGATTTGTTGGAGAAGATGAGGGTAGTTTAGTATTATCTGAAAATTATTGATGTTCATTGAGACAAAATTAAAAGTTTTAATTTGTGTATGGTGTAAACTGAATAAATGGTGTATACTAAGATAAGTAAGGATGTGTAAATAGAATTACCCCAAATGTTTTGGTTTTTAAAAGTGAAAATTTTGTTACAAAAGACATTTAAGGACCAATTTCTATCGTCATGAGGATAGTTGCTAAAAGGTCGTCTCGAAAAGTAAAAAACAAGGCTTTCAACGACAAAAATTTGAAAATGTCACTAATAAATAAACTTTTAGGGGCAAAATAATTTGGTCTAAAAATGGTTTATTTTTTTAGACAAAAAATTTGGTCTTAAAAGGATAATAATTCATAACTAATGTCTAATTTTTGTTATTAAAAATATAATAACGACACTTTTCGTAACAAAAATATTTGATTTCTAAAAATAATTTTATCCCTAAATTTTGATTTTAAATATTACCCCTTTCATGATCTTGCTTCTTTATCGAGTAAAGTTTTAGATGTTTTTTTTCTTTACAATTGTTTTTTTTTTTTTTTTGGGTTGTGCTTCTTCGATATGGAAAATTATTGAGAAAAGTTAGGGATCATGAAAAAAATTTCATGAAAATGATCATAAAAAATTTATGATCCTTTGATTACCTTAATTAGTGTGTGGTACTTTATTCTAAGTGTAATCCAAGGGTCACAAAACTTTCATGATTGTTTTCATGAAAGATTTTTCATGATACCTAACATTGCTGAAAATTATTCCATGTCATTTACTTTAATGTCTGCAAACAAATTTGCACTACATTGTGTCACTTTTTTAGGATATTGCAATAAATGACAACCAATAATTTCTCACTTGATGCCTTTATTTTATTTTATTTATTTATTTTGAACATATGTGAGTACACAGTCCTTTTTTTTTTTTTTTTTTTTTTTGGCTCTTAATCAGTTTTTCACTTATTGTATAATATATTAATTTTAGCCACCCAAAAAAAAAAAAAGTGGTTACTGATTTGTTTCTCAAGTTTGATGTGTCAAGGATTCTATTTCTCTTCTCAAGTCGCGTGAAAGGAATTTATTGATAGATACTGTACTTGTCAAAGTGTGCTCTAAGCATGGAATGCTTTCATTTTGTTGAAAAAAAATTTTAAAAAAAAAAAAAAAAAAAAACCTAACTAATTCTTTCATAAAATGAGGTGTTTTATATTTGGAGCCTAGATTTGAGTAGGCATTTGAAAAAAGAAAATATCCAAATTCATTATCCAAATATAGCCTTTCTATTTAAATAAATATTTGCAATTTTTGACATTTTATTTTCTTTTATGTAATTTATTTTTTTTATTTTTTTTTGAGATGTAAAACAACTAATTAAGCTTTTGTAATTAACTTTCTTAGTATATAATTTTTTTCAATTCATAGTTTGGCTAAACTACTTAATTTTTTCTAGTAAAATATTCGATTTGCTAATATTTTATCAATTTTAATTTTAATTTTTTAGGCTTCTCTTTTATAGTTTTTAGTATAGTTGAATACATCACTTGAAGTGGTTATTTTTCTTCTATTTGTATAAATTCTTGAATATTTTTAAACTTTTAATTAAGAAAATAAATCTAAAATATCAATATAAAAAAATTTCATGTATCAAAAAACCTTCAAGATTAATAAGGCAATATTTCCCAAAAATTTGTCAATTCTATAAGATTTTTTTAAATATATTTTGTCGTGTAGTTATTAATGTTCTCATTAAACCATTTCTTTTTGCAATTATTGTTTCATTCGAAATACAGGCTCTACTTCCATTCAATCTAAAATCATTTTGGATAAAATCATAGCAATTGAAAATTTATTTTTTCTATATTTTTTAAAACTAAGTGTTTTGCTTATTTACTAACAATATCAATTTGCATATTTTTTATTTGTAAAATTTTACCAATGGAATTGATGACAAATAATAAATCACCAAATCGTGTGCTCAGTAAGAACTCAAAAGTTTCAATCTTATATTGGTTAACAATTAGTTTGATTGCTGGTTTTAGGAATTCCCAACTTTTTCCTAATTGTAACAAAACATAATTTATTTGTGCAAAAAAACTGAAAATGTTGAAAACACCCCTCATTTTTATTTTATACCAAAACAGTTTTTGTAGTTTGAAAATAATTTTTTGGTGTTTTCTAAAAAGTGGATTATTTTCATAAAAATTTCATGAAATCAATTTCCAGAAATAGTTTGTCAAACAATTTGTCGTGCTTTTCATAAAATACATTAAAAAAAATTAAAAAAATAGAACCCAAGTTGAACAAAATGTTATTTCACTTGTGAAAAATATTTAAAATCCTTAGAAAAAAATAAAAAAATCAATCTTAATTTGACTCACAATTGGGATAAGTGTCAATTTCTTATTTGACACACTTAATCATAGAGAGTTCAATCCTATTGTCACATCATTATAGATATAAAATGATGTCTTATCCATACCGTCACACCAATTCTTTAAGGCTTTTTTAGTAACGTTTATAATTATAATTTTCTATTTTAATAAATAAAATTTTTGAAAATTATAAATAAAAACTCGTTTGGTTTTTGATTTGGTTTTTAAGAAGCTGTAAATATAAAAAAAAGTTAATTTCACTTGCTTATCAAAAATTACTAAATCATTTTTTTTCAACCACCACCCATTACTTATCACTATTGGCTACTATCATCGTTAACTACCTTCGCCAACCACCTATCACCACTGCCAACCACCTCCTATTGATAGTAACCACCTTTGACCACTACCTCTTGTTGAAAATTATCTTAGGCAGTTGATCGGCCACCATATCTGACCATCGACAATTACTTTCGATCATCATGTGGCAAGCAACCACCTCTGACCACCGCTAACCACCTTTGGCCACTCTCTCTAACTGTCGGCAATTAACTTTTTTAACTTGTTTTCAAAATAATTTTTTTTAAAACGTGTATGCCAAATATATTTTTTGTTTGAAAAATTCTTCTGTATGCAATGCATACCACATGCAACTCTACATTAAATTACGTAAGTTTTCATGAACTTACATAAGTGATCTCACAAAAATGCGTAAGTTAAACACAAATTCATATAATCACGTAAGGTGTCATGAACTTACGCGAATTTATGTATTTTTGCGAGATTGTGAAAACTTATGTAATTTTAAGTAGAGTTACGTACGGTGTACATTGTACACGGAAGCATTTCCGTTTTTGTTCTTGTTTTTAGTCAAAATAAACATAAACATATTTAGTATTTTTTTATATAAATTAAAAAAAAATAAACTATAAAGGTTGCTAAACGAAACCTTGATATTTAACTGTAAACAAAGTATAACGCAGCGGAATAAAAATTAATAAGGTCATACCTTTGTGATATAATCTGAACTCTGAAGGATCTCGTGGGTAAATCACGTGCTTCCTGAATCTGGTCAATCAACCCAGCAGTGGGGTGATATTACAATGGTGAATATCACCCACACAAATCACAGTGCAAATAGCTTATTGATTGTTGTTTATGGGAGAGAGTCAGTATATGGGAGAAACTGTATATATGAAAAACAGAGATGATACGTTCTATATCTCTTAATCACCCATATCCCATATATAAGATATATAATCTAATTATCTCCTTTATCCATATAAGTTACTAGAGATAATATCATATATCTCTATCATCTATCCATACTAGGATATGATAGATATATATCCAGAGTAGTTATCCAAATAGGTTTGAATTCAAATTCAAAACCCATTTGGATCAGGTTCAAAATGTTAAATGGTCATGCCACATGGGCGCCCATTTCTAACATCGATCAAAGCCATTTGCACTGTGGTTTGTGTGGGTGATATTCACCATTGTAATATCACCCCACTACTGGGTTGATTGACCAGATTCAGGAAGCACGTGATTTACCCACGAGATCCTTCAGAGTTCAGATTATATCACAAAGGTATGACCTTATTAATTTTTATTCCGCTGACAAAATGGGTAATTAGATTACACCCTGTTAGAGAACCCATTCCATGGCCCTCTTTTTCTCTTCCTTTTTTCTCTTTTTCTTTTTCTTTTGTCTTTATTCTATACTTTCCTCTCTTTGTACTTCCCTCCTTTTAGTGTTTAATACGCTCATTGTCGATTATAAATTGAGTTTTCTTCTGGTCATAATCTCTATCAACTTTTGCTTTCATTTTTTTATTTCAAAAATCGAATTGAAGGCAGAAGTTTGACTGTAATATTGTTCTCAGTATGCCCCCTTCTTCGGTTTGACACTATATCAGCTGAAGTCACTGAGAAAGAAGCTTTCAGCAAGTAAGTTTTTTATTTTTTTTATTTTTCTTTGGGTTAAAAAGTAATTTTTATTTGTATATATTCAAATTCAAATGATATATGTTCTCTTTATGTGCGTTAGAATTTTTTGTTCTATGTTATCCACGTATGACCACTAGCAACAGGGTAGAGCTCCGATCATTTGGGCGGAAATATTTTTAAAAGATTTTTTTTTTTTTTTTGTATTTTTGACGTGTGATATAATCGAAAATAAAAATTAATAAAAAATATTTTTTTATGATCAGTAGAAAATAAGTTTATTTCGAAAAAAAATATTTTATACTTTAAAAGCTGCAAATGTTTTTCAAACCAAAAATTTTATCAATACCACCACTTAGGGCTGGCCCTGAATATTCAGAGACCAAAAGCGAATTGTTAATTTGGAGCCTTATATTTTTACACATCACTTAAAAGATAAAATCAATTTAAAATAGTTATTAGAAAATTTTAAATAGATAAAATCCAGTATTATTGTTTTATATTTTAACCATTTATGTAAGGAAAAAAAACAATAGTTCACAAAAATCTAGAGTAATAGCATCAAAGAAAATTGAACACCATATCACTTAAACATTACTATTCTTGCGTTTCTAGTTATAAAATTGAACCAAGAGCTCTTGGTTGAGATTTAGGTCAAGTTTGGCAAGTTATCAAAAAGTTAAAAAGTCAAAAAGTTATTCAAAAAGTTAAAAAGTTATCACTATTTACCAAAAGTCAAAAATTACGGCTACACAACTCCCAATCCTAATTTTTCCCTACACACTAATTTATACAATTTTTTAATACACATTTTTTTCATAAAAAGTCAAAAAGTTAATCTAAACATCCATATTTTTTTCTTCAATTTTTTAGTCCAAAAAGACAAAAAGTGCACTTATTTAGGACACTCCAAACAACCCCGTAATTAATTCGTCTATACTTTTTAGGAAATATGATTAAATAAATAACCCATTTGTGGGGATATATTTTCTGAGTACCAACACGTGGCAAGGTGACGCCGACGTGTCAGCCGAGGTGCCGCGTGTCTTGGTCGTTGTGCCGAGGTCATCTCGGCTAGGCCGAGGTTACCTCCGAAAATATCGGAATCCGAGATAAACGGATAAGGGACAAGAGTCCTAGAATGAAGAGGGAACTCAACCTGGATATGGACAAGAGTCCTAGATTGGGAGAAGACTTCAATTTGGGTAAAAATAAGACTCTTAGAGAGTTTATCCTAATCCCACTGGGAGTCCCAGATTAGCAGTAATCCTAAATCCATTAGGGCCAGGCTCCTATTGGGACTAGGATTATATTGGCTATAAAAGAGAGGCACCCACATGGGTCTAAGGTATGCTTTTTGATACTCAAGCTTGTGAGTTGAATAGTTGATTTATCTTTGAGAGATATTGAGTACTGACTTGATCGTCGGAGTACGCCCGGGTGGCGAACCACCGCGGGATTCTTCTCTTTCTGTGCAGGACAGTAGGGTGCCATCTATTCTGCCTGTGTTCTACAGCTGAATCACTAAGGAGGGCAGTGTGATCAGAAAATCACTCACACAATTTGGCGCCGTCTGTGGGAAAGAAAGGAGAATAGATAACCAACGATGGACAGAAAAGATGCCTAGAAAGGGGGGCAGAACACAGTTCCTGCAGTCCCTCAGCACGACAGGGCAAAGGGGCATTCTCACCGGCCTTCACGGGAGGTCGGGCATGGAGAATCAAAGAGGGCTGGAGAATGATGCTTGGGAGTTGGAATTTACAAGCTAAGGTTCCATCACCTCAGGATGCCGAGGTAATAGAATCTAGAGGGCAGTTGTGGGGACATAATTTTTGAATGACAACACGTGGCCAAGGTGACACCGAAGTGTCAGCTGAGATGTCACGTGTCCTAGTCATGATGCCGAGATGATCTCGGCTAGGCTGAGGTTATCTGTGAGAATACCGGATTCCGAGATAAGCGGATAAGGGACAAGAGTCCTAGAATGGGAGAAGACTACAATTTGGATTAAGATGAGACTCTTACAGAGTTTATCCTAATCCTACTAGGAGTCCAAGATTAGCAGTAATCCTAAGTCCATTAGAGCTAGGCTTCTATTGGGACGAGAATTGTGTTGGCTATAAAAAGGAGGCACCCTCATGGGTCTAAGGTATGTCTTTTATACTCTGTCTAGTGAGTTAAGCACTATTGGTTATCTTTGAGAGATATGGAGTACTGACTTGATCGTCGGAGTACCCCCGGGTGGACGAGCCACCGCTGGAGACTCTTCTTTCTGTTGCAGGTCAGACAGGTGCCATCTATTCTGCCGGTGTTCTCCAGTTGAGTACTAAGTTGGCAGTGTGATCGGAAATTGGCACACACACCATTCCATAATATGATTAAATAAATAACCCATTCCATAATTTAGTAGATTTCAATTTGTAAAGTAAAGTTAACAAATAATTGAAGTAGATCTTGAAAGATACAAAATCTAAAGTCATCTAGAGAGAGTATTAATACCAAAGAAGTTTAATATCAAAATGTGAAATTGAGTTGGAGAGAAATTTGGTGAAGTAAAATCAATTACTTAGAACTATCCAGTAATAATAAAAATCAATAATGCTTGGTAGCTTGAATTTTCATGGTCCGAATGGCTCAAATGTCTCAAAACGACGTCGTTTTGGGGGAAAAACGACATCGTTTTGGGCGTAAAACGACGTCGTTTTGGGCGTAAAACGACGTTGTTCTGATACATTCAAGCCATTCAAATAGCACAAATTCGAGCTATCAAACATTTTTCAATAAAAATAGTATTGTTTTTTTGTTTGGTATCAAGCACTAGACATAGTTGGGTTGTGATAAGTTAAAATCAAAGTAATGAGAATCCTCCATATATAAAAAGCAGTTTTGTTTTTGAGATTGGTGTTGAAAGCTTAGAGTTAAAGTGAGTTTGATAAGTTACCAATCACAATAGTTGAGCCCTTTCATTTAATTGAGGTCTTAATAAATATAAAAAAGAAAAATGCCTAAGACCCTCAGTGGGGGTCACTGGGGGTCGCCCCTGATTGGCTGAATTAATTTTTTTTTTTTTTTGGACTTCAGCCACTGACAGTGTGCCATGTGGCACTGGGGGGTGCTGGAGGTGCCCAGTCACTGGGAGTTTTTAGCATTGTTGTTAAAAAAACAAAAACAAAAACATAAAAAAAAAAAAAAAAATGCTCAATATTTGAAGGATTTTTCCTACCTGGAGTCTTATGCTTTAGATCAAATGGGGCCCCAAAGCCGCAACTTTGTCTGCTTGCCCCAGAGCCGGCCTTGACCACTATCATCACCTCACAATCACGACAACGACCATCATGATCAACTGTCTCCGCCACCACCTTTATCACCCCCACAGCCACCACGCCTACCACTTCAACTGCGTTATTACCTCCACATCTATTTTATCACTGTCATTTTCACCACCACTAATACAATTATTAGTACATTAATTTTAAGAACGCAACAACCGTGAGAAAATATTTTCTACTAAAACAAACAGGCCGTAGTGATAGATATTTAAATTATAGGGTAAGTCACAATGATATCTCCACTGGAATTTTAACAAAATATAGTAAGTCATGTATTTTTGGCATCACCATATTAACTTTTCTTAAAATTTTGATTCACATAATATTTAATTTTTTTATTAGAAATTTGTTAGTCATATGAATATAAAAATAATATTGTTATTACTTTTATACTAAAATATTTATTTTAATTTGTTCATCTGTCTTCACACTATCTGCATTACTCCTAGTCCATTTGACCTCACTAAAAGGAAGATCAGTGTAATTATAAAAAAACTATCATACTGACTATATTTTTTTTCAAATTTCAAAGGAGTTGAGTGTAATGTATTCTAAATTATATATATGCTACGTACATATAGTTTTAATTTGTATCTATTATTTGAGGGGTGAAGTATCAATAAATTTCAAAATATGATATCCTGAACTATTTAGTCCTCTTTTTTTTTTTTCTTATGAATTCAAAGGTCCCATTAAAGTAGAAATTACATAAAAGGGTAATCACTTACACATTTTGGTTTAATTTTTGAGGGATAAAAGTGGATTTCTCCAAATGTGAAATTACACATTTGGGTAATCTGCACTATAGATGTTTTGGATTTTCTCTCCTTCTGAAACAAATCTCACATTACGAACAAAAACGCAACACTTCAATGTAAGATTTCAATGTAACACACTAAAAAATTTCTTAATGTACTTTTCTCAAACGTAATAACATAACACTCCAAAAAAAAAATTTTAGTATGTTTTTTTCCAGACATAACACTCCAATATAATACCCAAAAAAAAAAAACTTCTTAGTGTATTTTTCTAAAATGTAACACTCCAATCAATGTAATACTAAATGTAACACTGCAATTTAACGCACACAAAAACACTAAAAAACTCCTTAGTGTACTTTTCCCAAACGTAATGATCACAGTTAAAAATTATACAGTTGTCCAAAACTTACTAAGGAATTTTTGTACTCCTTTTGTAATGGTTTGAAGAATCTCAAATCCTTTTGAAATGGTTAAAAAAATCCCACATCCTTTTCTTGGAATGTTACATTGGAGTGTTACGTTTGGAAAAAAAATACACTAAGGAATTTTTTTGTGTATTATATTAGAGTGCTACACTATTTATTTTTATTTTTATTTTTAGTGTTATATTATAGTGTTTTTGAAAAAAGTACACTAAAGAGATTTTTTGGAGTATTATATTAGAGTGTTACGTTTGGAAAAAGTACACTAAGGAGTTTTTTTTGGAGTGTTGTATTAGAATGTTACCTTTAAAAAAAGTGCACTAAAGAATTTATTTGAAATGTTATATTAAAATGTTACGTTTAAAAAAAATACAAAGTTGTTCTATTTGAAACACTTGGAATAATTTTACCAGCTCTACGAGGAGTAGCCTTTTTAGTGCTAGCTGAACGTAATGTAATGGCTTTTGAGACGAACTTGGAATTACGCACTGAATGCGGATCGCATTACACTGTTGGTTGTTGATCTTTTGTGGCATGAGGTGCCGATATCCTACTCTTAGTTTCCCAAGGGTTAGTTGGCTTTCTCTTAAGAATTTTTTTTTGGAATGTTATATTATAGTGTTATATTTTGAAATTATATATTTGTCTAAAATTTATTAAGGAGTTTTTGCATTCCTCTTGAAATGTTTGAAAAATCTCGCATCCTTCACTACAATAAAAACACATTTTAGTGACACCATACTAGTGGCATGGTCTTAAAAAATGTCACAAAAAGAATATTTGGTGGCATTTTTTAGAAAAATGTCATAGAGCCACAAATATACAAGGCTCTAGTGGCATTTCAATTAAAAAAAGTATCACTTCACTACAATAAAAATGTCACTACAACAAATTTACACTTTAGTGACACTACACTAGTGGCATGTTTTTAGAAAATGTCACAAAAATAAAAATTGGCATTAAATGTTTTATAAAAATGCCACAGAACCACAAATATATAAGGCTCTAGTGACATTTCAATAAAGAAATGTCACATCAATTTTATGGCATTTTATAAAATAATGACACAAAAAATTATGTTCGTGACATTTACCAACAGATGCCACTAAACTTTAGTAGTAATGGCATTTTTTAAAAAATGTCAGGACACTTGGTAGGTGCAAATTACTTTTTATGGCACTTAGGTGAATAAAACAGCATTAGTAGCCAAAAGTAAAGCTTTTTGACGACTAAACAATTTTAGTAGCCAAAAGTCTACAATTGGTGACTAAAACTAAGTTTGGTCGCTGATTATATGGGTTGTAGTGACTAAAAAATTTTTAGTAGTCCAAAGTAAAGCTTTTTGACGACTAAAAAAATTTAGTAGCCAAAAGTCTACAATTGGCGACTAAAGATAAGTTTGGTCGCTGATAATATGGGTTTTACCTGCTAAAAAGATTTTAGTAGCCAAAAATAAAGTTTTTTGGTGACTAAAAAAATTTTAGTAGCCAAAAGTCTACAATTGGCGACTAAAAAACAAGTTTAGTCGCCAAAAGTGGTCATTTTTAGTGCAGGAGAACTAAAATCCTAAGGCGAGAATTAAATATTTTGGCGACCAAAATTTTGGTAGCTGAAAGCGCATCTTCGGCGACCAAATCCGATTTTGGTCGGCAAAAGTTAAGTTTTTTAGCAACTAAAAAATAATTAGTAGCTAAAAGTATAGAATTGGCGACTAAAAAAATATTTTTAGTCGCCAAAAATGGTCTTTTTTTATTTTGCTAGTAAATAGTTTATTTTACATAAATTATGTTCAATAAAATAATTATGTTTATACATATACTTTTATATTAATATAGATGTATGTACTATATAAATAATATATGTTGCATATATAATCATGTGGTGCTATAGAGGTGTAGTGGGAAGAGTGTGGTGTATAAGGTTTATGGTGCGGGAGGTTGGCGGTTCGAGTCTCCGCAAGAGCGGATCAAATTGTTCTACAACGAATTATCGTCACGAATGGCACTTGATAGCGTCACGAATAGTGCTTACCATGACATTAAAGTGTCACTGAAAGGTTTTAGTTTTGATGGTGTAATGACACTTATAAGTGTCACTAATTCTTTTTTTAATGGCGCTTGATAGTGCCACAAATAATATCTACCATGACATCAAAATGTCATTGAAAGTTTTTAGTCAGGATGGTGTAGTATCACTTGCAAATATCTACCGTGGCACGAATACAAATGGCACTTGTTCAAAATGCCACAAGACTAAAAAATGTCATTAAACCAATAGTTTTGTGGCACTTTCAAATATCACTAAAATAAGAAAATGTTGTAGTGCTTTTGGAATGTTTGAAGAATCACATATTTCAAGTCATTTTTGTATTCCTTTGGAAATGTTTTCAAAATAAAAAGATTATCATATAAAAATTCATTATATATTTGATTCCCATGGATTGTGTATCTCACTTTTCTAGCATAAAATAAGAAAAAGAAAAAGAAGAAAACATAATAGAAAAAAGGGTATAACTGTAAATTTGATTTCCAAATAATATATTAAATTTATATTTGCAAAATCAATTAGACTAATTGGTCTATAAAAAAATCTTTAAGATTAAACGGATCACATTCCACAAGATAGAATTTATAGGTGAATTTTCCTTGAAGGGGATCTATATTGAATATGAAATTATATATAAAAAAATGAAATCTCACAATTACTCTATTAAAAAACTGCAGTGGTAGCTCTAGGACTGGTTTGGGGTGTCATAAAAAAGTGCACTTTTTGTCTTTTTGAATTAAAAAAGACAAAAAAAAAATATGGAAGTTTGGGTTAATTTTTTGACTTTTTATAAAAAAATGTGTATTAAAAATTGTATAAAAAAGGTGTGTAGGAGATGATTAGATAGGGGTGGCCCCCAGCCGTACAACCGGCTGGAGTTGAATGGGAGTTGAAAATTATTGGCTACTTTTTGTACAAAGAACTGGACAGTTTTGTTTGGCCTGTGGGGGTCATCACGGATCCCATTTTAATAATCTGAACCGTTCAATGTGTATATCTCGTCGAACACTATGTACCTATAAAAATCACGTTAATCGGATATCGATAGCTATCTGATCAGATTTATTTATTTTTCAATCATTAATTATAACACCATCCATTTGTTGTACATAACTGATTTGATCATATAGTTATTGATATCCGATTAATGTGATTTTTTGCAGACATATAATACTCGACGATTTTTACACATTGAACGATTTAGATTATCAAAATGGGACCTGTGATAGCCCCATGAGACGAACAACAGTGTGTGTAAAAATCACCCAATCATTTCTTTTGTTTGAAAATGCCGCACACAGAGCATGCAGGAGTCATTTCGGTGTGTACGGAAGGTTTGAAAAAAATTGATTTTTTTATTTTTGTTTTTGGGTGAATAGTGATATCTTTTTAGATTTTGGAGTAATTTTTTGACTTTTTGGCTTATATATTTTATTTTGTTTTAAATAAATGTTTTAATATTTTATGCAAAATTTTTATATTTTAGATATACATAATCTAAATACGCTTAAAAAATATAAAATTTATGGGAAAAAAAATTCTCCAAATACAAAAAAAATACAAAAGAAATATAAAAATTCAATACATTTTTATATTTTGTTTCATTCAATGAATTTTTAAAATATTTTTATACAATTTTTTTACTTTTTAAATATGTTAGGCTTAAGTGAATTTTAAATATTAAAAAATTATTTAAAAATATAAAAATACGAATTAAAAATTTAAAAAACTGCTTTTGAAAATTGAAAACAAAACAACGCGAATACATGGATTATTGGGCCAACCACCCTATCCTGACGTGAGTTATACTATACAAAATGTTGAATTTAAATCATTTATTAATTTTTAAATATATTTTTATGCGTGAATTTTGTCCACATATATTTAATGATTGCACAGTGATATGGCACCAACTTGCATTAATTCCTTTTCTCCTTGTGAAATTTTTTGAAATGTTCAGAAGTCAGAATTAGGGACTGATTCAAAATTTTAACAAAGCGAAACACATCTATTAATAATTTCTTTAAAAAAATATGAACTATATCAATTTCTATTAATATGAAAAGTAAAAAATAAGATGAAATATATATAAAAAAAGAAAGAAAGATAATATATATAAATAAGCATATTTTTTTGTATCAATGTTGGGTTACATTGTCAATCCAACCAAAAAAAAAAAAAAAAGTTGGGTTACATAAAATATCAACCCTAAGTCAATCTATCTACTAGTTAAGTTACATCCATTCATTGTAGTAAAGTCTATACGATATGTCCTTTTTAGATATGTACATTGTAATAATTCCCTAACACATATGATAATTATAAGAAAGAGAATATTTTTAGTACGTCCCCCTTATATTTACCTTGTTAGGCATTTTCTTCATATAAGTTATACATTTTTGTTGTAGATGTATATAATTTTTTGGTAGAATAAAGACAATTTATAATTCAGAAATGAAATTGTACAATTTTGTTGTAATGCTATGCATTTTTTGTGGTGTAATGTTACACATTTTGTAGTTCAGTATTATTGTAAGCCATAAAAATACATAATTTTATTTTTAAACTATAAATTATCATGATTTATTAGAAAATCACGTAACATCTATCACAAAATATATACAATGTATTAAAAAAAACAATTTAGATCCTTATATTTCTCACAAGTGAATATTGAGGAAACATAGAAGGACGGTATGTTTGCCAACATCTTAACAAAGTCCGCTTCTATTAAAGAAATCTAAAAATTCATCAAATCTTTTGAAATAATAAGGAGGATCATTAAAATAAAATAAAAATTGTGAAATACTTTATGAAAATTTTTTATTTTTTGATTAGTGAAAAATCAAAGAGTAGAAAATCTTTGGGAAAATTATTTATAAGTCCTATTAGGGAAACTTATGCTACATATGGTCCTACTAAAAAACTTATGTTCCCATAAGTCCTGTGGGAAGTTTGTTAACACATTTACCCTCAATATTAGTTGTTAATATCATAAATAATAGTAAAACCATATATAGAAAATTGATATAAACGTAACGTAACGTGACACTTACATAAACGTAACGTGACACCTATACGTAACGTGACATCTACATAAACGTAACGTGACATATCTACATAAACGTAACGTAACGTGACACCTACATAAACGTAACGTGACACCTATATAAACGTAACGTGACATATCTACATAAACGTAACGTAACGTTACACCTATGATCTATGGTAACATTCAATTTTTTATATAGGAAATTGATTTTATTTTATTTATATTATCTCAGGCACAACAACATATAGCTTTGCAGGTAAGGGATAATGCTATTTTTCCCTCCCCTGTTCGATTTCTACCTTTTCATCGCTCATACATTTTTCATTCCTGACTTGTTTTGTAGAAAATGGTCTTGCGAGCTGGTGGTGTGAATCTTCCTGGAGTAGGGACAGGACCCACAACAACTGCAGAGACTCCAACCAAAGTTCTATGCTTGACTGAGGGATGATTAATAGTAACCTCTGTAGTTCGACTTTTTTCTTCCCCATGCCAACCCCCTTTACAGTAATTATTGTCTATTCGTGCTAATGGTGTTTCATTTTGGGGTACCATGAAGCTAATTACTGCTGATGAACTGATGGATGATGGAGAGTATGAGGAAATTTTAGAGGACATGGGGGAAGAAGGGGAGAAATTTGGTGAGTGTTTCATCCCATAATAGTTGCTGTTGTGTTTTAAATTTGTGTGTACACTCTAATGTATGCCTTCCATTAAACAATCATCTCTATGAATTAAAAAGAAATAAAATGATTTGGACATGTGTTATACAAAAGTGCTTAGACAAGGACCTGATTACACCATCTTGTTATGTAGACATTGCATTCATAGCAAAAGATGCGAGTCCACATCCCACTAGTCATAATATTATTTAAAAATCAGAACATATTCTGCTTTAAAAGTGAATTTCTTCAAATTATGTTTTAATAAGTTTGCGAAACGTAACGTGACACGTTACGTTACGTTTATGTAAGTGTCATGTTACGTTTATATAGGTGTCACGTTACGTTACGTTTATATAGGTGTCACGTTACGTTCATATTGGTGTCACGTTACGTTACGTTTATATAGGTGTCACGTTACGTTACGTTTATGTAAGTGTCACGTCACGTTATGTTTATGTAGGATCTTATGTGATGAAAGTATAGCTTATACTCAGCAACACAATCAGAATCAGCAGCAGCAGTCCATACACAATCAGAATCAGCAGCAGCAGTCCATACAGTTCCAGTCCACGTGTGAGAAGCTTCAAGCAGAGTCTAGTCATATTATTCCATATCCATTGTAATATCTGTAACAGAATTAGTTCAGTAACAGAATTAGTTGAGCAGTTAGTTAGTTAGAGTTAGAGTTAGTATATTGATTAGAGTTAACTCATCATGGTTAGTGTTGTATAAATACTTTACTTCATCTGTAATACAGTATCAAGAAATAAGATCTCAAATCTTCTTTATGGTATCAGAGCCACTGCTCTCACGAGTTTGAAGGTCCATCAATGGCAACCTTACCTTCTTCTCAGCTTCCTTCAAATCTTTCACTTCTTATCTCCAATCTAAATTCATTTGTTACTGTCAAGCTTGATTCTTCCAACTTCATTATCTGGAAAAATCAATTTCACAACATCCTCAGAGCTACAGGTTTACTCTGTTATGTTGATGGATCTACTGCACCTCCTCCTCAATACATCAGAGAGGTACCTAATGATGCATATACTCAATGGATGCTTGTTGATTCACATCTTCTGAGCTGTATTACAGCTACGTTATCCTCAGCAGTGTTCACCTTAGTTCTTCATTGCAAGACTAGTTTTGAAGTCTGGAGTACACTTGAGAAACGTTTTACTTCTCTCTCAAGGTCGCATATTCATCAGCTCAAGAACAGACTTAATAATGTTGCCAAACTATCCTATTCAATGGAAGAATATCTCTCTCAGATTAAAGCTTTGGCCGATCAATTGGCTATGGCTGCTTCACCTGTTGACGATGAAGATCTGGTCCTTCTCACATTGAATGGCCTTCCTGCAGAATACAATGCTTTTAAAACTACAATTCGTGCCAGATCTGAATTCATCTCCATGGAAAATCTGTCGTCACTGCTCTGTTCAGAGGCAATTCATATAGAATCTGTTTCTAAACAAATTCTACTGATCTGCATGTGGCTTATTCAACTCAAGGTTCTTCTCGGAAAAATTCTGTTCAGTCTTCAGGCTTTCGCAATACTTTTTCTGGTCAATCCAATTCAGGAAATAGATCTGGTGGTCGATATTTCTCCCGAGGAAGAAGAGGTCGAGGTTATAATAATTCCTCTGGCTATAACACAAATTCATCCAATTCATCTGGTTATCCTCATTTCAATGATAAATCTCTTGTGGTTTGTCAAATCTGTGGCAAACATAATCATGTTGCTCTCAATTGTTGGTACCGAATGGATCCTTCCTATCAGGTTACCAACACTAAGACCTCTCCTATTTCATCTGACTTTCAGAACACTTATCAGAATAAGGCCTACCTTGCCTCTGGTTCTTCTCCATCAGACAATTGGTTTTTAGACTCTGCAGCCACTAGTCATGTCACTCATGATCTGCAAAATTTACAATCCTATCAGCCATATCAAGGTTCCGATCAGATCATGGTTGGAGATGGGAATGCCTTGCCTATTCAGCATAAAGGTACTGGTATTTTACCAACTCCTTCTCAAAATTTTGCTCTTACACAGCTTCTTCATGTTCCTAAAATTTCTGCAAATCTCATCTCAGTTCATCAATTTGTCTCTGATAATCATTGTTCAATTACTTTTGATTCTTCTGGTTTTGTGATTCAGGACAAGAGTAACAAAGCTATTCTTTATAGAGGTCCTAGCTCTCATGGCCTCTATCATCTTCCAGCTGTTCTTCCTAGATCTTCTCCTTCAGTTTGCCTCACCACCACTACTGCTCCTTCCACTTGGCATGCTAGCTTAGGCCACCCTTCTTTACATAAGATGCAATTGATTTGTAATAAACTGAAACTACCTCAGACTGTTTCTAGTTCTTCATTTCCTTGTAAGCATTGTAGTATGGCCAAAAGTCATCGCTTACCATTTAGTTTGTCTACTACTTCTGTTAATCAGCCATTGGCTCTAATCCATAGTGATGTATGGGGACCATTTCAGTCTTCTTCTCCTATTAAATACTATGTTTTGTTTGTTGATGATTTCAGCAAATTTACCTGGCTTTACCCTTTGCATTTTAAAAGCGAAGTTTTTACAAAATTCATTGAATTCAAAGCTTTTGTTGAAAATCAATTTAATTAAATTGCAAATTCTTCGCACCGATAATGGCACTGAATATCTGGGACTTAAGTTTCAAGAATTTCTTCGCACTCATGGAATAGATCATCAATTGTCTTGTCCCTATACACCACCACAGAATGGGTTGCCGAAAGGAAACACCGACACATCATAGAAACCACTATTGCCTTGCTTCAGCAGTCTGGTGTTCCTCTTGCTTATTGGTTTGACACTGTTGCCACTTCTGTGTATCTTATTAATCGTATGCCCAGCTCTAAGCTTCAAAATCAGTCTCCTTTTGAAATGTTGTTTCATCATTTACCTGACTATCATTTTCTTAAACCTTTCGGTTGTCTGTGTTTCCCTTGGCTCAAACCATATGCTCATCACAAGCTTCAGCCCCGTTCTCTTGCTTGTGTCTTTCTTGGCTATATACCTTCAGTTAAAGGATATCGGTGTCTTGACTCCAGCACTGGTCGCATTTATGTTTCTCGGCATGTTGTTTTTCATGAGAACACCTTCCCTTTTCTTGACGCTTCTGTGCATGATGTTCCTTCCTCTTCCTTGTCTCAGTATCAAACTTTCTTTTGGCCTTCTTGTTCTCATGTCACACCAGCCATAATTCCTACTCCTCCATCAGTTGTCCTAGCACCTACAACTGTCCCAGTTTCAGCAGTCCCAGCACCTGCCACCGTATCAGCTCTTTCTCCTGTTTCTCCATCTGCTGCCCCAGCAGCAGTTGTTTCTCCCACATCTCTATTGCCTGGTTCTTCTCCATTCTCTCATTCCTCTCCACCTGCTCTTCCTATTGATTCTCTTGTTGTTGATCTTCAGTCCTATTCCCTTCCTTCTTCTTCTACTACTCCTTCTCTTAATATTCATCCAATGGTTACTCGGTCTAAGGCAGCTCATCCTATCTTGTCTGCCATTACTGCCCCTGCTTCTACTGATTCTGAACCTTGTTCCTATAAAGAAGCTGCTCTGTCTTCTGCCTGGACCAAGGCCATGAATGAAGAATTTGCAGCTCTTCAATCACAATCCACTTGGACTTTGGTTCCTCTGCCTCCTACTAAACAGGCTATTGGATGTAAGTGGGTCTTTCGTCTCAAACGTAATTCTGATGGTACCATTGCTCGTCATAAAGCTCGTCTTGTAGCTAAAGGATATCTTCAAGAAGCTGGTTTAGACTATCATGAGACATTCAGTCCCGTTGCTAAACAGCCTACAATCCGTATTTTACTTTGCTTGGCTCTTCATTACAATTGGTCAATTAAACAACTCGACATCTCAAATGCATTTTTGCATGGTGTCTTGGATGAAGAAGTTTTTATGACTCAACCTCCAGGTTTTGTTGACAAGTCTAAACCGCAATTTGTCTGTAAATTGACTAAAGCATTGTATGGACTTAAACAAGCACCCCGTGCTTGGTATTCTACTTTTTCAAGCTATCTTCTTACCAATGGATTTGTTGTTAGTTCCTCTGATTCATCTCTGTTTATTCAACAAACTGCCACTACCTTGACTGTATTACTGGTCTATGTTGATGATATCCTTATCACTGGCAATAATTCAGCTCATATTGCCTCTCTCATTGCTCATATGCACTCTGCCTTTTCAATGAAAGAATTGGGCCTTATTAACTATTTTTTGGGTGTCGCTGTGACCTCCTCTGCCTCTGGATATTTTCTTTCTCAATCTAAATATGCCTCGGAAATTCTCACTAAGGCTGGCATGGCTGACTGTAAATCAGCCCCTTCTCCCATGTCTGTCAAGTCCTCTTCACTGGCCTCTGCAACTGTGGCATATTCCAATCCTTCTCTCTATCGTAGTATTGTTGGCGCTCTTCAGTATTTGACAATCACTCGCCCAGATATCTCCTTTGCTGTTAATCATGCTTGCCAAACTATGCATTCTCCCACTGAGGCTGATTTTGCATCTGTCAAACACTTGCTGCGGTATCTTAAGGGTACTCTTCATCAGGGTCTGTCCTTTACTCCTGGTCCTCTTGAGCTTCATGCCTTCTCTGACTCCGATTGGGCAGGCAGTATCAGTGATCGTCGCTCTACTACTGGCTACTGTATCTTTTTAGGTCCTAACCTTATCTCTTGGTCTGCCAAAAAGCAATCTACCGTGTCTCGTTCGTCCACCGAGGCTGAGTATCGAGCCCTTGCTCAGACAGCAGCTGAGTTGAGTTGGCTTCAAATGGTTCTCACTGATTTACACATTGCTCATCCATGTCCCATTCTCTGGTGTGATAACTTGTCTGCTATTTCCTTGAGTTCCAATCCAGTTTTTCATTCTCGGTCTAAACACATTGCTGTTGATTATCATTATATCCGTGAACGCGTTGCCTCCAAACAAATCTTTGTCAAGCATGTTGCCTCCTCTGATCAGCTTGCTGATCTGTTTACCAAAGCTTTACCCGTCTCTCGTTTTCATTTCCTTCATGACAAGCTCATGGTGCTTTCATCCCCTATGTGCTTGCCGGGGGGTGATGAAAGTATAGCTTATACTCAGCAACACAATCAGAATCAGCAGCAGCAGTCCATACACAATCAGAATCAGCAGCAGCAGTCCATACAGTTCCAGTCCACGTGTGAGAAGCTACAAGCAGAGTCTAGTCATATTATTCCATATCCATTGTAATATCTGTAACAGAATTAGTTCAGTAACAGAATTAGTTGAGCAGTTAGTTAGTTAGAGTTAGAGTTAGTATATTGATTAGAGTTAACTCATCATGGTTAGTGTTGTATAAACACTTTACTTCATCTGTAATACAGTATCAAGAAATAAGATCTCAAATCTTCTTTATTATGGAATACATTCTTATGAAAATAGGACTTGAGAGTCTATAAGAAATTACATAGGACTTAACCTAGCATAAGAGTCTGAAAAAGGACTTATAAATAAGTCTCCCAAAATCTTTCATAATATTTTTTTTATGATTCCTAGCAATCTTTTGTCATTAGTTAAAAATTTCCAATGTCATTTTTTTTTTAAAACGAAAGTAACTTTTTAAATTACTTCTCAAACATATTAAAGAAAAAAAAACACAAAAAAAAAAAAAAAAAAAAACCCAAATGGCTCACTTGCTATCGAAAAACACATCTTGTAGGAATAGGTCAATTACAATTCTCATCCTGAGTTTGATCTAAATTTCACTTTAGTTTCTATAGGTTAAATTTGAATAATGCGGTTCTTACACTTTAAACTTAGTTTTAATTTGATTATTCTGTCTAAATTTTTGTTATTTTGTGTGTGTATATCTTAGAAAAATTGATTAGCATTTTAAAATTATTAATTTTAACCTTTAATTTAGACGAAAGAACCAAATTAAAAACTCAAAAAATTAACAAGTGTTTCAAAATTATTAATTTCAACTTCTAATTTAGACGGGATGACCAAATTATTTATTATTAATCATTTCTATGTTAATAATTATACGTATGTTTGGCCCAAAGGAGGGTTTTGTTGGGGCAAGAAGTATGTAAAGGTGTGTTGTCTAGAAAGAGAAAAGAGGGAAGCAGAGGGCCGAGAGATTCTGGTGTGAAGAAGTATATGCAGAAAAGATGAACCAGAGGGTCATGGTGCGTTCGAGCTGTTTTTCCAGAGGGCCTATATGCAGAGCTGTAGCCATTGCAGCTTCATTATCAGTACCTCAGACGAGTGGTCCCAGTGGAAGAGCTGCGTTGCTGAAGGAAGCTTGTGAAACGGTTCAATTGGGTAAGTTGTTGGGGATGAATTGCAAGGGAAAGGAGGAGGAAGTTGTGAATCGGATTGTGGAAATGGAGCTACAAGATAAGGAAAAGATGGAAGGAGAGCTGAGGGTAGCCCCAGTTTAAGATGGGTGAAAAGGGGGTCTCAGGAGTAGTTTTAAGTTTTCCAATGAAGATCATGTCATGGAATGTAAGAGGGTTGGGGAGGAAAGATAAAAGGGGAAAAATTTTGAAGTTGGTTAAGGATAAAAAGTTGGATATGTTGTTGTTACAAGAAACTAAGAAATCCAATGTTGATGAATTGCTCGTGAAGTCCTTGAGGCCACTTGATTCTTTGCAGTTTTTGGTAGTGGATTCGGTGGGAAGTGCAGGGGGCTTGCTACGTGTGTGGAATCCTAGGGTCTTCCAGATTTCAGAGTGCTGCAGTTCGAGGAATTTTTTACTTCTATCAGGTATTTTTAAGCAATCCTTTGAGTGTGTAATTGTTAACATCGATGCTCCTAATAATGTGAGGAGTAGGGGTCAGTTATGGGCAGCATTGGGAAGGCTGAAGTCATCTTTTCACAAACCTTGGTGTATTGGAGGGGATTTTAATGAAATTCGATTTTTGAATGAAAGAAGGGGTTGCCTGAGAAGGGACAAAGGAATGATTGAATTTAATGAGTTTATTGAACGTATGGAGTTAGTAGATTTGCCTTTGTTAGGGAGAGGCTTTAGGTTCCTAAATGCATGGAGTTTGCATCCTACTTTTATGGCTATGGAAAAGAAATCTTGGACAGAGGCTGAGACTTATGGTTTTGCTGGCTTTAGGCTGAAGGAAAGATTAGCATCTCTGAAGATGGCATTGAAGAAATGGAATGTGGAGGTCTTCGGAAATGTTGATCTTCAGTTAAAATCCGCTAAGGAGGAGCTCCATGAGATTGACTTAAAAGCTGAAGTTGGGCCTCTTCTGGACACTGAAATTGGTAGAAGAAGAGAGTTAAGAGGTTTAGTATGGAAGCTGAAGTAGAGATTGGGATGGATCTGGCAACAAAAGTCTAGAATTAAATGGGCTCAAGATGGGGATAAAAATATGAGATTCTTTCATGTGATGGTTAAGAGGAGACAAGGCAAGAATTTAATTGATACAGTTGTTCAGAATGGGGAAGTTATTGGGGAACCAAAGAGGGTGAAACAAGTAGTGGTAGGGCATTTTACAAAACTGTATTCTGAGGAGTGGAAAAGCAGACCAAAGCTGGATGGTCCTTTTATTACCATTGGGGATGATGAGGCAAAGAGGGATTTAGAAGTAGAGTTTACATTGGAAGAAGTGTGGGCAGCTGTGAAAGACTGTGATGGGAATAAAGCTCTAGGGCATGATGGTTTCAACCTTTACTGCATTCAGAAGAATTGGGAGGTGATGAGAAGTGAAATCCTCTAGTTCATGCATGAGTTCCATAGTAGTGGTAAGTTGGCCAAAGGTTTTAATAGTTCATTTATAACATTGATTCCTAAGAAAGACAGTCCAGTAGATTTGGTGGATTACAGGCCAATTAGTTTGTTGGGTTCAATCTACAAAATTCTAGCTAAAGTTCTATCTAGGAGAATTAAGAAGGTTTTGCCTAGGTTGGTTAGTGAGGTTCAGACAACATTTATTGGAGGAAGGTGTATTCTAGATGGAGTTTTGATTGCCAATGAGATCATTGAGTGGTGGAAATCAACAAAGCAAAAAGGGGTGATACTTAAGCTCGATTTCAAGAAGGCGTATGATTCGGTCAATTGGGAGTTCTTTTGTTCAGTGGTGTCTAATTTTGGGTTTGGAGAGAAATGGTTAGGGTGGATTAAGGAATGTCTATCCTCATCTAGAATATCAGTTTTGGTGAATGGGTCACCCACTGAAGAGTTTTCACCACAAAGAGAGTTAAGACAAGGTGACCCACTCTCACCTTTCCTATTTAATTTGGTGGCTGAGGGGTTAAATTTGCTTCTAAATAGAGCTAAGATGTTGGGGTTGGTTAAAGGAGCTTTGGTTGGGTCTAATGGTATGAGCATCTCACATTTGCAGTTTGCGGACAATACTATAATTTTCTGCGAGGCAGATCTGAAGGAGCTGCTATTGATTAAAAGGATATTAAGGTTCTTTGAAGTGATGTCTGGCTTAAAGATAAACTTTCACAAAAGTGTAGTGTGTGGTGTGTGCATTTCTGATTCTGAGGTGAAGGATTTTGCAGGGGAGTTAAATTGTCAAAGTAAGAAGCTGTCTATTCTGTATTTGGGCTTACCTTTAGGAGCCAATCCTAGGAGGAAGTCCGCATGGCAGCCCATGGTTGATAAAGTTAGGAAGAGGCTGTCTCTTTGGAAGAGGAAGATGTTGTCTTTTGCAGGTCGACTGACTTTGATTAAGTCAGTAGTAGCCTGTTTACCATCATATTATATTTCTATATTTAAGATACCTAAGGGTGTAGCGAAGACAATTGATAAGTTGCAGGCAATGTTTCTCTGGGGAAGCAGTGAGGTTAAGAGGAAAGTGCATTTGATGAGATGGCAGGAGCTTATTAAGCCTAAAAAGCAAGGTGGGTTAGGGGTCAGAAGTCTAAGTGAAATGAATGTTTGTTTATCACTAAAGTGGTGGTGGTGATATGGTGTTGAAGACAAAGCCTTGTGGAGGGCTGTGATCTGTAGTAAATATGGGCAATATGGTGGTGGGTGGTGGTCTGATGTTGGTGAAACAGGTGATTTGTCTCCAATTTGGCAGGGTATTCTAAGTATTGCAAAGGATTATCCTCAGGTGCTTGATTTCTATGTGGAAAACGCAAAGATAAGGGTTGGAAATGGAGCAAGAGTCCATTTCTGGACTGATATTTTGTGGAACAGCTGTAGGCTCAGTGAAAAGTTTTCAAGATTGTTTAGTCTATCTGTTGCAAAGGAAGGCTCTTTGATGCAATACACTTTGAGTAGGGAAAGGACGAGGGAATGGAACCTGGCATTTAGAAGAGGGCTGCGAGCATGGAAAGAAGTGAAGGTTAACAGGCTATGTGAGTGGCTGAGTCCAGTTCCTATAAACAAGGGGACTATGGATGACTATTTGAGGTGGGAGATTGATCCATCAAATCAGTTTTCAGTGGCATCAGTTTGGAAATGGTTGCAAGTAGATAAGGGACCAAAGCTGCATGTAACAACTGAGCTGTGGCAAAATGTAGCCCCTCCCAAAATCCAATTTTTTGGCTGGTTAGCGTGGAAGGGAAGGGTGAAAACATCAGAATTCCTGCAGAGAATGGGGGTGTTGGGTGCAAATGCTAGCACACACTGTGTATTCTGTCAAAAGGAATCTGAGAGTGTAAATCATGTTTTATTGCACTGCCCATTGATTTGGAGAGTCTGGTCTCGAATTATAAGATGGTGGGATATGTGGTGGGTAATCCCTGGGTCTATTGAGGCTTTGTTGCATTGGTGGGCAGGGGCTTCGTTTAAGAAAAAAGAGGTGGAGGTGTGGAAAATTGTGCCATTAGTCTTATTGTGGTCGATTTGGAGGTTGAGGAATGATGTATTGTTTAATGATGCTCATCCTAATTTTGCTGAATTGGAGATATGGTGAAGACAAGGATAGCGTTTTGGGCTAAGAGTAGGTTACCAAGTGTGAATTACACTGTGCATGATTTTGTTCATAATCTTCAACAGGTTAGACATTGTTTGAGGTGAAGGGTGCATGAATCTGGTTCTGCTGTGGCACTGCTGTAGCCTTTTGCTGGGCAGCATGAGCTGGTTTTGCTGTCAGTCCTGTTGCTGCTGTGTGTAGTCTTGTTTGTGCAGTTGCTGAGTAGTGTACTGCTGTTTCAGTTGGTGACTTATCAACCAAGGTTTTGTGCTAGCATTTGTCTACGCCCTTGTGTGAGTGCCAACCTTATTGGGATTTTCACATTGGTTATGATGCTTAAGTACTATTTCCTCTCTTTATTGATGTATCACTGTGTACCACCTTGTTTTACTTTGTGGTCATTAATAAAGTTTTTTTGCTAATAAAAAAAAATTATACATATGTTTATATATATATAACAGAAGCGTGACAAATTGTTTGTTTCAGGGAAGGGAAGTCATAGGCACAAGAGAACTGGAAGAAAGAGTTGATGATCATGTCTCCATTAGTATTGTAGAAAAGTCTGCTAATTTATCTAATCCATCCTCTGAGTGTTGTATCTTCAGAATGTATGATCACTTACGAAAGGAAAATGAGAAAGCTTATGAATCATCAATAGTTGCTATTGGTCCTTACCATCATGGTAAAGCTCACCTACAAGAAATGGAACTTCACAAATTACGGTACCTACTGAGTTGAAGAAATGAGACGAGTGTGAATAGATATGTCATGGCCATAAGAGAATTGGAAGATAGAGCACGCAAATGTTATGCGGAAGAAACCAGTATCCTTGGCCTTGGCGTTGACTCAGATCAGTTTGTGGAAATGATGCATCTTGAGGGTTTCTTTATCATTGAGTTATTTCGCACGTTTACGATGTTCTGCATACTACGTGAAAATCAACAAATTTTCCAATCAGTCCAGCCCGTAGAAGAACTGAGAGATGAAATTACCATATTTTCCAAGCATTCCAGATTGTGCAACTACTGGTAGATGAGAATGACCATATTTTCCAATCAGATCAAATTTTGGCTGCCATAGGACGTGATTTAATTCTGCTTGAAAATCAACTTCCGTTCTTTATCCTTAATCGTTTGTTTGACATGACTAACAGTGATTCAAACTTAGGAATCATTCAAATAGCCTTAGTTTTTCTGAAAAACTTAACACCACAGACTGAATTACAAGCTCCTAGTGGAATCTCAATCGACAACATCAAACATTTTCTTGACCTAGTACATAATTGTTGGTGCTCTAAGTTTCCTGAGACGAATAGAAATGTAATAACGAGTGCGAAATGGGAGTTCATAAATTTTGCGACAGAACTTCAGGAGGCTGGGGTTCAATTCAAGAAGGCCGAGGGAAGCAACTGTTGGGATCCGGGATCCCGCCCAAGACCTTATAGAAACCATACCAAGCAGAAATACACACCCACACACAAGGAGACACAATATTTTACGTGGTTCGGCCTCAATGCCTACGTCCACGGGAGAGTAGCCGGGTATCACTATACCAATGGAGATATTACAGAAAGATTACAATTGAGGAGGAGCTCACACTCTCCTCACTCACTCACTCTCCCGTCTCCCTCGCTCACACCGAGGGAGACGACTCTCCGCCTCACATATCTCACTCTCTGCTCTAGCTCTCTTCTCTCTCATTTTCTTCCTCTCCCTTCTTCCTCTATTTATACACCAATGAGGGAGAGCCTCATTGGTCTCCAACCACCACACTCCACTCTCTAAGTGCACCACTTCCTAGTGGGTTCACCAAACCCATTCCACTCTCTAGGTGGGAGCTCCATTTGGTAGTTTAGTGGTGCATGATCATCTCAATGGGGTGATTCATGATGCCTATATCCAACAAATCACCCCCTCAACCCATGTGAGGTGATCCACTGCACACACTGCTGCTAATCTTGTCACGCCCAAATTTCAACATAGTCTTCATCTCTTCACTGAGACGCTGCATCCCCTGAAAGCTAGAGATAATACACCAGAGATACAAGAGGAGGAGGGAATCCTACATCCTCAACTCAACTCACACTACTCTCTGATTTGGAGAGAGCCACTGCTCCTATCTCCCACAGATCTCTTCCACGCTTCTGTCTCGGATGTCTTCACCTGCTATGCTTGAACTTGCGCAACCAAGATATCCGACACCCCCTGATTGGATGTCCTGCACCCCCTGCTCGGATGCCCTTGACTGTCATGCCTTATCTCGCAGGACAAGTCTTTGGAGCAATAGAAAACTCGTCGTTTATCCCATCAACGTCCTCTGTCTTCTTTGCTCGGAGCTTTTCCTCTGAACTATCGGCCTTTGCCTTCTGCACTGCTGAACAACCTCCTAGCGTTTCCATACGCTTGTTGTCTGTGCCTGTGCAATCCTTGATGTACTGTCCAGTAGATTGATGGTTTGACAGTAGCTCCATCTGTCAAAGCATCGTCAGCTATGCACTTCCTTGCATAGGGAACACGGGAGCAACTAGAAAATTTCAGAGTTTGACACATCAACATCTTCAATTTTCCTTGCTCGGAGCTTATTTCTTTGAACAACCAGCCTTTGCCTCTGCACTTCAGAACAACTTCCCAGCAATCTCATACACCCGTTGTCTGTGCTGCAATCCCTGATGTTCGGTTCTGTCTCACTTGTACGTCCGTACTGATGTTTGACAGTTAGCCCTTCTGCCAAGACAACTCCCACCGGTCTGTACAAGTTACCACTATGCAACCCTGTGCATAGTGCTCGCACCCATGGCTTCTGGTCTCCCTGCGTCGAGCTCACCTGAGAGATCCGCATCAACTCTATCCTCCACTGCCATGGAAATAAAGAAACCACCATAGAGAAATAAGACTTGCCACTCCTTGGCACGCACTCTTGCGTTTTACTTGTCTCAATTTCTCTGTCTGGCAATTCCTGTGAACTTTCAACAACCCGCTGCTGCACACTCCTCTGGCGCCTCTGTACGATACTCTACCATACCCTTGCACTACTGCACGTCTGCATTTGTGCTCCTGCGCTTAGTATGCTCCTTTGCAACTATTGTTCTACAGGTCCACGTATCACCAGTACTTACTCGTATATAGTAGCTCCAATAGCCACAGCATTTCCCAGAGCCTGAACTGGTTGCCAAATCATCTATCCGTTGATGAATGGTCTTCTCTTCTGATTGAACCAGATCCTCCGATGACGTCAACAACCAGGAAAGTTCCCAGGAAAGACTGGTGGGGTCACACTCGGTCCCACTTAAGAACCAGTCTCCTTAGACACTGTCTTTTTGACAGAACTTTCCTAGACATTGTTGATTTTGAGATAATCATACCTGCAATCCTCTGATCGCCCCTGACCAATCCTGATCTCCCTCGATCTGCCATTTAATCAAGCCTGATCTCCTCTGGTCTTCAATGATCTATCTCGAGCTGTACCTGGTTGTCCAATCTGGTTAGAATCTACCCATTCTAACCTCTTCAGTGACTCCGCAGCGTTCCACAATATTCGGCAACCTCCCTTCGAGTATTGAAGATGACAAACTCCCATGTTTTGACAATCTTTCCAAACCGTTCAGAATTTCACTATTCTGACCTCGCGGTTGCGTCCGGAACGGTCCGATTAGCTAGGACCAACCTTCGCTGCATTTTCGGGGACCTCACTGAAAAATATTCCCGAAAGCTGGGCCACACCACAATTATCTAAAAATTCTGGGCCAACTTGCAATTTTCAGAAGTTCAGGGAATATTCCGTGTATCAACAGAATATTCCGTCCGCTGCACCCGATGCCGTCCGTCCCCTTAATCTGCCTTCTTTTTACAAAAACTCCGTCTCCAAAATCTGACCGTACAGATGTGTCCGGAATACTCCAAATAGTTGGAAACCACTATTGGATCGCCAAAAACGGACTCCAAATGGCTTAGATCTAGCCAAAACATTTTGTACGCCTCAGATCTGCGGCTGCACCATAGCAGGGAAGCACTGGATCCTTCCTCCTGCGGTTGTACCTTTGCCGCGCAACACAGGATCCCTCCCTGCCTCTGGTTGACCGGTCAACACACTGCTGACGTGGCAGATGACGTGGCGTGCAGTGACTGGTTCACTGTGCCACGTGTCGCTGACGTGGCACGCCACATGTCGCTGACGTGGCTGGCCACGTGGCGTTGACTGGCTGGCCACGTGGCATCCCTTCGCTCACATGGCGCCACGTGGTCGCTGACGTGGCGCGCGTGTGGCTGGCGCGTGTAGTACACGCGCTACTCCGTCAGTCACCTTCCTCCTTGCGCCGTGCGTGGGGCGTGTGCGTGCGCGTTAGACGACGCGCCGGTATCTCTCCTCGGTGCGTGTGGCGCGTGCTGTGACTGGGCCTCACGCGCCACCTTCTAGGGGCGCGTGAGGGCGCGGCCGTGCTCCGTTTGGGGTGTTCTTTGCATTTCTGTGATCCTCTCGCCGAGCCCTTGCTCCTGGTATGCTCAAAACTCGATTTCGAGCAATTCGATTTCTGTGCAGATTCGGATTTTGCACTGTTTTGGTTCCGAAACGCCACCGACGAGGCTCTGATACCACTTGTTGGGATCTGGGATCCCGCCCAAGACCTTATAGAAACCTTACCAAGCAGAAATACACACCCACACACAAGGAGACACAATATTTTACGTGGTTCGGCCTCAATGCCTACGTCCACGGGAGAGTAGCCGGGTATCACTATACCAATGGAGATATTACAGAAAGATTACAATTGAGGAGGAGCTCACAATCTCCTCACTCACTCACTCTCCCGTGGGGCTTTAAAAATTCCACTATTATCCATCACAGACTATACAGAGTCTTTCTTGACAAATCTAGTTGCATTTGAGTTGTGTCCTTCATATCATAAGCCAAAGTACGTCTGTGACTATATCGTCTTCATGGATCGCCACATCAATTCCGCCAAGGATGTTCGTTTACTTAATCATAGTGGAATTATTGAAAGTTGGGCGGGTGATGATGCAGAGGTTTACTCCATGTCAAGTTGTTCAAAATCACCCTAACAGATCTCGATGACTTTGGTTACTCTGAAGTTTTCATTAATGTAAACAACCATTGTAAGCAATGCCGAAACGTGTGGATGGCAAACTTAAAGCGGAATTACTTCGACAGTCCATGGGCATTCATTTCATTTTTGGCTGCTACCACACTACTGCTGCTTACCATCGCACAGACTATCTTTTCCATTCTTACTTTTGGCAAAGGCAGCTTTTGAGTCCCTATTATTGTCTTCTTAATCGTGTGTGTTAAATTCAAATAAGCAAAGATGTTATATGTTATTTGATTTGTTTCATCATTTTGTGCCATATGATACATTGTCATATAAGAGGTGATAAATTATTGTTTTCTTAATCGAGTGTGTTAAATTTAAATAAGCAAAGATTCTATAATTATCTCATTTGTTTCATTGTTTTGTACCATATGATACATTTCCATGTAAGGTGACAATTATTTTCTGCCATATGATACATTGTCATGTAAGAGAGAGATAAAATTGTGAATAAATAAATAAATAAAGCTTGGATGACATTACAATAAGTTAGATCAATATCAAACTATCTTTAAGAAAATAAATATTGCTCTTAATAATAAGATGGGCAAATTACCAACACCCCCCTCGAGGTTTGACTAAAATACGGATTTCCTTCTGAGATTTAGGAAATTACAAATTGCCTCCTGAGGTTTATATTTGCATGACAAATGAGGGAGTAATTTGTTATGCAAATATAAACCTCGGAGGACAATTTGTTATGCAAATATAAATCTCAGGGGGTGGGATGTAATTTCTCAAGCCTCAAGGGGAAATCTGCATTTTAGCCAAACCTCGAGAGGAGTGTTGGTAATTTTCCCTAATAAGATATATTGTATCCAATAAGGACTTTTCTTAAGTGTGCAACTTACACCTTACACTTACGCCTTTCTGTTTGTTGTCCTGTTTTATGTTTACACCTTCCACTTACACTTTTTGTGTTGGTTGCATATGGTGTGCAACCTTAAGGGGTTGCACACCATAACAGGACCCATCCAATAAAGTTGATGTATGTAAACTTTATAAAGCAATTTAGACCTATTTGCATCAGTCAACTAACCTTCTCCAAACTCATTTTGCTCCTTCCCTAACCACACTCATATTTATAATTTAAGTGCTTTAGGATGACTCGAACACCAATTCCATAAACCTGAGTTCAAACACCCCCCAGAATTTGTAAAATCGTCACCCTTCTCTTGAGCAATGAAAATACAGAGTTTCTGAAATGTTGATAGTTGAATGATTACTCGACAGATGGCACAATAATGTAATTAGTTTAGAAATCTCTAATTGTTTGAACCAAAGAATTGAACACCCTACGCCCAACTCTAATACTAATTCTGACTGAATTGGAACTTCTAAAATAATTATAGCTCAAATTAAAACAATAACGAGTTAACTAGATTTTTGTTTAAAGGATTGTCGACCTAGTATAGACTCCTGACATTAACAATTTCCCACTTTCGACAATTCCATGACAAAATCTACCAAAGCAAATATGCCTAAAAGCCACAAAACAATGATCATCTTCTTTGGAGCTGGAGAGCAAGCTCAAAAAACATGTGTGGATTTCTTCAAACTCTGATCAAATCCAATTCATTCATATTCCACAGATCTAGAATTAAAAATTAAAACCAATACAAGTAATTCCCATTGTAATGCACCCTAATCAACCACTTTGTCATCTAGTCAAAAGTTTTGAACAAACATCTAGTACTATATCACCAATAACAACGATAATATCTCAGAAAACAATAATGAAAAACTGAAACTGAATATCTATTCAATCACTTGAGATTTAAAATGTCCAAAATGTAGAGATACAAAAGATATACAAAAATGCTTGGACCTCTTCTTTTGAGAACTCCACAACCCTCTTTAAATCTCAACTATTGATGTATGTGTGGGACCCACTTATGTATGTGTGGAGCCCACATCATTAATGGTTGAGATCCAAAAGAAGTTGTGGGGTCCCAAAAAAAGGGGTCTCAATCATTGTTTTATATATCATCAATTGAATCATTTAGTAGCAAATGAAGTGTGTTTTCTGCACATCTTCATAGGGATGTTTTAGAAAGATGATTAAAAATTAATTTTTTGACTTTTTTGATGTTTTAAAAAGATGATTAAAAATTAATTTTTTGACTTTTTAATTTTTTTTTATATGAGAAGTAATGTAACCCAGGTTAAACTTTTTTTTATATCTACCCAAATGTCTCCAGAGTATTATGTGTAAAACCAAGGAGTTGAGAATCAGTAATGTGATGACATTGATAGCTTTCAGAATCAGTAGTGGAAAATCAAGGAATTTAATGTAGTGTGGAGAAACAATAGAAACGACACTAAAAACAAAAGAGAAATAAATCAGGTGAAAAAGGACTATATTATTTACTAATCCACTTTACAAAAATATCAGAACTAGACCTAAACATCTAAAGTTTAAACAACCAGGGACTTTAACTAGCATATAAATTGTAGGGTGTCCTTAAGCTCTTGTATAAGTTTATAGAGGGATGTCTCGTTAATTTATTTATTTGTTTTTAAAATAAGTTGTAAAAAATTGATTATATCAAAGTTGAAAATTTATATTTTTGACTTATACTTTTGATTATCAATTTTTAATTTACAATAAACTATACCAAATAAACTTAAAAATCATTGGTTAGACTGGGGCAGACATATGGAGGAAAAAAGAATAGAGAAAAATAATTTCCCGAGGCACACAAAAGTAAAGAATTTAGGGTAAATGTGTGAATAAAAGTGGCTGAAAAATATAGAGAATAGGCTTCTCTCCAGTTTATATTAATAAATTAGAGGATATTGTTCAGTTTCTGTGGCCATTGATGGCATTCGTATTGATAATTCGAACTATTCAATATATAAGATTCATCAAATATTTTATTTTTATAAAAAAATATCACGTTGATCAGATATCGACAATCAATTGATCAGATCACATCTGTTAAAATAATAAATATGATTTTAAAAATAAATTATTGACACAAATATGATTTGATCAAGTGGCTGTTGAAATCTGATCAATATAATTTTTTGCATGATTAAAATACTCAATGAAATCTATACATTCAACATTTCAAATTATCAATATGAATTTCATGATGCGCCCACACAAATCTAACAGTACCCTCCTTTTGATTTTCTCAATTGGAGAGACGATTCTCCCAAAATATATTCTCTATTGATTACGGTCCATAATGATTTGAGTAAAGAGAGTTATGGCTTACAATGGGCCTGTTTGGTAAAAATTAAATTTAGCTTATTTCAACTTATGGCTTAAATTAAGCCATAAGTATCTGTTTGGTAAAAATTATCCCTACAAATTATAGCTTAAAAGAAGTCGTTTTAGCCCAATTTTCCGAAGTTGCTCCGGAGATGCTTAAAATTATGGATTAAGCGCGCAGCTGTTTGGAGGGGCATGAAATGACTTAAATGCCCCTCCAAAATTTCAACAATTACAGTTTTTCCACGATATAAGCCCTCTTTCGTCGTTGCCCTAGCCCACTCCTCTCCTCACACTAGTCTTCTGATTTCCTCTTGGCGACGAAGACGATCGTTCTTGAAGTTCAGCCGATCGAAGATCAGCCGATCGAAGTCCAAATTTCTCGAAGATTTCTCCAAGATCTGCACTACAAAAGGTAAGATCGCATCTTCTTGGCTTTTGTTTGTGATATATATATATATATATACACACACACACATTTGAGCTAGGGTTTACCAGATCGCATCTTCTTCCTTCGATTCACCCTCTCCGTCTGAAATTTCTTCTTCCATCTTGCCCTTGGCTTGCTTTCTCCCGTATCTGTCATCTCTCTCTCTCTCGAAGCACATTCTGCTATGTTTATTAATATGTATGCTCTGATCTTTAATGAAGAAATTAATATGTATAATTTATCTGAAGATAATATGAAATTTATGCTCTGTTTACTGCATGTCTCTCCTTTACTGAAGCTAAAGAAAATGATTTATACATTGATTTTATTTTTATGTCATTCAGTTTATTTTCGTAAATAACATCTTAAAGATAATTGATAATTTGTAATGAAGATTGTTGTGTGTGTATGCCTTTTCATTCAATTTTTTCCTGTGATTTGTTTGGCTTGTGATAAATTAGTGTTTTGATGATCAGTTAAATTTGTTTGTGAAGTTTGACAAAAAAAGGAAGACAGGTATCACATGCATTTAACATATGAATAAATTGATAAATAATTTATCAAATAGTAAATGATTTATTAATTTATCAAATAATCAATCAAATAAAACAAAGTCTTTAAGTTTCATAATTTTTTTTTCAGTTGTTTGAATGGTATGTGTGAAGTTCTTTTTTGAAACATTTTTTTAAAAGATGACTTATTTTTTAGGAATGAATATTATAATTTCCCTGATGTAGAAACAGGAATGACATAGCTGCACCATTATCATTAACAACAGTTTGAGCTAGGGTGATAGATAGAGGAATGACAATGAGTTACATATGCATTTGTTTCTGTGTATTACCGCTGATTATTTAACCAAAATTAACGAAAGAAGTGGTGTAAATAGGCATCCTGATGCTATTCCCTGTCTACTTGTCATAAAAGTGATGGCTTTCCATTTAGCAACATGCACCTACAGCATGAATTATCAGTTAGTCCAGCTTTCTAAATAACAATAATCACAAGAATCAAATATGTATAGTTGCCAACCTGAAGGTCAGAAATCACAAACCTGTTAAATAGACTACCATAATCATGTATAACATCGTACAGTTCCCAATCAATTTTAGAGGATTTGGATTCAATTCTTCCTAATTACTGCAGAGGCATGTCATCCTCTAGTAACTACGGTTGCAGTGCTGAGACCTTGGATTTGAGGTACGAGTCTTTGAAATGTGAGTGTGGTGTAAGAGCTGCCATAAGGGTAACCGAATCCGAGAAGCCATCAAAAGGAAGACTGTATGTAAATTGTGAGAAGAGGAATTGTCAATTTTGGAGGTGGTGTACCCCAAAATCTGTGACGATGGTAGAGAGGCTGAGGAACGAGACAAATCTCTATGAAGATCAAAACATCGAGACTGTAGGACTAAAAGTGAAGAACCAAATGCTTGAGCAATCCGTAACATTTATGAAGCAGCTTGTTGTGGGTTTGCTCACAATTTGTATTGTTCTGTCAGTTGCATTACTCTTCAAATGATTGTAGGTGGCTTTTAGATATGTGTTTTTTTGCTCAGTTGTGTACCCAACGATGACACGTCTTTTGTAGTAATCTTATGTTTTATACTAATCATGTATGGTATGTTGTACTACTCTTATGTTTTAATGAGTATGAGTTCGCCTTAATTTTTTTTTTCTTTCATAGAATGAGTACCCAACAGGAAACACAATCTCAAAATAGGCAGAATAAGGGAAAATCCTCGCAAGTACCATCTACTAAGGCTCATTGGGATGCAAAATCAAATGAAATCTTTATTAAGCTTTGTGTTGACCAAGTGAAGGTCGGCCACAGACCTGGTACACACTTAGATAGGGTCGGGTGGGAAAATGTCATAACTTCTTTAAAACTATGACTGGAAAAACATACCAAAGACTACAAATGAAAAACCATTGGGATGTGTTGAAAAAAGATTGGCTTCTGTGGAACAATCTTTTAAGAGGTGAGACCGGCTTAGGCCGTGACACATTGACTGGAGCTATAACTGCATCTGATGAGTGGTGGACCAACAAACTGCAGGTATTTAAATTGCTTAATGTACATATTCTGTTTGTTTTTGTTGTTTTAACACACCAAATTTTGATAATTGTAAATGTTTATTTTTTCTTTGTAATTGTTGCAGAGGTATCCTGATGCTGCTAAATTCCGGCGTATGCCGTTGCAATTTAGTGAAGACCTAGACATACTATTCTCCGATGCAGCTGCAACAGGAGAATGGGCATACACTCCTAGTTCAGGGGTTATGCCTGACGGTGATGACGTGGAGGAATTTCATACCCCACATGATGCTGTTGATGATGATGATGCTTTGGAGGTTGTTCATCCCTCTGAGTTAAACAAAAAGCGTTCATCAAACACACCTGGTACATCAACCAAGAGCAAGAAGACGAAATGTACTGGTGCAGCTCTACTTAACAAGACACTTGCTCGCATCGTCACTGTGGTCGAGTCATCTTCAGGAACTTCAACACAGACCTCATCAAGATATCCTTCAATTGCAGATTGTTTGGCGAAGTTGGATAAGATCCCTGGTGTGTCCCTGGATGATGACCTGTATGTATGGGCCGCCCGATTGTTCTTACGAGACAAGCGTCGGGAGTGTTTCATGAGTCTACCTACGGATGAAGTTCGCCTTAAGTTTCTGAAGTTGGAGATGGAGATGGAGAAGGCCACTGCAGGGTATCACGGCTAATTGTGGACTGCTTATTTCAGACTTTTACTATTAATTATGGAGTGTTCTGTTGGACTTCTTATTTCAGTAACTGTGGACTATACTGTTGACTACTGTTCTGTGGACTATTTCAGTATTTATGGACTGTTCTGTTGACTACTTGGACTTTTATTTGTGGACTTATTTTATTTCAAATTTTATTAAATTATGTTGGACTAAATTGTTGAATGGTTGGTGAATGCTTGCCATGTTGACTGACATGTATGGTTGGTGAATGCTTGCCATGTTGACTGACCTGTATGGTTGGGGAATGCAAGTAGTTGTTGAATGTTAGTTGACTTGTTGAATGGTTGGGGAATGCAAGTAGTTGTTCAATGGTGAAGCTTATATATATGTATATGTAGGTGAATGGTTTACTCAATTCATATTTGTGCTTTACATTGTTTTTCCTTTCCATTTCAATCTCTCCAGGTAATAATTTTGTTCAAGTTGAAGGTGTAATTCTTACTTTACATTAATGTTTCACCTATGTCATTTTTTGTATGGCCATTATTTGTTCATATGACAGGTTTAAATGTAAAGCATGAACTGTATGACAGGTTGCATGAAATGGATAAATGGGTTTTGACATATGAATTCCCATGTTAAAGAATATTTTCATCTGTTCGAATTTGTAGATGACAGGTTGCATTCATTTTGATCTATTTGTCATAACAGGTTGCATTCATGTCCCATGTTAAAGCATAACAGGTTGCATTCATGTCCCATTTTGATCTATTTAGCACTATTAAATGATACATTTTTTTGATGAACTGTTTTTTAAGTTTTTTAAGTACATAATTAAAATTTTAAGCATGAACTGTTTAAGCATGAACTGTACATAATTAAAATTTTAAGCATGAACCGTAACTAAGAGCATACATCTGGAGTCCAATTTAAGCATGAACTGTTTTTTAAGTTTTTTTTTTACATAATTAAAATTTTAGTTTGATGAATTTTTTTTTTTTATAATATTTGTAAATTATCTGCTACTATTTAAAAAAAAAAGTAAAAATAAAAAAAAGTTTGATGCTAGCGTTTGTTACTTGTTATCAATTTAGCATTTCCAAGTGTTATACAATCCTTTTGCATGTTGCTCCTTGTACTCTGATGTTGTTGGAGTTCTTTAGCATTTCCAAGTGGTATAACAATCCTTTTGCATGTTGCTCCTTGTGTTGAATAAAAATAAATAAATAGACTTTTGTTTCAAAAGAAAACAGATTTGTTACCAAAAAAAAAAAAAAAAAACAGAACACTCAAATGCACAACACATCCATAAATAAGGAAAGCTTCAATCCGGACAAGTTATGATATTTTATTATCATTTACTGAATTTTGTTTAAAGTTTTAAATTGCAACATGGTTTATCCAGCACACTTGACAGTTTTAAAGATGAGTAGCAATGATGAAGACCAATGGAATGATGACCATGATGATGAAGATACTGATGATGAAGGCAGCACATCACAAACCCAACAAAATAATAATATGCTCTTAGTTACGGCGGCTACAGTTGCAGCGACATATGCAACAAATTATTTGGTAAAAGAACCATGTAGGACATCTAGTTTAACAGCAGCGATGTGGATGGTGGAATTACAAGAAGGGAATCGAACAAGAATATATGAAAATTTTCGAATGGAAAGGGAGGTATTTTATCAATTGTGTAATTTGTTACAAACAAATTACGGCCTTGAAACTGGACGAAAAGTCTCGGTTCAAGAGCAAGTTGCAATATTTTTGTTTATTGTTGGCGGTGACATTCGAAACAGAAATGTCCAAGAAAGATTTCAACATTCTGGCGAGACTATTTCAAAATATTTTAGGAAGGTGTTAAAGGCTGTTACAAAGATGTCCATTGACTGGGTAAGGCCTCAACCAACTAATGGTGTGCATCCATATATTCGACGCAACCGCAAATATTATCCTCATTTCAAGGTAAAATAATTACCTACAAGCGCAACTTGGGTGTTACATATAAGTAATGTTGGTAGGATATTTATACTAATCTGTGGCAAAAATGTTTTTTATTCATTATCATGTCATAGGATTGTATTGGAGCAATTGACGGGACACACATCAAAGCATATATATCTCCAGATAAGCAAGCTCGTCTAATAGGTAGAAAGGGATATGCGACTCAAAACATAATGGCCGCATGTGACTTTGATATGTGTTTCACATTTTGCTTACCAGGATGGGAAGGAAGTGCACACGATACTCGGATCTTCTTAGATGCTATTAGGAATCCTAGTTTTAATTTTCCAAAACCACAAGGAGGTAACTGTTTTATATTCGATTGCTACAATAGATGCACCACAGTCACATCTTCATATATTTTTTTACATTTATAATTGCTTACTTATATTTTATTTTGAAATTTTAAAATAGATGAGTTTTACTTGGTGGATGCTGGTTATCCAAACATGAAAGGCTATCTTGCACCTTACAAAGGAGAGAGATACCATCTAGCTCAATTTGAACATGGTCAACCCCCCCAAAATGCACAAGAAAAATTCAACCAAGCACATTCCTCACTTAGAAGTGTAATAGAAAGAACGTTCGGGGTTTGGAAAGCAAGATGGCCGATGATAAAGGATATCCCACCAAACTACAAGTGGCCGACCCAAGTCAAACTTGTTTGTGCAACAATGGCAATTCATAATTTCATCCGACGAAGTAAGCTCCGCGATATTGCATTTGACTCTTATGATAGGTACACGGATTATGTGCCTAATGAAGAGGAAGGATCTTCGTCTCAACAAGCACGCCATGGGAATGATGTTGCATGTGATGACACCGAAATGGAAGTGAGGAGACATAATATTTGTATGTCAATTTGCAGACGAAATTAGGAGCTCTATAAATATCTATGAAGAGCCCTTTTTCTTGGTAATTTATATTTATATTTACAATTTTATTGCAATTAAATTTGTTGTTTTCTTCTCAACTCAATATTTATTACAAATTGCATGACACAGTCAGAGATATGAAATTATGTAAATGAAAAAAAAATTACTAATTAATCAATTTCCATTAATGAAATAACTTTTAATGGAGGTATGCCTCAATACAAAAAAAATTCTTAATCCCACATTTACACCAAACAAATACAAAAAATATTTAATTACTAAAATTATGTAAAAATTAAATACAATATTTAAAAACTAACATTATGAAATTATGTAAAAATTACAAAAATTGCATGACTCAATATTTAATTATTACAAAAAAATTAAGGGAAAATTATCCAAAAGTCCCATATCAGCATTAGCAACCCCATTTAGTCCTACCAATTAACGCATATACTGATAGATCCCATAGGTGATAACATTATCACTAATAGGTCCTATTTTGATTTATATTGTGATATTATGGTCGCTTCTACCCCTTCATTTACTGCGTCACACCTCACTATCACATGTCAAAAAGTACTATAGGGCGTTTTTCCCACTGTCACACAGTCACACAGCAGAAAGTACTATAGGGCATTTTCCCCACTGTCACACCCACTGTCACACAGTCACACAGCAGAAAGTACTATAGGGCATTTTCCCCACTGTCACACCCACTGTCACACAGTCACACAGCAGAAAGTACTATAGGGCATTTTTCTCACTGTCACACTGTCTGTCACACAGCAGAAAGTACTATAGGGCATTTTTCCCACTGTCACACTGTCACACAGCAGAAAGTACTATAGGACATTTTTCCCACTGTCACACCCAAACACACACCGTCACACTGTCTCACATAACCCAACAAATGAGGGCATTTCAGGAAGATACACATACCGCAGGACCAAACGGAGTAATAAAAATATTTAAGGACTAATTGCACCAACATTTCACATTACGGGACTTATCAGTAACTCTCCCAAAAATTAAATACAAAAAAAAAAAAAAAATTTAGAGGTAAATGAAATGTACCAAATTAGGTACTAAGTAATCAGTTTTCATTAATGAAATAACTTTTTAAATATTTAAACAGAAGAAAATGACAAAAATTACCAATTTCCTCTTCATAAGGGCAAAATGGACATTTACACAGTAAAAAGCTATTTCACAGCTTATTTACCAAACACTACTCTACAGCTTAAATCTATAATCCCACAGCTACACCAAACAGGTTAGCAGCTTATACTCACAGCTATAAGTTATAATCTGTTAAGCTATAATCTATAATCACTTTCCCACAGCTCTACCAAACGGGCCCAATAAGTAATCCAATAAAATTATGTAAATGATATAATAAAATCATGAGCAATATTATGGTACATCCCTTTTAAAATGTATATATTATATGTATTTTATAACTAAAAAACAAAAAATGACATAATTTTATATTTTCTGATTTCATACTTTCTGACATAATTTCATACTAAAAAAGAAAATGACATGTTTGTACGTTGTTTTTCATCAATAAAGTTTTTTTGGCCGATCAAAAAAATAATTTCATACTTTCTGATTCATTACTAAAAAATAAATAAATGTTATAATTAAATACAACATAAAACATAATTAAAGATCTTATTCGTCATAACTAAAATAATGTTATAACTAAACAAGAAAATTGTATAACTAGGAATGCATATTTTTTTTTATCAGTAAAAATAAACTTTATTAATGATAAAACACATACATTAAATACGAGATTATATCAATAAAGGGAAGTCAAGGGCAAAAAGCTTCATAGTAACGCATCCAAATCCCAACCAAAAAAATCACACAATTATATGCTAACTCAAGCCAAGAGAATTGGTGAGGAACCATCGAAATACTCCGCTGCTGCTCAATTACAAACAAAACAGAGTAGCTCAATTACAAGGACGACACCTTCAAAGGTTTTACAAGAGTACAGAACAACTCAGATCCAAATACTACCCTGCTGCTCAATCACAAGCACAATTAATGTGCTCTAATCTGACGCAAATTGAACACCTAACCAAGTAGTGTGAGGAAAGTGGTATTTAATCCACAATCCGTTACCAATTCACATACTACATCCAGTTGAGGCTTAGATCCATTGAAAACACACTCATTCCTACACTTCTAAATGGACTGTTAGTCTAACACAATAATAAATAAGATAATAGAATTATATAATATCAATGATAATAAACAACAATACATAGACAAAATTAAGTGTACAGAAACATAACTGTGAGATTTTGGGAGTCGTGTTATCACTATTCTAAAACTTTTTTTTCTTCCCTCGTGAAAGAGTTCCAAGATAAAAATCTATATTACTCACAACGTTCCTCATTTAATGTTCATGACCACCAAGAGGCTTGAATACTTACCTAAAATACAATATAAAATATATGAAACTCTCATAAAACATTTCATCTCCCAAATCATCTTTTCAATCTCTTCTTGTGTCTTATGCATCTTTCAACTCAAATAAAATCATATATTTATATAGCACTCTTGGTAACCTATATAGTAAAATTCACTTAATGATAACAACAAACCACCATTTAACATTGTATTAAATAAAGAAATAATGAGATATAATACCTTTTATAAGTCACGATTTATTAATTTATTAAAACAATATATTATTTTATTTTTATTAAAAATATCAACATGGACCACATCAAAACCGAAGGAACAACTTTCCAAATCAACCAATCAAATTTCTTAAACTTAAATCCAGCCCACCAATTAAGCGCAACCCCTCTATTGGCCCAGGCGCCACCCACTGGACCCCACCAATTCAGTACATTGGCCCAAACCTTCCAAATTGATGAGCACAACAACAACACATGATCAACGGATTCAACCTATGAATAACAGAAAACACAATTGATGCTAGCATGCTAAGAATCCCAATTCTTTGTAAATAAGCAGCTGTTTTTGACCATTCCATTCTAAGCCAACCACCCAAAGAATTGAGCTTCGGGAGGAGAGATGTTAGACCATAAGAGGGATGGAACATCATATATACAATCATGCTTATAATGTGGGGAGTGGTTTTGCTACCAAAAATTATTAGTTAGTGTAGGAGTGTCACGTGGCCATATTCCTGACCAATTATAAAATCATATGTTTTCTAATATTTCTCAATTACGAAACACAAAATCATAAATTTTGTGAAAAATGTTTTGTAGCTCGAAAGTTCCCCTCTCCCCCCCCCCGGGAATCCCCCGACTGTCCAAAATGACGTCGTTTTGGGCAGTTTATTTTATTTTTTATTTTTTTTTTCTGAAACAGAGGGAGAGAGAAGGAGAAACAGAGGAGAGGAGAGAGGGAGAAAGAGAGGAGGAGAGGAAAGAAGGAAAACAGAGAGAGAGAGAGAGACGGCGGGTGCGACGGTGGGTGTGGCGATGGCGGTGCGAGCGATGGTGGATGTCGATCGCAGATCGCAGCTCGTCGCTCGTGGCAACTCGTCAGCCGATCGTCTCCGCCCCGCCTCCGCCTCCGCCTCCGCCCGGTTGATATTGCCCCCTTCAGTCGTTCTTCTTCTTCTTCATTCTCTTCTTCCTTCTTCTTCTTCTTCTCTTGATTTTTGGTTGATTCGGAGGATTCGGGAGCTCCAAATTCGAGCTCCCTAGCACGGCTCAAATTTTATTTTCTCTACCAATCAGAATACACGTGGAATATCATGTGACTGTAAGTTAAAACCAACCAATAACTCCTCTTTTGCTACTATAATGGAAGCTCCGGTCATTTCAAATCGCTTATGTAGCCTAATGAAAACGTGACACATGTTTCTTGAATAGTGTAAAATTAACGAAGAGATGACATTATCTCATCTTTTTATTCTCTGTCCGCTCTCTTCTCATTTTCTGTTCCACTCTCGCTCTTCTCTCTCTTTCTCGAAAAATTTTGGATGCAGACAATGATGTCTTCAACTAATCACAAACACCATGATCTCCTATGCGCTGTCCTTATCATTCAACACATAAATATAACCCTATTCTCTCAACCAATGAGAAGAGAAAGATATTACATGATCTCCTGTGCGCTGTCCTCATCATTCAACACATAAATATAACCCTATTCTCTCAACCAATGAGAAGAGAAAGATATTACATGACACCTACCCATGTGCGCCAAAAATTTTTTGGATAGACCTCGATCGACTGAGAATGTGTAGTGGTCCTGCCGAGGGTTGGTGTAGTCGATTCGAGAGTGATGCCAGAGGAAAATTGATGGCTGGAGGAAAATCAAGGGTTGGTTTCAGGACTAGGGTTTCAAAACCACCACCACCACCACTATCCACCACCTTTACATTCTGGTAAGCCCTCTTCCACTCTCTCTCTCTCTCTCTCTCTCTATATATATATATATATCCTCAGTTTCTTGGTCACTATCTTTCTCATCTCCCTCCCTCTTTCTTTCTCTATGTTGGAACTTTTAACTTGATATATTAGAATGTGAATGTGTTTATTATTGCCAGAGTTTGAATTTTATTTTGTGTCCATCAGTACGCTTACATATGCATGTAAACAAAAATTTCAAACAGAGCAATCAAATTAAGGAAGATTAGATTTTCTGGAGGAATAGAGAAGTCTTCTAGGACATCATTTAGCTCTACCCCAAGATTGGGTTTATCTAACCTCCTCCATCAAATTGAATTTTGATCTCATCTCAGATCTTCGCCTTGTATGACATTTGTTTAGCGGGTTTGCTTCTTTGTTCTTTGGATTTGTTTCCTTTTTTGTTTGCTCTGTATACATGATGTATATATAATATCTATGTACAAGGTTAATTACATTTGTAATCTCTAAATATGAGATTTGTGTATTTTGATCCCCTATGTTTAAACTGTGTCAATTTAATCCCGAATACATATAAGAGTTTGAATTTGGTCTATATGTGTAATTTTAGATATTAAAATGAGACAGATCACATACTTTGCTGTCAAAGCCCTAGGTCAGATCTCCCTCTTCGTATTTCTTAAAATCTAGAGATGATGATATCAGGTTTGAGTGCCCCAATTTAAAAAAAAAATAAAAATCATATATATATATTCCTACATATACCATAAGGTATATGTGTGCACGCAATGAATTTCTATATGATCTGCTTCTTCAATCTTTATGTCTCGTTTTGCTTATCTACATATTGTGATCTGCTCATCATTTTTCTTTCAATCACTTTAGTTGTTTTTAATTGCTATCTAGTTGATATCCCTCATCACAAACCCTCATCAGTATGATTCTATTTGTATGTTTATGTATACTTGTTTCAACTATGTGAAAAATGTGTACAATAGTATGTGTGTGTGTGTGTGTGTGTTGAGGAATGCTGCTATAAAGCTTTATGTATATCAAAACTTGGTTGGTTTCACAAGATAGAAGTCCAAATTTGTACACCAAAAATTACTGCACCATTCCTCTACAGAGCTTTACATATAGACATAAATATATGAAAAATGGTGGAGAGCACTAAAATGGGTGCTCTAATAGCACTACTAATGATGTGACAGCGAACCCCGCTCATTGCCTATGTTTTGTTTTTTTTTTTTGACATTTCCAATACATTAGTACTATTAGTGATTTTTTTTTTAGTAATATGAATCATTGTTGTAAATATATATATATACACACACACAAATGTACACACCTTAGTTCCACAATGTTTTCAAGTTTGTATTGAATTATACAGCCCACTTGAGTTAGTGGGTTCAACTAAATTTCTCTGGACTTTGAAAAAAAGTTTTAAATATATGAGATTTTACTATGCTAAATAGTTGTTGGGCAAATGTGAACGTCTTGATTTTTTATTATTTTTCACTTGAACCATCTTACCCTCTATTTGGTTTTGATGATGGTGCCACAAGTACACATCAATGCTTCATGAATCTTCTTTTTTTGCTTTGTGGTGCTTGTTTAAGTGTGCAACCCCTCAAGTTGCACATCATATGCAACCTTATTAACTCTTGGATTACAAACAATTGATCAAGATCATTAAATTATTTAATGGTAAAAAATTGAAAACCGGGGCAATCAGTTAACCCTCCTATTTCCCTCCCACTTTCCTCACTCTCTTTATTTCGTCTCTCCCACTTTTTCTCTTCCTCTGTGTAAGGTTCACTACGTAGCCCTTGATTTCTATCAACAACAAGAAGCCCCTGCTGCTGGGTTCCAATGTTGAATCTCTGTATAAACCTTGATTTTCAGCAACAACGGAACTGCAAGCCTTTATTGGACTCCATTGTTGAAGTGAAGGCATCCTCTCCAACTAGATATCAGGTATGTAGCTCTCTCTCTCTCTCTCTCTCTCTCTCTCTTTGCCCTCTTCACTTTAGCGATTTTCCCTCAACCAAACCCTTGTCCTAACTTCAAATCCTCTACAATTCTCGAAACCCGAAACCCCTCCATCTGCAACAATAACCTTTCTCTCTTTCTCAATCGATTTCTGGGGAAGCCCTAACTCTCTCTCTCTCTCTCTCAATCGATTTTTGGCGTGCGCTAACTCCCTCTTTCTTTTCATGATCAATCGATTTCTCCATCTCCTTCGCACTTCTAAAATCAATTCTATTTCTGCTTCTTGTAGCCATCGATTTATTTTTTAAGTTACTTGATGTGGTTTTTAATAATTCACACACACACATGCACACTTGCATTGTAAGTTCTTTTTTTTCTTTTTCTTTTTTTTTTTTTTCTTTTTTTTGCTTTCTGTTAATTTTAGGTTTTGGTTATGTTTTGTTTCATCAAAAAAATTGCATAATTTGGACTTGTGTAGTTGTCTTGGTGCTTGATTTCAGACTATTTTGTAGATAATCTATGGTTCCGGATGTTGTTTGAATTTACCATTTTGCCCCTGAAATTATGCTCTCCTGAGGCTCATAGGTGCCATTTCTGTCAAAAAATCTAACTAGCATTATCGACTGGACTAAATAGAGATAAAACTCAAAATTTAAAGTTAAAATCGAGTTAATAGCAATTACAAGAACAAAATTGACACAAAAGGCAGAGTACATGGACATAGAATTTACCTAGTGCCAACCGACAAAAAACTTGAATTCTTAGTGGAATAATGGTTTATGCAATTTCCGCTTTTTAAGTAGATAGCAAAATGAGACTTGGAAAAACTGACTCAAAGATGAATTTTCAAACCATACATTAGACCAAAAAATAATAGATGAGGCAGAACCTACATTCAGTCTAAGGTTACTTTGTAACAAATCTTTAAAGGTGCTCTGTTCAATCCATAAAATATTATTTTTAGCAATTTTTCACAATGACATAATATAAAAACAGGTTTGACAAGGAAGCTTTAATCGAGGTGAGCGTAATTACTTCTTTTTCCATATTGCCAACTTCTTTTTGTGGAGGTAAAGGAAAAGTGACAAAAAAAACTAAGCTTATATTCCCTTTGCAAATCCAAGGTCCAAACCCAAACTTAGTTAACATGTGTGTATGTGTAGATGTAGTATGATTGATGATCAGAGAAATTTTCAAAGAGAACATATTTGTTAACTTAACATGGATTTTATTCACATGGATGGTGAAGTTGATGAGAATTGTGTAAAATTAGATGCATTGCCCTTTTTGTCAACCTTAAGTTATCGTACAAAATGATGGCTAATCGAGGGTTAAACATTCAAAATTCCAAATATGCTGATTTGAAAATGTTTTAAAGTCCAGAAGTACCAAACTTCGAGAATTTGGTGGTGATAGAGTTGTATGCTTGTTACTTCAAGAGGAAAAGGGAATCTTTAAAAGTTAATTGGCACAAGCTAATTTGGTTTTCCAAATGTATTACCAAGCACAGAATTATCTTTTGGATGGCAATTAAAAGTAAGCTCAGGACTAGAGATAAGCTCTTTGAATGAGGAATTATTAGAGCAATGCAACCCGTTTGATTTGCATTCTGGAAATTGAAAGTCTACAGCACCTCTTCTTCTCATCATGTCCATTTTCTAGGGCTATTTGGTTTTAGGTATCTAACCTTTGTAATGTCAGTAAGCCCTGCCATCTCTGGTGAGCTGAACTCAGTCAGAGAGTTGGTAAACTTTGTGGGAAAAACTTCCAGAAACACTGTTAAGAAGCTTGCTTGGTCTACTATGATCTATACTACATATGGCAGGAAAGAAACTAAAGAAGTTTTAGAGGCATGCATCACATCCCAGCCCAAATTTTTGCAACAAATCAAATATGAATGTCAGGATTAAATCTTCTCAGTTTCATGGAGTCAAGCCTTTTGCTTCTAGTATCTTGATTTGTAGTAATTGGAATACACCCTAAGATGTTTTTTGAGTATTAACTATTAGATTTATTTTGATTGACTGTAGTTTGAGTTTTCTTCTCTTGTAATGGAAGGTATATCTTCCTTGTTGATTTACTAATCTGATTTTGGTAATGAACTCTCACTTACCATACAAAAAACAGTCAGTTCTAAAGCAAAGGTTCCACTTGGAAATAGCATCATTAGTACCAATAAACACCTCTAGCCACTTTTGTCTATTTTCAAGTAGATAGCACAAAGAGTCTTGGAAAACACTCCCTCAAAAATGAACTCAAAATATGGGCAACCTTTAGTTACAATGCAAAATGATGGCTATTTGAGGATAGAGTTGCTAAGAATTCGTTTTTCCAAATGATGGTAGAAGGCACATCCCAACTAGGTTGTTCCATTCAAAAACCCTAAAACACAAAATTCGACTAAGTTCTGTTACATAGCAGCTGCATTATTATAGCAGGTTCTTTCTATTCATTGAAAAACAACACGTTCCTTTTATCAGCTCCCAAAATCAATTCAAAGTGTCCGCAGTAAGACTTTGACTGTAAACCTACCATCATTTTCTGCCTTCCATTGTGCTGAAGTCAGCCTTTTTACTGTTTAAAACAACATTCTCTACCAGAAAGTAGAATTCAATTTTCAGTTTCCAATTTTCACACACTGCATCAGAGATGAATATTCAAAGTGAAGTAAAATGCCCTAAATGAAGTTCCATAAATTGTGGTATTGCATTCCCTTTTGTTTTCTTTTTTTTCCCTTATATATCTGTTGGGCTTGAAATAAATTTGGGCAACCTTTAGTTATGATGCAAAATGATGGTTAATCGAGGGCTAAAACATTTAAAATTCAGAATATGCTGATTTTAAAATGTTGTAAGTTGAGAGTGCCAAACTTTGTGAAGTGCCCCCTCTGTCCTCCATCTGAAGTGCCCATTTATTTGATGCATTTAATTAGGATCATACTATAGGTTAGTTATAGTCTAAATTAATGTTAGTTACGAATTATTGTGGTTTTTAGTTATGAGCCATTAGGGTGGTGGGATTAGAAAATTATTAAATCAAAATTAGTTGCATCCTATTATGATTTTGATTATGTCTCAAAGGGGTATTGTTACAACTATTGTAATGACTTTGGCTTCAGTTATGACTTTAATTGTTGTTAGTTACAACCCAATGCGACTATGATCCATATGGAAAGTATTTTTGCATTATTATTTTTTGATTTTTATGTTCTTCATTTTATATTTTTTTATTGTATATTTTTTTTTAATAATTTTAATGATAATTTTTAATTTTAATGCTTATTAAAATGAATATTTTAATGCAATCTACATGCAAAACACTAATTTTTATGTTTGATTATATAGATTTTGGTCCCCTCTTAACCACATTTGTGGATCTGCCACTGCCTTCTGCCAACCCAGATTCACATAGCGCATGACACTCAAACTGCTAATACGGCTGTGGCTGGTTGAGGTGAGTTAATAAATCCATTTCAAATCCAATATTAAAATAGCACCTATGGGCACATAAGAAATGTATTGAATTCATTCTGGACTTTCTGTTCAATATTGAAGGGGAGTTTGCAATGGTTTTGAGTGTAAAATGGCAGCAAACTTGGTAGTGTAGGAAGGAACTTCATGACCCCTCAATGATGAACTTCTAGAATGGCAGCAAACTTGGTGGTTTCCTCAATGATGTACCGTGTCTTCGCAGATCAACTTCATGACTCAATGATGAACTTCTAGAATGGGTTGTGATTCTTGGCAATAGTTGACAATAATTATGATTGGATCAAAACGAGTTTTATTCTTCTTTTTGTTGTTTTGGTATTGTAAATGGCCGCATAGGTTTTGACAATCTTGTTTGTGTTTGTTAATGTATTTTGTGTTATGCTATATTTAGTGTTCTTTACCAATTGAGTGTGTGGTTGTGTTTTGATGTTGGTTTCTGTTTGAAAATTGGCTGTGATTACGTTAGGCTTGAGGCAAGAATGGCAACACTATAGATCATGATGTTTTTTACGCCAATCAATTATTCAATTGATTATACATACAAGTCACAAGTCTTGGTTGAAATAGACTTTGGCAATTGAATTGATTATGCATACAAGTCACAATTCAAATTTGAAAGCCAATTTGTTAACTTTGGACCTTCTTGTTGAAGCCCATGGCTTGGCCAAACACTTGGATTTTGGCCTTTATTCCTTTATTTGGATTATGGCGAATTGATTTCTACTGAGGCATGCACTTTCCAATCGATTTGCAAAATGATTGGGACCTTATTAGCCAATCGATTATATAATTGATTACTTAGGGGACAGTGGAAAAACCAATCAATTGGCCAATCTATTTGGGAGCCCATGGCCATGACAAAAAAAAAAAAAAATGTGGCTTTAATCAAAAGCCTTGCAATTTCATCCCTAATCAATTGCACAGTCCACCAGAGAATGTCTAAAGTTAATTACATCTATTACATTTCCATAGAAGAGGATGGATATCATGACCTTACGTTGCTTCTTGTTGAAAGATATGAAGCATTGATGTTGGACCCAATAAATTCATCACATGACTTAATTATTGCAGAAGTAAGAATTGATCCTTTTCCTTTGAAATGTGAGGGGGAAGTGATGATAAAATCTATTAACAAGATCAAGTTCGAAAAAGTACATAATTGGCATTACAATTAGCATTGCTAGAAAAATAAAGTTGCTAAGGAATAACATGGAAACAATAAAAAAATTTATAAATTCAAATGAAAATAAACAAATTGGATCATTCCATTTCCAATTATCAACCCCTCGAGCTCAAAAAAGAGAAGCAACAACTAAAAAGCACATAAAAAACAAAGCAATAATGGAAGGTTGCAAGTTGCATTTCTCTAGGAAATAAAATAGTTCCTCTATTCAACATTCATGTCCCTTGACAATCAAAAGCATTTTCTATACACGTTGATCACGAAAACTCATCAGACTTTGCCTTAGCAATCCACTAATGGGGAAACTCGAAGCTCATTGTAGGTGTGGTGTGAGCATTTCTCCATATCATCCCACTTGCTCACGATACCTTAGCAATCTGCATATTCTATCTCTTCTCTTCAGTTGACTAGTGATTGATGAGAAAGATATTCGACTTGTGCATTTTTTTTATTCTTCAACGGCTGATCTGCATTTTAGCATTTTATAACATGAGCAACAATCAAATTTAAACAATAAAAAAAAAATGTATTACGTAGGCAAAAATTGAAATCAATATTGCAGAAGGGAAGATATTCACCTACTCAATCTGTGGCTCTCCCACTCAACCAACTGAGAGCTTGGTAGAAATTCAATTACATGCCACTCTAAAAATTCAAACTAGATATCAGAAGGATTAGCCTTCAAGTCACTTTACCAAGTTCCTCATATTCATTCTATTAACATCAATAAATAATCAATTACACAAAACATGCATTATAATCAATTACACAATTGATTGGCTGCATCCTATACAAAATAACAATGCGCATTGGAATCAAATGAACATTTGATTGGCCATCACCAATTGATTGGTCAACTGATTGGGTGGGCTTGGCCACCACAGTATTTGAAATTGATTATTAAAGAGGATCTCCAACCCTTCACTTCTTTTATCATATTTAAATTTGATGATTAGAGAGCTAAAAGTGAGCTCCAATCAAGGGGGTGAAAAAAAAACATTACACTTCAAAACCAAAATGAAAATATGTTTTGCTGGTTTACCAAATAAAACCAAAACAAAGCAATCAATACAAGAAAAATAAAATAAAAATAAAAATAATTTAATCAAACCATGTATGCATAGGCAGCAAAATAAGCAAGAACTGAAGTACCTTTGAGTAGGCCAGAGATGGAGAAAGGACCGAATAACTTAATGCAACCAACTCAGGTGTGGTTCAATACAAACAACTTTACCTAGAACATCTCAACTAAATTAATTACTGAGCTGCAATGGCTTCAACTAGGTAAATATACCAAGTACTCGTCAAAAGTTCATATCTGGAATTCATATACATTTCAAATATTTAGATAACAGATTTCAAAGCACAACAACAATTTCAATATTCATCAATAGATTAATTGCATTCTCAACAATACAAAAGACACCATATCCAAACTACACATTTCAATATAATAATGTCCACCAAATTCAATTTTTTTGCTAATTAATAATCAATTTGAATGATTCTTCAAACATAGTATATACCTAGCAACATAATACATGACAAAGGAACGTGTACATAATAATGACCACCTATTACATCCATTAATTAGTTTCAAATAGTATAGCCATGTTAATCTTTGACTAATTGTTTCAATAGTCCATGATTCAATTGGTTGAGCTAAACTTAAACTCTTCTTATCAACACAAATATTCACCAAAGGCAATGTTGCCACATCACATAAACAATCAAAAATTTCCTACATAAAACCATAATGATAATGGTAACAAAACTTCACCAGCACTTATAAAATATCATGTAACACATCTAAGTAGTGGACCTAACAAGCCACAAAATATTAAAATAACACAGAAACAATTCTATCAAGACTTAAATGAACTTCAAAATCACATAATCACAAAAATTATAAATTGAAAAAGCAAAATCAAATCTTTCTTCAAAGAGACTGGAACTGTATGAAGACAAATTTTCAGTTTATAAAATTCTGATGTATGAAAAAAAAATGCCAAAATCAAGACAATGCACACCATATAGTGCTTTGCAATCCCAAGAAATATAATTTAAATTTGTAATCCTAAAAAAAAATAAAATTAAATTAAACAACAAACAATACACATCAGCCAGTGCTCTGCAATTCCAAGAAGTATAATTTAAATCTGTAATATTAAAAAATAAAAACTAAACAACAAACAATGCACACCAATCAGTACTCTGCAATCCTGAAGAATAGAATTTAAATCTGCAATCCTAAAAAACAAAATTAAATTCTAAATAATGCACACCAACTATTACTATGTAATCTCAAATAGGAATAGAAAAATAATGGTAAAAGAACTACACGTGCCTAGAGGAACTCCAACACAATTTGACATCAATTCAAACCAACCATCCAACAAGCATGCCAAGCAAAGGCACTAAAGAAGTTATAGAGGTGTTTGGAAATTAGACCTTTGACATGTCTGGGTCATGCTTTCTCTAATTTTTATCGGTGGTGCTACATGCACTCATTAGTGTATCAACATTAGTAATGACATTATTATTGGCCCTATTTATTATACAAATTACAAATATCAAAAACATCTTAAATTATGCCACATCATCAATTAGTACACTAGTTAGTATATTAATTAGTACATATAGCATTATTCAATTTCTATTGGTTACGTAATTCAACAGGAAATAAATTTAATAATTAATGGCAGCAAATGAACATAAATGATCTTGTAGGTAATACAACATCACAATGATGTGGGAGTTGTATAACTACATAGGAAACAAAATTTGGAGAATACAAAACATAATTATACCAAAGAAGAACCTCACAATTAACTCGGCAAAACCAATTGGCATAGCGAAAACCTCACAAAATCTCTATCCTAGCAAGATAAATTTGTTTCTTTGTTTTTTTTAGTTGCAGTATAGTTCTTCGTATGAACAACCCTGAGCAAACATATGGTTGCCATTTAAGACAACAAAGAAAGAGTAAGGATTGCTAACTTGTTATCTAACAAAAGAAACTCACTGAAAAAACTTAAAATTTATTTAGACTATATTATAAATCTCTAGAGGCTAGAGAACACTTGCATATTTCAAAACCATTTCAAAATTTGAATACCATTTAGACTATAGAAACTCGTATAAAAAAGACAGCTCTAACTTTTAGAGTTTTTGAATTACATTCATAAGCATGGTGTATATTAGGAATAGGAACATATTTATGGATTTTTTTATTTTCTTTAAATAAATCAAACAAAACCAAGTCTTACGTCCCATCAAATGGAATCAACTGCATGAATCCTTTTTCTCCACTCGACTCTATCCAAGACCATGTTGTTAATCAAATTAAAGAGATTCATATATCTATTTACTACACTAATCCACGTCAATCTAGGTCTATCCCTTCCCCTAACACTACCATCTACCGCCATTGTATTGCATCTCTTCACTACTGCCTCTGTTGGTTTTCGTTGTATATGACCAAACCATCTCAATCTATTCTCTTTCAACTTATCTTCTATCGTTACTACTTCTACCCATTTTTGAATATACTCATTCCTAATTCTGTCTTTTCTAATCTTATTAGACATCCACCTTAACATCCTGATCTCAGCAATACTCATCTTATCTACATGTTGTTTCTTAGTTGCCTAACATTTCGTCTTATACAATATTGCTAGTCTAATAGCCGTTTTATAGAACTTCCTTTTTTAGTCTAGTGGGTACTCGTTTATCGCACAGTACTCCAGATGCACTCATTCATTTAAACCACCCCACCTTAATTCTATAAACCACATCCGCTCCAATCTCCCCAATTGTTGTGATAATCGATTCTAAATAACGAAAATGTTCACTCTTAGGTAGTTCTTGGTTCTCAATATTCACTTCTCCTCTACTTCTGTTGTAATTGTTACTAAAATTACACTTCATATACTCTGTCTTAGTTCTGCTTATCCTAAATCCTTTATTCAAGTGCTTTTTTTCAAGTCTCCAACTTAGTGTCAACTCATTCTCTAGTCTCATCCACTAACACAATATCATCTGCAAAAAGCATACACCATGGCACATCATCTTGAATATTTCACGTCAACTTATCCATAACCAAAGCGAAAAGATAAAGACTTAAGGTTGATCCTTGGTGCAACCCTACAATAATTGGAAATTCACTTGTCTCTCCAGCAGGCGATCTAATAGTGGTCACCATACCTTCATACATATCCCTAATCACATCAATGTAACCTTTTGTTACCCTTTTCTTCTCTAACACCCACCAAATTATATCCCGAGGCACTATATTATATATTTTCTCAAGATCGATAAAAACCATAAAAATGTCTCTTTCCTTTTCTCTATATTTTTCTATTACTCTCCTTAAAAGATAGATCGCTTCCATTGTTGACCTACCAAGCATAAACCCAAATTGATTCTCTAACATCTCTGTTATATCTCACAATCGACATTCCATCACTCTCTTCCACACTTTATTGTATGACACATTAGCTTGATTTCTCTATAATTGTTGCAATTCTGGATATCTCCTTTATTTTTTATATATTCGCACTAAAATACTATTCGTCCACACTTCTGGCATTTTCCTAGTTAACAAAATCTTACTAAATAAACTAGTCAACCAAACGACCCCCTTCTTACCCAAACACTTTCAAGTTTCAATAGGAATATCATTGGGTCCTAAAGTCTTATTCGATTTTATCTTCTTAAATGCAATGTCCACTTCAAAGTTCCTAATCTTACAATAGAACCTATAGTTCTGGTTTTCCTTATTACTGCTACTTCTTTCCCTTTTGACCTACCTCCATATTCCTCATTTAATAACTTCTCAAAATAGTTCTTCCATCTCTCCTTAATCTTTTCATCCTTCACCAATACCTATGCACTTAATTAAAATCTCTTATTTTCCTCTCTCTTATCTTAACAAGTTTGTATATCCTCTTCTCTCCTTCCTTACTATCTAGTCTAATGTATAGGTCATCATCGATTTTCAACTTAGTCTCCCTCACTACTTTTTTGACATCCTTATTAGCCAATTTGTAGCTCTTAAGGTTTTCCTTAGTTCTATCATTCTGTCACTTTTTAAAGCTTTCTTTTTTCGTCTTTATTACCACTTGGACCTCTTCTCTTCAGCACCAAGTTTTCCTAAAGTTGAGTCCCTCGAGATTTCCTTTTGACCTACCTCCATAATCCTCATTTAACATCTTTTCAAAATAGTTATTCCATCTCTCCTTAATCTTTTCATCCTTCACCAATACCCATGCACTTAACCTAATTAAAATCTCTTATTTTCCTCTCTCTTATCTTAAGAAGTTTGTATATCCTCTTCTCTCCTTCCTTACTATCTAGTCTAATGTATAGGTCATCATAGGTTTTCAACTTAGTCTCCCTCACTACTTTTTTGACATCCTTATTAGCCAATTTGTAGCTCTTAAGGTTTTCCTCAGTTTTATCATTCTGTCACTTTTTAAAGCTCTCTTTTTTCATCTTTATTACCACTTGGACCTCTTCTCTCCAGCACCAAGTTTCCCTATAGTTGAGTCCCTTTCCTTTTGACTCTCCAAGAACTTCCCTTGAGATTTCCTCTCATACAAATGACCATCGAGTTCGACATAGTGTTAGCATCATTTTCCAAGTCCCAAGTACCTTATTTATCTATTTTATTCTTAAATATGTCTAGTTTATTCCCTTTTAGATCTCACCATGTAGTCCTGCGACGCCCACTATTTTTCCTAACTTGGTATTACCCTTTAAAGTATAAATCTAATACCAAAATCCTATGCTAAGAAGTCAGACTCTCTCCAAGATTCACCATACAATCATTGCATTTAAGACGGTCCACTTTTCTTACTATAAAGTAATCTATTTGACTCCTAATTAACCCACTCTTAAAGGTTATCGATGACAATGTCCATAAAATTGATGACCAAAACTAGATAACAAAAAAAAAAAAAAAAAAAGGAACAATTATGAATTAGTGATAGAATATGTGAATATAACAAATGCTGAAACCTGATAACAATAATACTAACAACAATGAGCTAACAATTTCTGAAACAAAACTTTTAACTAAAAATTAGAATAATAATTTGTCAAATCAAACTTACAAAAGGTTAAAAAACAAAAATCAGATTAAAAAAGCAATAAATTCAAAGAAAATCCCAAGGTTTTCCTCAATCTTCAGAGCTCAAAGAGAGCAAATCCTTAATCCAATTGAAAATTTTGAATACATAACAGACCCATTTTAGAAAACAATGTGAAAGTATGACGTGAGTACCCTAATCTCCGTATTTTAAAGAATTGAAATATCTTCTTGTTCCAGTTTCTCAAAATTATACTTCATGCCCAAAATTGAAATATTGCAATTTGATTTTGAAACAAAACACTCTATTTTGACTTCGATTTCGATTTCGATTTCTGTGGTTCCATGTGTATGAACTCAGCCAAGAAAATAGGAAATCATTTACCAATATCTTCAGTGTTATCTAATGCCTATAAACACCCCTTTTTGCAAGCCAAAATTAATTAAGTTGAGCACAAAGATAAGATTAGAAATGCCCATAATTTACTTGCATAATTATTCTATTTCACCATAAAATTTTCAAATCACAAATTAACTAAATTCTGCAGTAGTTTATCTTTGATATTTCCCACATATCAAATCTGGTTGCATCAGACTTACGACACATAAACCTCTTTCAAGACTCCATTTATGATTGCCCAAATTTATAACATCATTACCATTCAAGTAAGAAATATTGTAATAAACATCAATAATCAATGCAAGTATGAAACTAGTGTTGGGGAATTTTCAAAATGGTTTTCAAAATGTATAGTTTAATTTTTGGGTGTTTTAAAAACCTTCCATGTTTTCTTTGGAAAACATGAAATAAGCTTGGGGACTTTGTCCCACATTGGAAAGAAAGCAAAACATGGAGCACTTAATAAAGTGCTACATGGAATATTCTTTTGAATATGGAATTATGGGATAAAAGCTAGTGTGCATGCACCTACACCGCAAGGATGGTGCTTCGCACCGTCCGCACACGCACGCGCGGGGCGTGGGCTGTGTAGCGTTTGATGGTGCACTTAGAATGGACGCATTGGCTCCATTAGGGCGCTTTCCTATTTGCATCGGATAGGTTGGAGCGACGACGTGGATCCGACGTGGCATGGGTGACGTGGAATACAGTCAGCTTCACGTGGCAGTGACGTGTCGTCTGTTGGCGATGAGTCAACCAACCAATCAAACGGTTGTGTGTCCGATCTGGAGCGGGTTGATCATAGTCGTTGATTGGAGATACGCGCGATCGTACGGATGAGATAGCACCTGATCGTGATCAGGTGTGATTAGTCAAGGCATCTATTCAGTGTGAGAATGATCTGCACTATAGATCGTCGATTCAACGGTCAGATTTGATCGGATGCGATCAAGGGACATGACCATTCGATCAGATCCATCAAGGCTGTTAGGTTTTTATTCTTGGCAACCCCGTTTGACAAAACTCCTTTCAGATGTATTTTTTTTCGCACTTTTATTTCAGTGAGGCTATGAGTTTATTAGATGCAAATCCAAACCCGAATCGAGCCATGCAGAGAAGTTTGTGATGTTAATGCTTTCAAGATTGCCACTTCGCTGATTATTACGGGGGTCGAGCTGCCCGGTCAGCTCGCGGCCGAAGCAAAATGCAAAATTGCATTCAAAATTGCATGTCTGCCATTGGTCGCTTGAGCCAAGAAGAGCTCACTCGAGCGAAGGTTTGCTCGCTCGATCCAAGGATTTCTCGCTCGAGCCAAGGATTGCGTCCATACAAAAACCTGAAAGAGTGTATTCGTCGCTCGAGCCAAGGCACTAGTAGAAATCACGAAAATTACACTCCTCGCTCGAGCCAGCAAAGCTTCGCTCGAGCGAGCCTCAAAATCTAGATTTCTCAAGGAGTTTGTTTTCTTCCCAATCTTGGATTACTTTTGGTTCTCTATAAATACTTGGTTTTCTCCCAAAACTAAAGTATTCATTGAAGTCCTCCAGATCTTCTTTTTGGTTCTTAAAGGTTTATATCTGGGGATATTTTGTTTTTTTCTTTGATGTTTTATTGAGTATTCAACTCATGGTTTAAAGAGAGTACATCAAAGATTTGTTTGTTATACACAAAAGAGAGAGTTGTTCTTCAGTTGTGAATTCTGAAGAATTCGAGCCTGAAGCTTTGGTGGAATCCGAAGTGGCTCATCAGAAAGACAATTCCGTGCTGAAGATGGGGTTGGAAGAGGCACATAGAGGTTGGTTCAATTAGGCGTTGTGGATTCGCTAGATAATTGAGAGTATACCTGTGTAATTCCTTTAAGTCTTCTTAGTGGATTGTCTTGTGGCTGTTGCCCGTGGTTTTTTTATCACAGTTGGAGGTGTCCAATTGTGGTTTTTCCACGTAAAAATCGTTGTGCCTCTTTGTCTTGATTGTTTGATTGGGATTTTTATATTCTGCTTAAAATTGATACATAATCACAAATCAACATCTAGGGGGTTTCTAGATTTTTCAAAGGCCTATAAATAGGCCACGAAATCAGCCATTTTATTCCATCCAAAAATCCTAAAAAAGCATTATTGCAATTCTCTCTCTCTCTCTCTCTCTCTCTCTCTCTCTCTCTCCCTCTTGATTTTGAATTTTCGATCAAGAGTTAAGCAAATTTTTGTTTTTCTTATTGATAATCAAGTTCTGCAGATTTGATTATCAGTGTCTTGGTTTCTTGATTATATCAAGAGTATTCTGATCTATTGTCGTCAGTGCAGACGCCGATAGACTAGATCTTTAGATCAGGCTTTATTGTATCCTGGAGGCAAATTTGTTGTAATCCCCTGCACAACTTTTCGTGGGTACAAATATTGTCTTTAGTAACGCGACTTGAAGCACTAATTTTATGTTCTATATAGATAAGATCATTGCCAAATTTTGAAGACCCAAAGACCACCATTTGAAGAATTCAAGACCCTTTGTTCCAACAACTAGGTTGTTCACTATTTTAATATTGATTCTATCACATATTTTTTTTAATGGAAGAAAAAAAATTTCAAACATTGCGTATGATGTCTTATTTTAATAGATAGATTGACTTAGGGTTGATATTTTATGTAAGCCAACGGTCAGTGCTTTTTTTTTTTTTTTTTTCCTCTCTCTCTCTCTCTCTTATTGGTAATGTAACCCAACGTCGATACAAGAAAATATGTTTATATATATATATATATATATTTCATCTTATTTTTTACTTTTTATATTAATAGAAATTGATATAGTTCATATTTTTTTAAAGAAATTATTAATATATATGTTTGTTTCTCTATGCTAAAATTGTGGCAATCATTAAATATTTCTGGAGTACTACGTGTTTGTATTTTCTAATCAATCATCATTTAATATGCTCTCCCATGTTCCCTAATCGCCCAATACAATACACTACCTATCTACTTTCTCCACCAATCATATTACTATGAAATACCACGTATATATGATTTAAAATTACTGAATAATTATCCCCTAATTCCAACTTCTGAACATCTCAAAAAATTTCACAAGGAGAAGGAATTAAAGCAAGTTGGTGCCAAATTACTATGGAATCAGTAAATATAAGTCGACAAAATTTAGGCATAAAATATATATTTAAAATTAATAAATGATTTAAATTCAACTTTTTGTATAGTATAACTTACATCAAGATAGGGTAGTTGGCCCAATAGTTCATGTATCTGTCCATTAGGACAGTTGTAGACGTCCCCGAACGTCCCGGGAGGGAAATCCCATTTTGTTCATTTGGGCTCACTACAGTGCAGGACTCAATGTCACGGTCTTGTATCTAATCTCGCAGAGTGCAATGCAAGACCGATGAATCATCAAAGAGTCCAAATTTGGCAAATCGTTTTTGAAAACAGATTTTTTGAAAGAAGTGCCAAACATGGGCTGCTTTGCCAGATACAGAGTCGCCACCTAAATATTTTGTTTTGGGGAAATTTAGGAAACCCTGACTCGTTGCCTAAGGCTACGTGTCCGTCATCACCAAGTTGCCTCGGCTCAGGAACTTGGGTACGATTGGGGAAGGTCACTTCGTGAGCACCCCCGCTCGCCCGATCAAAGATCAGTCTCTACTAACCATGATATCGAGTTTTGAAAACATTATGCATTCTTATTCCGGTTATTAGCCTAGATTTACTATGTGATGCACACAGCATACAAGTATAGACTGGGTCGCCCGAATTGGAACGAAACATCTCATGTTTGTTTTTGAAAGATGGTTTGCTACTCGCAAGTAGGCTTAAAATGCAGATTTTACCACCCTCGGCTGGGCTTAGAAAAGATGGTTTTGCTACTATCTAGTGGGCTTAAAACTCATAGTCAATGCATTGTTCCAATCCAAATAACCCAACCTTCACCCACAGGCATTCAGACAGTTATATCACATAAGCAAATAGCCTCATGGTAAGCATGCTATCATGGCAGTCACTCACACACATGCAAGGATGCTAAAAGCGTAAAAACTTACCGAGTACTCCAAGCCAAAACAGAAACTATGTTAGAAATCCATGCATGATCCTAACTATACAGAAATGCCTAATGCAACACATGCAGGAATGCAACTAAGATAGGCTCGGCTATTCTAAACATGGCATATGGAATGCTACAGCTAACATGTATTCAACTTGGAATTGAAATACAATACAGTGAGTATGATGCGCCGAGCCCGGTGCATGCAAAACAGATGAATGAATGCAAACATGCTATCATACTGTATGCTAATTGAAACATGCCCTAATCTAACCATCATAAGCTGGTAAATAAAAGGGAGAAAGACATGGGGTTGGAAGACATACATCATACACACGCACACTTATTACAGTTGTGCCCTCGCTCGGAGGGTCTGAAAGAATAATACAGTCCCAAATAAATAATACAGTCCGAATAAGTACAAAGCCCTAATTAATTAACAAATTAACTAGGAAAGCAGTAAATTAGCATGCAAATCCATGGACCGCCTCAGCTCTGTTCCAAATGATGAATGATGCATGCTTGAGTTACCTTGCGCGGAAATCCATTGCGATGCCCCAATTAGCCTCTGTTTACAATTAAGCCCGGAATATTGCGCGAAGCTCCAAAAGACTGTTGGTTTTTGATTTGCTGCAACAGAGAGCAAGAAAGGGGCGTGGCAATGTATTTTCACATATGTATGCTTGCCTCGATCCTCGTGCCATCAATCACGCATCCCGATGCATGATGGCCGAGGAGTCGAATTGCACGACTTAATATGAAATGAATGCACATGAAAACACCACAAGACTGAGACTCCATCATTGATAATCCGGAGTGTCGGTGACCGGGAATTGAGACACGTTCCGTCACTCGGAGTATGAAACGTCCCTCGTTTCCCGTGTTTGGGCTAACTCCTATCCCAAACACAATGCAATATGCATGACATGCATGAATGCAATCCTAACATGCAACCTAGCATACACAATGCTATGAAATGGCATACACAATGCACGATGTAACATGGCATACACAATGCTCTAACATACAACCTAGCATACGTAATGCTGTGAAATGGAATGGCACAATGCACGATGGACTTACACCAATATGAGTGGACCTCAGCCACACTCACATCAGTAGCCATAAGATGAAAATGAGACAACCGAAATGCGTGCATATATACACGCAAATCGAGAACCGAACCTAAGGCGCCAAATGCCACTCTAACAAGGCATGGCAAGGCGTGAAACATGGCATTCAAACATGCAAATTTCAGCACTAAATCATGATGCAAAATGATCCCAAATCATGGATATATGTCATACAATGCATGGAATGGTCCCGAAACTCAAAACTAGGCACATATATTGACTTATAGCTATACAAAGCATGCATTATTTGATCATGAAGTCTAAAGACAGAGCCAAGGCAGTCCCAAAACATGAACATTTCTAGTTCAAAGCATGACCAAAAGATGCTAGCATGATGGACTAAAATAGCATGCAACTTTGACTAGCAAACATGGTTTACATGGCATGTATATGAAGCGTATGAAAACTCATCAAACCAGGAAAAATCAATGAATAAAACATGCCAAAATATGCCCAAATAATCACTAAAATGCAACCAATGCGTGCCAAAATGATGAGCTCCATTGGAGGGCCATACAAGGGGTTATTAAGCACATACAAGATAGACATGAAGCATAGCAAAACCACCTCTGGAAATGGACTATGACAACCCTAAAACCCACCAAATAGGCCCTGGAAAGTGACTTCAATGTATGCAAAATAGGGTCTCTTTGGAAGGTCCAAAAGACCACCAAACAAGACAAGGAGAGAGGGGGTCACCCCCTCTGATTTTGGCCTTAAAGAAAACACCTAAGCCACTGAAAGTTCGCTGGATTTCAGTGGCTAAGAGGCCAAGCCATGGCCAATGCAAGAGCTCTAATGCATAGCCCTAATCATGAAGGAATGAAGCATGCATAGGAGAAGATGACCCCAAACAGAAATGGGACCTTAACCAAACTTAAAGAGGATGTCAAAACAAGACTTTTTCCAGTTTATATCAAATCTCAAAAGTGTTCACAAGTAAGGCTAAAATATGATGCAAAAATAGCCCTAAAAGAGAGATAGAGGGTAAGGGGAAGTAGATGGCCTCAAACAGTAAAGAGCCTTCAACAAAGTTGAAGAGGGGCTCAAAATAAGACACTTTACAGTTTAGGTCGAAGCCCAGAAATGCTCACAAATAAGGTGTGAAACCCCGTATTTTTATATAATAAAAATAATATATATTTTTAATTTTCTTAAATAATTATTCACAATATTTTGAATTTAATAGTCTGTATATTTTTATACTTAACATTTATTTAAAATAAAATAAAATAAAATATTTTTTTTGACTTTATATTATTACTCAGTATAAATTTCTGAACCTTATGATATTTTTATTATATTTTTCTCTATATTTTTTTGTGATCAAATTACACTGGAACCTAATATTTTATATACTAAAACCCAATCAAAAAAAATTTAATAATAATAATAATAATAATAATAATAATAATAATAATAATAATAATAATAATAATAATAATAATAATAATAATCCATTTAAATCATACTCTAATGGAAGTCAATTAGACTAATTAAATTAGGTGGGATTTGAGATTAGTTATAATTAACTAATTTAGTGTTAATCAAAATTCATCAAGATTAAGTGGTGCTTAATTAAATTAATCCTGGACATAAAATAAATTATAGAGGAAATTAGAATTGTGGGTGTGTGTGCAGAGAAATTATGTGAGTGGGTGTGCATGTAAGTGTTAAGGTGGAGCTCAAAGAATTGTACAAGTGTGTACACGTGTTTCATAGTGAAGAAGTGAGGTGTACGTGAGTGTGGGTGTGGGTGTGCAAAGAAACTTTTGTGGGTGTGTGCATGTGTTGTGCTGGAAGTGTTACAAGAGTGCATGTGTGCACGTGTCATGAGGTCAAAAGATAGGAGATGTAAATAATATGTGTGTGATGAATTGAAGAGTAGAGTACACCATTAAGTCCAAGAAGGCAAACAGAAAAGAAAGAAAATTCAAGAACTTGTGAAGAGCTTCAATCATTCAATAACTCTAGGTAAGATTTCTAACTCTAATCTTGTAGTAAATCCTTCCTTACATCTCAAATCAAGATCAAATATAATTCAATTGTATGTAAATCTACATATAATGAAAAGAAAAGAATTAAGTCAAGAACTAAGAAATTAATTTGAAAAAAATTTATCAAGTGGGTTTAATTTGTGTTATTCCTCATGAAATTGGACTTCATCTTTACATGCATCAATGAATTTTAAGAGATTTGAGGAATTAATTTCATGTTTGGGTATAAGAAGAACAAGTAAAGATTATTGAAGATGTTTTTGGCCCTTTAAATCTGCCAGGAAGTTGTACGAATTTTTAGACAATTTTATACTCAAAATTTGAAGATGATTTCTTCTACAAAGTTGTAGATAATGATGTCTAGTTCATCCACAAAATTTTTCAACAATTATTGAGTTTTGTACGAATTTATACAGATTTTTAACCAAATTTGGAGCTATAGACAGATTTTATTATGTGTTTGAAAAATCATTAAAAATTTTATATTAAACCAAATCTGATAGTTTCTAAACAAAAAAATGAAACTTGAGAAGTCTAGTTTTATAATAAATTTTTAGATCGTGGAACTGATTTATAAAAATTTAAGTATGGAATTAATTTAAGGAAATGCGATAAATCTGTGTCATAAACACTCTTGGAATTTTTAAGAATTATTTATAATTTATTTTTTGAAAGTGCTTTCTGAAAAATGACCATAACATGTTTATTGAGTATTTTGTAGATTTATATAAATTTTAGAGTTGTATAAGTAATTTATTTATAATTTTTATTACCTAAGGTATGACCTGAAAATTTCCGGACAGATTTAAGATCATCACTTCAATTACTTATTTGGATAAAAAAAAAAATCAGTTATTGTGTTGGTCTAATTCATCAAATATTGTAAATGAGTAATCCATGTATGGGTGTATTGTGGTTTATCTAATATTGTGCTAGTCTAATCTTATGGATTAAAAGTCCATGCATGTGTGTAATTATGATTTATTTCCTTTCTTTTTTTTTTTTTGGTATCTAAATTATTACTTCACACCATGGTTTAAATAAATTGTTTATTTAAATTTTGTACATTGTTTACTATTGTGTGACATGTGTAATGTTTTATGTTGGGAATTTTAATGAGTTGGTAAACCATTAATTGTGATTAAAAATTGGAATTATTGGTGATTAATATCAAAAGTTAACTGAAATAATTAACGGCATACACAAAGTTAACAATTGACGGTCAATACCGGTTGTTCAGGGTGAGCCCTGGTTTTGAGAATTCGCGGTTGTTCAGGGTGAGCCCTGGTTTTGAGAATTCTCGTGTAAATTGTGTCGCGAAATCCTAAGATGGCACGGGACTTATTTGAACGCTTTTCGGTATTCGGTTTTGGAATAAGGATGGATGTGCAGGTGGCACACAGGGAGGTTACGTACCCCTGGCAGACCGTTTCCTTGGGGCAGACCACGGATGCCACTACTTGGGTATATAACTCCGGGCGTGGGCATCCCTGGTAGTTACGATTGGTAACACTTGAATATTTGACCAAGGGAGGGTTTCAAATTAACCGTTGCCATGCTTAGTGGTTGGTAAGTTAAATCTCTTTGGTGAGATTTCGAGTGTCACCTAATTTATTAAAATTATTGAAATTATTCTAATGGTTGTAATTTATGTTTACAATTATATTGTTATCTCATGTTTAGAATCTCATTATTTTTCTCTTAAAAAGAGTGGTAAGTTGGTTATGTTTTCTTACTGTGTTGCAAAACTCATGGCATATATTCTGGTTACCCTGGCGTTTTATGCCAGGTTTTGGCGAGGAAATAATTGAAGCTGAAATGGAGTTGACGCTAACGTAGAGCCTTGGCTGACTTGAAATCATGACTAAAGTCGAATAACTTTATTATCTTATATATTAGCTATTAAGGACCTTATAATTTCATTTGATATTGTGTTTGGATAATTTTAAGTTTTTTTTATTTAATATTATTTGAACCTTTGGTTATGTACGAGAGTTGGAATGCTCTATTAAGATGTCAACTTTTTAGTTTATTAAGTCATTTTATTTATTTAATTTCCCTTGATGTTCCAAAAATTTGGGGCGTCACATAAGGCTAATATATTATGCAAGATAAGCCCTAAAAGAGAGATAAAAGCACAAAGGGGGAGTAGAAGACCTCAAACAGGAAACAGTTCTTGATCAAACATGAAGATGAGCTCAAAATAAGACTATTTTCAGTTCAGGTCGAAGCCCAAAAATGCAAGCAAAAGGAGCTAAGATATAGAGAAAAGATATGTAAAAATGGGGAAAATAGGAGCTTACCCTTGTAGAACCGAACTTCAGCAGCTTTTGGACCAAGTTGGTGAGCTTTTAACCTCTGCAAATGACCTCCAAGGGGCTGGAATGGATGATGGAGGTGGTAGGCTATGAGGTGTAGGGTAAAATGGCCAAGAAAATGGGTGTTTGGAGGCTTGAAGTATAGATATTGGGGGTGTATGTATACTAATGCCTTAGCTGATTTTCTAACCCTTAGAAATGAGGTAGGGTGTTGGTTATATAGAGGGAGAGGAGCCAAAGAAAAGGGGGGAAAAACCAATTCAAATTTTCTCCCAAAAGGACAGACCCTCGGATAGAGGGTCTGGTGCAAAACAGCTGGCACAGCTAGAATGCACCAGGAGGGACAAAAATGGCCGGCCAGGTGCAAAAGGTCCAGGTGGCCGGCCGGCCACCTCCCCTGGCCGGCCGACCAGGGGTCAAAGGGATCAAGCAAAATTACCGGCCGGCCACCCCAAAAAGGTGGCCTCCCAGATGAGTGCAACACATCTGTGTAGAGAAAAACCAGAAAAAGTTGTTCAAGAGAGAGAAAAGCCAGCTTTTTAGAAAGGTTCAAAAGGGTCAGGGGGAATTACTGGCCGGCCTACCCATATTGGTGGCCTCCCAGGTGTGTACAACACAATGGTATGGTGGAAAGTCAGAAAAAGTGGCCGGGAATGGGAAAAACCAGCTTTCTAGTAAGAAAAACGGGCGACGAAGAGAAAAGCTGGTTTTTCAGAAAAATTGCTGGCCTCCCACCCTCCTACAACCTTCCTAACAATGAAAATAAGGTCTCTGCCAAAAATGAACCCAAACCGATGCAAAACGAAGGTTCGGGGGCCAAAACGCGCGGCCCGGGGCCCCGAAAACTGACTATTAAGCACCGGAGGTGGCGTTCGACCACGAAGTTGGTCTCTTGGGCCACAGTGTCCCTCAAAAGGGAGGAAACAAGGTGTATGCCAAAAACCGGAGCAAACGGAGGTGGTTAAGCGGTCCCGAACCGAGGCACATGGCCGACGGCTCTGAGAAACAGAGAACCGGGCTCCAAACGGGAAAAATGCCCTACGACCACGAAACGTAGCCTACGGCCACTGAGAGATGATCTACGAGACCTCTCCCTCCCTTCGGGAAGAGAAAACAAAGAAAACAGGGCCTGGTTCGCAAACCGAGGCAAAGCACAAAAGAGTCCAGAAGTCCGGAGGCAGGGCTCGCAGCCGTGACTCTGAAACCTCAGAACGAGCACAATATGCAACATCACCGAGCGCTCAGTTGGTGACGTCTGAGTCTTAAGGTCGGTCAAAAATGGGGTGTCTACAGTCCATTAGGACAGTGAGAATGTCAGAGGTTCAGGATTTGAGTTCATGGAGTGAGTGTGGCCCTTTCATTATAATCTAACTTACTAATCCACAGACTAAAAAAAATAAAACTCACATCTTTATTGGGATTTATTCACTACAGGAAATTACACTTTTCCCGACTAACTTTGCTAACTAACTTTTTTTTTAGTTGCGAAAAATTTGCATTTGGTGACTAAATAAAAATCTGGTAGGCAAAAGTTTGGAGTTTTGCCGACTAATTTTTTTTAGTTACCAAAATATAATTTTTTGCGACTAAAATCCAAATTTGGTCAAATATTTTTACTTTTAGATATATCAAGATAAGATGTATCTAGAAAGTAAAATAAAAATAAAAATTAATTAAAATATGAAAAAAAAAAATCATTAAAGACAAAAAATATCCTTACAAAAATGCACTACGAGTTTTGCTTATTTTTAGTAAATTATTTTTATATTTTAGTTAAATTTTTTTTTTTTTAGATGCATCTAGATTGAGTGCATCTAATATATATATATATATATATATATAAGTAACTAAAATATAAAATAAACAAAAGCACATGTAAAAATATTTTCAAAAAATTATATTAAAAAAAGGATTTTAAGTTTAAAGTCCCTGATATTAAGATTTTAAAACATAAAAGACATGCAATATTTTCATAATAATTCGGGTCTCTCAATATTTTTACACAGAAATTTCGGCATAGAGAAATTTCAGCTCGTTATAGAGAAATTTGAAATTTCTCTGTGACGAGTTAAAATTTCTCTAATAATATTATTGAGAGACCTTAACTAATGGAAAAATATATATTGGACCTCTCCTACTGCCAAAAGTTGATGATATTTTACTAATTTTTTCAAAAAAGAAAATACTAGGGTTTGACCCTTATAACAAAATAAACCCGTATTTTTTTAATTTTGTTAATCTAAACCCTAATCTTTTAATTTGTTTTTAATCTAAATTATTTGTTTACTTTTCTGAAGTAGAACTGACAAAAAAAAAAAAAAAAACATTTTAGTCATTAAATTCAACAAAAAACAATATTTTGGATATTTTATATACAATTACATTGAGTTTAATGACTAAAATACTATTTTCCGTCCACTTTACTTATGTTGTGTTTGGTTGGGAGATTTGGGAAGAGATTTAGAAAGAAAAAGAAAAAAGTAGGTGGAATATGAATAAAATATACCTTTATTTCATTTAGTTTCACACACATTTCGTTGTTTTTTTCTTCAAATTTCTTTCCAAATTCTCTAACCAAACACAGCGTTAACAAAAATAGATAAATAATTTAGATTGAAAACAAATTAAAAATTTATTTTGTTACATGATTAAACTCTGAATTTTTTATTTATTTATTTATAATAATTTCTCCAAATGTTTTTAAAAATTAAAATAAACATAGCGATATCTAGAAACTCATACAACTTGTTAGAAACACCGCAACTGTGTTCCGCTTTCCAAATGAAAAGTGGATATGAGAAGGGGTTCACCTTTCACCTTTTTATAGAGTGAAAAAATATTTCCTTTTGGAGTCTTGCTGTTTTTTTTTTTTAAAAAAAAAAAAAACCATTAAATTTATTTTTTTATTTAATAATATGATAATTCATTCAAATACATACGATAACTCTTTCTCTCTTCAATAACTTTTCTAATAATCAATCAATTATTTATTTTACATACTATTAAATCTTAAAAATAAATCTAAAAATGGCCTTCAAAAAATTAATAAAATATCCTTCTCCAATTTTGTATAGCAGAACATATCCAAGATTTTTTTATTATTATTAACTAAGGTCCGTCAATATTTTCATAGAAAAAATTCGACTTTGACTCAAAAAAATTTCTCCCGACTCAGAGAAATTTCAATTTTCATTAGAGAAATTGAAATTTTTTTTTTGTATGATCACAAAGAAATTTTGAAATTTCTTTGTGAAAATTAAAATTTTTTCTTTGAGTCGAGGTGAAATTTCTTTGAGTCGAGCAAAATTTTTTTGAGTCAAATTTTTCTATGAAAATGTTGAAAGATCTTAACTCCTATAAAAATAGTATATATTGTTTATCATATAAAATTTTAACATCAGATATCTTTAAAAAAAAAAATTAATAATCTTTTATATTATTTTTTTCAGTAATGGTACAGAGCCCGAATATAGGGGCTCGAATTTGGCTCGAAATTAGGGGGAAGAAGAAGGAGGAGGAGGAGGAGAACTGGACTGGAGGGGTCAACAAAATCGGGCGGAGGTGGAGGTGGAGGCGGAGGCGGCGGTGGCGGCGGACGGAGGCAGAGGTGGAGGCGGGGCTGCGATGCCGACGAGCGACGAGCGACGAGCTGGGACGCCGCTGAGCTGTGACGACGTCTCTCTCGTCTCTGTGTTCTCTCTCTCGCCTCTGTTTAACTCAACGAAGAAAAGGAAGAAAAGGAAGAAAAATAAATAAATAAAAAATAAAACCCAAAACGACGTCGTTTTGGGTTTTGAGCCAATTCGAGTCCCTAATTTCGGGCCCTCAAACATTATTCTATTTTTTTATTTTCCGTACAATTATTACCATGCATGACGTATGAGTTTCATTAAAAAAATAATAATGATGAGAGACTAGTCCGCACCGAGAATCATGGATGATAGTTGGTGGTGACACGTGGTTAATGTTGTGTCAAAAATCTGTTGGAAATGGTTATAAATTCTGGGTAAAACCAGAATTTTATCCTAAGTTTGGTCTAATATTTAGGTGGGCCCCGTGCGTCGATTTACGCGGGTCAAAGTGGTAACGCGTTCTATGCCGCGTTGTGATTCACGTGGTATATTTGGTTGCTCAAAACAATTACCGAGTGAATGGGAAATTGAAGCCAAAGTATGCTCCATGGAAATGGAGTTTTGGTGGAAATTCCTTAAAGGTTTGTATAAGGCTTGTCCCACATTGATTTGATGGGAGGTTTTGAGAGGGTTTGTAAGGCATGGGTTTGGTACTTGGGGTGTGCCCCAAGGGGTACCCAAGTGTTTTAGAGGGAGAGGTTATGGGCAAAATGGGCTAGACCCATTGGACCCAAAAACCACCACACACACGCGCGCCGTTCGTCCGGACGGGCGGGCTGGGCTTGGGCGCGGGTGCGTGGTGTGAGGTTGGGTTGGGCTTGTTCGGCCCAATACTAATCTTTTTGGGCCAAAAACTTTTGAAATAAACTGGTTTGGATTTACTGCTCATCCAAACAGGGCCCTTCCCGTTTTCAAACAGAATTAAACTGATTTGGATTTATTGTTCATCCAAACAGGGCCCTTCCCATTTTCAAACAGAATTAAACTGATTTGGATTTATTGTTCATCCAAACAGGGCCCTTCCCGTTTTTGAATCCAAAAGCTTTAAATCTGTTTGAATTTCAAACCAAACAGTGCCTAAACAGTTTGTATCTGTTTAATTCAAATTGAACAGGTACAGTACCTGTTCAATTCAAAACCAAGAGCCACCTTTACATCTATAAATAGACTAGCCCTCATTTGGATTTTGTAACTCTAATTTTCGTCCTTCATAATTCTGAAAACATTCTCTTCATGTTGCTGCATTATTTTCTTGTCAGAGAGAGTATAAACACTTAGTGTGTTCGTTAGGTAAACAATTTGTAGTGCTGCTATTGTTTGTAGTAGATCATTTTATCCTGGGAGATAGACGTCCAAATTCTGAAAGTACCATGGAGAGGACGAATCTGTCTTAAGGACACAGTGTCTAACACTGGACTTGATCAGATAATTATTCAAAGAAATTAACCAAGTAAGTTGTTTAATTTTATTCTGGTTTTATTTGTTTATTTAATCAGATTTTAATTTTGTTTTTGTAGCAAAATAAAATCTGTTATTTATTTATTTATTTATTATTTCGAGTTTGATTTTTGTAATCAAACAAATTCTCTCCTTTTCTTTATTTCTTTAAATTCTAGTTGTTGTTTTGTACACAATAGAATTAAATCTTTTAAATACAGTGAAGATTGTCCAACAAAATCAACCTAATGTGATTGCTCCATTTCAACTAATAAAAAAAGATAAATCATACTAACCTTTCTTTAAGTTTGTTGAAATTACATAGAGTTCCCCTAAAGGTTTTAAAATTATACTGACCTCCCTCATCAGATTTTTGACTTAACATTGTAAATGGAAATAATAATTTTACTAATCACCATTTAGTTCAAGCTTTAAGAATTTATTTTTTATTAGGTTGCCACAGATTGTATTTTGTTTGGTTTGTGAAACATATTGAAAGTGATTTAGACAGCTTGACTGATATGAGCTCGAAATTGGTATTCGGATCTGTAAATTTTGGGTCATGGTCCATCTTAGTATATTTATTATTGGAAAAATAACTAATAAGTCATATTTTCCTTTTAAGATTATTAATGAGTCTTATCAAGTTTCAATATGGACAACTAAGTCCTATTTGTGATAAAAGGTCTCCAAAAGATTCATTGCTCTATAATAGTGTGTCTTATCCCAATTTTACTCTTCCTATTTAATATGAACAATGAACAATAATTTTATAAATAATTTTAACTTAATTAAGATTTAAAATTTTAATTGTAAAAATTATTAATCTTATACTTATAATTTTGTTTATGAAAAATCATTTAATTTGAACAATCAAAAATAATTTAATTATAAGTCATATAAATTAAAATTATTTATGAAATTTTTCGTTCTATTTTAATGGAAAAGATAAAATGAAAATAAAATACACTATTATGAACAATTGAATTTTTTTACGTATAACAATTTGTAAAAAAAATTTAATTATTCGTTAATATTGAAATTTGATATGACCCAATAATAATTTTAAAACAAAATAGAACTTTTTGATAATTTTTTTCATTGTGATTTATGATTTTTTTAATACAGTATCATAAATTTTACAATTAAAAAAATATTATTTTACATAGATTAAAAATATTTTTATATTAAATGAGGAATAAAATTGAGATAACATGTACCATTATGGAGTAATGAACTTTTGAAAATATGCTATAAAAAATAGAACTTAATTATCCATATTAAAACTTTATAGGACTTTTATAGTAATCTTAAGAGCAAAATAGGACATATTGGTTATTTTTCCTTTATTATTTTATATGTGGGTATGTAGTATGAAGATGTAAGGTATGTTTTAAGTTATTTAAATTCCTTAATAGGAGAGCTCAATGATTGTTTGATTTAGGCTTGGTTCTCACTCCTATCTTATTAGAATTTACATATATCAATATATATGTAGATTAAACGGTTGTCAGCTCCATTGAAAAACAACGTAAAGCATAGGAGAATGAGGGAAAGATTCAATGTTAGGATTTTCTAACAATGAAATCCATTCCTCAATATCTCATGGTAATTGCGAGATTAAACGGTATGTTTTTAAATCTATTTTAATTATTTAGTTTAATCAAATTATTATGATATTTTAATTTCTAATATATACATGGGAAAAAGTGTTTTTTTATAATTGCATGAGAAGGGAAGAACTTTCACTTTTTGCAGAGCAAAAAAGTGTTTCCCTTTGGAGTAGTGCTATTATTTCTTAAAAGTAAGATTTATTTTTTAAATTTAGTGATATGATAACCTATTAAAATATATAAGATAATTGTCTCTTTCTTTCATATATTTTCTAAGAATAATCCATCAATTATCTATTTTACACATTCTTAAATTTTAAAAATAAATCTAAAAATCGCCTTCTATATCATTTTCTTTAATTTCCTGTAATATTATTACTATGCCTGATGCATGAGTTTCATCAAACCAGTGACTTGTCGGGACCCAGAATCCGAGATCATAATTGAGGGTTTCAAAAAAGAAAAATCGAATTGGATGATGTTATTGGGCCTTCATGGATTTACCACAGAGCTTGCATCGATTATTTGAACCTTTTAATATGTAGAACTCGTCGAATATTTCATCCCTGTAAAATTTCACGGTAATTGGATATCAATAGGCACTTAATCAGATCACTTTTGTGTCAATACTAAATAAGATTTTAAAAATAAATTGTTCACACAAATATGATCTGATCAAGTGGTCACTGATATCCAATCAATGTGATTTTTTACAATGATAAATTACTTGATGTGTTTTATACATTGAACAATTTAAATTATCAATACAATAAATTTCATTGTATTTTAAAAGTTCTCTAATTTGAAATTAAGATTCCCAACTGGAGAGTGCTAGTGCGCTTTGAAAAAATCTTTCCCACCATTCATTAACACTTGATGTGTCTCAAAAATCAACATAAATGCAATTGCTCTACGTTACAACTAATAAAAAAGAATAAACTATACTACCTCCGTTGAGGTTTCTAGAAATAACAGACATATCCCCTAAAGTTTCTAAAATTATATTAACCTCTCCTATTAGATTTTTTTTGACTTAACAATGTAAATGAAAATAATTATTTTACTAAATCACTCTTTAGTTCAAGCAACAAGAAATACAAAACATCTCATTGTATTTGGATTGCTGCATAATAGTCATTTATGTATAATGTAGCAAGGTAACCACATGGTTGGATAGTTAAAGGGTTGGCCCAATGGTAAAGATTTGGGACCTGGGTGTGTACTCCCTCCATGGTCTCAAGTTCGAAATTTTCTAAGTGCAAACAATTTATTAAGGAGAGTTCACATGAGACTTTGTCTTGACTTTAATTGGAACCTTCGCAAGTAGACAATAGGATTGATTTCCTAGATTAGTCGGTCCAATGGGTTAGACACAGAGTTATTAAAAAAAAGTTCCGTGTACAATGCAGAAATCTCTTCGGTATATGTAACAAGCTTGTTACATATCTTTTTCGGTAATTTATCTAATTTTTGTGATAAATCTTACATAAACTTCTAGCAAAGTTACGATTATTTGTGGTTAATTCATTTTTTAGCCACAAATTGTCATAATTCCATCAGAAAATTGAGTAACATTTATCAGAAAATGTACATAACATATGCTAAAAATTGCGTAAGAAGGTACATATAAAACACCTCTTCATAAAAAATGTGTACCGAAGAGATGCTCTACACTGTATGTCTGATGTTGAGTTACTGCATAATGGTATATATGTATGAAAAATTCTAGGGGCATTTATTCGTAAATCGCTCTTCACTTATATATGTTCCACGTAGTTTAAATTATTTTTTGTTTTTTTTTTATGTTCCAATAACTCATAATTGGGGGTTTCGAAAATGAGGTGGCTTCTCTCTCGTCCAAATTGGATTGGAGGGTATTATTGGGCATTCATGGGCCCACCACAGAGCTTGCATCAATGATCCAAACTGCTCAATGTATAGAACTTGTTGAGTACTTCTTCCTTGCAAAAAATCATGTTGATCGGATATTGGTAGCCTTTTGATCAAATCACTTTTGTGACAACGATAAATATGACTTTTAAAATAAATTGTTAACACATATGTTAGTTGATCAAGTGTTTACCAATATCCGATCAATTTGGTTTTTTATAGGAAGACAAGTTTTACATATTGAACGGTTTGGATTATCAATGCGAGCTCCGTGGTGGGCCCATAGAAGCCCAACAATACTTTCCAATTAGGATTCCCAATTGGAGAAAACTAGTGCCCTTTGAAAAAATCTTTCCCACCATTCATTCACACTTGGTTAAGGTTGTCTCAAAAATCAACATAAATGGGATTGTTTTATTTTTCAACTAATAAAAAAGAATAAATTACATTGACCTCCTTTGAGGTTTGTTGAAATTACTGACACCTCCCTTAAAGTTTCTAAAATTATATTGGCCTATTAGACTTTTTGACTTAAACCTGTAAATGATAATAATCATTTTACTAAATCATCCTTTTGTTCAAGCAACAAGAAATACAAAACATCTCATTGTATTTGGATTGCTGCATAATGGTCATTTATGTATAATGCAGCAAGGTAACGACATAGTTGGATAGCTAAAGGGTTGGCCTAATGGTAAAAATTTGGGACCTGGAAGTGTATTCCCTCCAAGGTCTCAAGTTCGAAATCTTCTAAGTGCAAACAAGTTCTTAAGGACAGTCCATATGAGACTTTATCCTAACTTTTATTGGAACCCCCGCAAGTGGACAATGAGATTGATTCTCCAGAGTAGTCACTCCAATGAGTTAGACACCGAGTTATTAAAAAAACAAAAAGTTATGTGTACAGTGTGGAAATCTCTTCGGTATACGTAACAAGTTTGTAGCATATTGTTTTTGGTAATTTATCCTATTTTTGTGATATATCTTACATAAACTTCTAGTAGAGTTATGATAATTTGTGGTCAATTCATTTTTTAACCACAAATTGTCAATTCTATCAAAACGTTAAGTAATATTTATCACAAAAAATACGTAACATATATAAAACATACGTAAGAAGGTACATAGAGTACATCGCTTCATAAAAAATGCTTATCAAAGGGATTCCCCTACACTGTATATTTGATGTCGGGTTACTGCATAATGGTATATATGTATGAAAAATTCTAGGGGCATTTATTCATAGATCGCTCTTCACCTACAATGTTACACTTGGTTTAAATTATTTTTTTATGTTCCAATAAGTCTTAATTGGGGGTTTCGAAAATGGGTTGGCTTCAATCTAATCCAAATCGAATTTGAGGGTATTATTGGGCCTTTATGGGCCCACCACGGAGCCCACATCGATGACTCAAATTGTGCAATTTTTATAACTTGTTGAGTACTTCATCCCTACAAAAAATCCCGTTCATTGGATATCGGTCACCACTGGATTTGATCACTTATGTGCCAATAGTAAATATGACTTTTAAAATAAATTGTTAACACAAATGATAGTTGATCAAATGGCTACCAATATCCGATTAATGTTGTTTTCATAGGGATGAAGTACTCCACAAGTTTTACATATTGAACGGTTTGAATTATCAAGGCGGGCTTTGTGGTGGGCCCATGGAAGCCCAACAATATCTTTTATTTAGGATTCCTAATTGGAAAGAACCAGTGCTGATTTGAAAAAATCTTTCCCACCATTTATTAACACATGGTTTCGGTAGTCTAAAAAATCAACATAAATGAGATTGCTCTATTTTTCAACTAATAAAAAAGAATAAATTAAATTGACCTCCCTTGAGGTTTGTTGAAATTACTGACACCTCCTCTAAAGTTTCTAAAATTATATTGGCTTCCCTTATTAGACTTTTGGACTTAAATTTGCAAATAAAAATAATCATTTTACCAAATTAGCCTTTAGTTTAAGCAACAAGAAATACAAAACATCTCATTGTATTTGGATTGCTGCATAGTGGTCATTTATGTATAATGTGGCAAGGTAACGACACGGTTGGGTAGCTAAAGAGTTGGCCCAATGGTAAAGATTTGGGACCTAAGAGTGTACTCCATCTAAGGTCTCAATTTCAAAATCTTCTACGCACAAACAATTTCTGGAGGACAATCCATATGGACTTTGTCCCGACTTTAATTTAAACCTCCGCAAGTGGACAATGGGATTGATTCTCCAAATTAATTAGTCCAATGGGTTGGATACTGAGTTATTTTAAAAAAAGTTATGTGCATAGTGTGGAAATCACTTCGATATATTGTTACATCTTTTTTTTTGTTGCTAATTTATCTTATTTTTGTGATAAATCTTACATAAACTTCTAGTAGAGTTACGATAATTTGTACTTAATTCATTTTTTAACACAAATTGTTATAATTTTATTAGAAAATTAAGTAACATTCATCACAAAAAATACGTAACATATACTAAAAAATATGTAAGAAGGTACATATAGTACAACTCTTCATGAAAAATGTATACCAAAGGGATTCCCCTACACTGTATGTCTGATGCTAGGTTACTGCATAATGGTATATATCTATGAAAAGTTCTAGGGGCATTTATTAATAGATGACTCTTTACCTACATCTATTCCACTTATTTTAAATTATTTTTTTTTCTATTCTAATAAGTCTTAATTGGGGGTTTCAAAAATGGGGATGGTTCTCTCTTGTCCAAATCGGATTTGAGAGTATTATTGGGCCTCCATAGGCCCACCATGGAGCTCGTATTGATGATGCAAAATGTTCAATGTATAAAACTTGTCCAGTAATTCATCCCTAAAAAAAATCACGTTGATTGAATATTGGTAAACACTTGATCAGATCACTTTTGTGTCAACGGTAAATGTGGCTTTTAATATAAATTATTAACACAAATGTTAGTTGATCAACTGACTACAAATGTCTGATCAATGTGGTTTTTTCAAGGATGAAGTAGTCGAAAAATTTTACACATTAAACGGCTTGTATTATTAATGCGGGCTCCGTGGTGGGCATACAAAAACCAAACAATACCTTCAAATTAGGATTCCCAACTAGAGAGAACTAGTGCCCTTTGAAAAAATCTTTCCCACCATTCATAAACACTTAGTTAAGGTTGTCTCAAAAATCAGCATAAATAAGATTGCTTTATTTTTCAACTAATAAAAAAGAATAAATACATTGACCTCCCATGAGGTTTGTTGAAATTACTTACAGCTCCCTTAAAGTTTCTAAAATTGTATTGACCTCCCCTATTAGACTATTTGACTTAAACTTGTAAATGAAAATAATCATTTTACTAAATCACCCTTTAGTTCAAGCAACATGAAATACAAAACATTTCATTGTATTTGGATTGCTGTATAATGATCATTTATGTATAATGTATCAAGGTAATGACACGGTTGGGTAGCTAAAGGGTTGGTCTAATGGTAAAGATTTGGGACCTGAGAATGTACTCCCTCCACTACAACAAATTACATTTTTGGCGACCAAATTTTTAGTGGCCAAAAGTCATTTTTTAGTCGCCGAAAATTTTTGCTAACTAAATTTTTTGGTCGCCATCTTTGTCGTTGGATGATTGTCGGGAAAGGGATTGGCGACTAACTGTTTTTTAGTCTCCTAAAGTCACCAATTGGCGACTAAAAATTTAGTCGCCCAAAGTTTTCAATAAATGTGTTTTTTTGTTTTAGCGACTAAAACATTTAGTTGCCAAAAACCGTTGGTTTCTTTTTGGCTACCAATTATTTAGTCGCTAAAAACATGGCACTCCTTTTTGGCTACCAATTTTTTAGTCGCTAAAGTCGTGGTGCTCCTTTTAGCTACTAATTTTTTAGTCTCCAAAAACTTTCATTTTTTTTTTTGCTACTAAATATTTAGTCGCCAAAAGCTCTATTTATTAATTTTTTTTTAAATGCACAAATTGAATATTTTTCATTAATTTCTAAATTATATGCATTCTATTATCAATGCAACCTATAACCTGTACATATAAAGAATAATACATCTATCGATTATAATCTAAATCAATTATCAATAATACCCATTTCATTATTAACTATTCAAAAACTTTAACTTGTAACATCATATTCCAAATATCATATAAATCCATACCTACCAAGTATAATCCATATAAATTAAATATTACATAAAAAAACACTAGATTTCCAAAACAGAGGATTGTACAAAAATAAATGTCTTCCCTATACAGAACAAATGCTCTTCGTACACAAAAATAAATATCCACAATAGCCCCACGCAAAAGCAATCTATAAAAAAAAATTAACCATTAGCACTTATTTAATAAAATTAACATTTCAAATTATAAAACTAGTACTGATAGTAGTCCAGGTCATACTAGTAATAAATATATAGGAACCTAACAACAAATTTTCTGATAATAGACAACACCATACCTACCATGCTAAGCGCTTGCCATTCATATCAATCTCAAAATCTATCCAAATAAGAAAATTGCAACTATTAACGAACAGGGGACAAAAAAAAAAAAAAAAAGGTTCAAAAAGAAATAATAGAAAACTATGAAACTCAAGTAATATAACCAGAAGGGTAGAATTCTTGGATCAGTGATGCTAGATCAGTCATCAATCTCCTGTACTCTTCAGGCAGAGCAATAAAACTGTAACATGAAAGAGATAAGCTCATACAGTACCAAATGCAGCAGGAGAGAGAGAGAGAGAGAGAGAGAGAGAGAGAGAGAGAGAGAGAGAGAGAGAGTGTGTGTGTGTATGAGAAAGTAATACAAACCTTGTAGCTGGCAAGGTTCCCATTAGCTGGTCGAAAGGCTTAAAAGGCTCTCCTAGGAAAAATGTTATTTCTAAATCAGTTAGACCATTTAGATCGGAAGCAAATGGAGCATAATGATATGGATAAAACCTGAAGCAAAAACAGGACATTTAGTTTAAATGCAAGTACACTGAAGGGCAGCAATCTACACAACATAAAACAGTAACAAGCATAAGCCTCCTTAATTTTTTTTATTTTTTTATTTTTTATTTTTTTGGATAAATAAGCATAAGTCTCATGAATTAAACAAGTTTATATATCATTTGTGTGGGGGGATGAGGATTAAGCATCTGCTCATATCTACCAGATCCCAATGTTATCTTAAAAATAAGATCTTATAAAAGTGGGCATCTGTAGGATGCTTTGCTTGACTTCCATTTAGACACAAAGCCAAAACGCTCTATTTTCTCATCCAATCCACACAATACATATTGCATAATATGGGTGCACAACCTCTTCTTTGGCCATAATGTCTTTACAAAAACTCATTATTGACATATGTACTACTACTAATATCTATATACAAACACAAAGGAATATTTGCATTCTTGAATACACAAGTAAAATGAATTATAAATAAAAAACTGACCATTGCCATGAGCAGACACCATGGTAGTAGTATCGGCAAACCTAGCATAAACCTTCTACATACCTCAAAACTTGCAATTACAACTTAGGATCATTAATTGCACCCCGTGATGTGGCAATCATATAAAATAGGGTTTGGGAAGGGCAACACCTCCACCCATAAAGTGAGAAAATAATTAAATTTGGAAGAGAGCATCCATAGCCATACAATAAAATATTCATGGAAAACATTTTAGGGAAAACATTTGAGTAAAAAACACAAATGTAAGGGAAGAAATGATTGGCTACTCCTTCAAGATGATTTGATTTTTGAAAATACTCGTAGCAGTTGATTTGATTCTTTTCAAGATGCAGAGAATATGAATGAGGCAGTTTAGACCACCCTAGGTCTAGCAAAGTGCAACACTGAGTGGTACTATGGCACCATCAACAATTTAATGAATAACTTTCAGTTACAAAGATGAAAAGAATACAAATAAGGCATAGATCTCCATTACATTCCTGTCTAAGAATGGGCTCACATGCTCTTAAGCATCAGTTCTAAAAATAGGTACTGCTTCAAGGTGATGTACTTCATAGTACCTGTTTATTCAATATCTTAAATCTCAATACATCAGTTCAATATCTTAAATCTCAATACATCTACCTAGTACCAGTTTATTCGATTGGCACCTAACCATGACAGCTAAATTTCAATAAACTCGTCACTAATTGCTATTATAACAACCATAAATTCAATTTTGGTGTCCCAATTTCAACTCCATATAAATAAGAACCGAGTGTTGCATCCAAAAAAAGATCAAAGCAGAAGAGGACTTACTAAAGAGAAGCTTGTCCAAGCTCTCATTAGCTACATACTCATACACAAGCAGCTTCTCCGTACCATGCACACAATACCCCAACAAATTGACAACATTACGGTGCTACACGCGAGCCAATAGCTTGGTCTCATTGGTGAACTCTTTCTTTCTCTAATTCGAGCTCTGTGATAGCTTCTTCACCTCAATTTCTCTCCCATCATTCAACCTCCCCTATATCTCCAAAACCCTAACAATCACATACAAATCCATACACATATACACACACACACATACACATATACATACATCGGTCTAGCCATTGATGGATAGACAGATATACAAATATAAAGAGATTTTAAAGAGAGAAAATAGGGCAAATCTAGGTGAATCGGTGCTCTGGTTGCCCGCGACCGCGAGGAGGCGCGGCTGGTGGAGCGGCGGTGAGAGAGGGAAGGAAGATGAGCAGCGGAGAGAGAGAGAGAGAGAGAGAGAGAGAGAGAGAGAGAGAGAGAGAGACGCTGAAGAGAAAGAGACAAAGGCGCTGGTTTGTGGTTTGGAAACCAAATACATATATATATATATATATATATTACACCATTAGTGACTAAATATTTTAAGTCGACAATTAATTTTATAAATCCCTCCAAAATTTGAAATGTCTCCCTCCAAATATTTTAGTTTTTTGGCGACCAACTTTTGGTCGCCAAAGATAAAAAGTAATTTTTTATTTTCTATTCAGCGACTAAATAGTTTTAGTAGCCAAAACTCAATATACGGTGACTAAAATATTTTTTTGTTGCTGAAAATATGTTTTTGGAGACCAAACTTTTGGTTGCCAAAGATAAAAAATAATTTTTTATTTTTCATTCGGCGACTAAATGGTTTTAGTAGCCAAAACTCAATATATGGCGACTAAAATAATTTTTTTGTTGCCAATTCTGGTATTTTTAGTGACTAAATTTTTTTTTAGTCACCAATAATCAATATACCCTTACTAAAAAAAAATTAGTAGTTAAATATTGTACTTTTACTGACTAAAATAATTTTTGGTCGCCAATTCCACAACTTTTGGCGACTAATTTTTTTTTTAATTGCCAATTTTGGTCGCCAAAGGTGCATTTTATTGTAGTGCTCTAAGGTCTGAAGTTCAAAATCTTCTAAGTGCAAACAATTTCTAGAGAACAATCCATATGGGACTTTGTCCTGACTTTAATTGGAACCCCCACAAGTGGACAATTGATTTTGTAATGGTCATTTAGGTATAATGTAGCAAGGTAACAAGACGGTTGGGTAGCTAAAGGGTTGGCCTAATGGTAAAGATTTAGGACTTGAGAGTGTACTCCCTCTAAGGTCTGAAGTTCCAAATCTTCTAAGTGCAAACAATTTCTAGAGGACAATCCATATGAGACTTTATCCTAACTTTAATTGGAAACCCCACAAGTGGACAATGGGATTAGTTCTCCAAATTAGTTAGTCCAATGGGTTGGATAACGAGTTATTAGAAAAAATGATTATGTGCTCAGTATATGTAACAAAGCTTGTTACATTTTTTTTTTGGTTGCTAATTTATCACATTTTTGTACTATATCTTACGTAAACTTCTACTAGAGTTATGATAATTTGTGGTTAATTCATTTTTTATCCACAGAATGTCAAAATTCTATCAAAAACTTATGTAACACTTATCACAAAAAAAATATGTAACATATACCAAAAAATATGTAAGAAGGTACATATAGTACACCTCTTCATAAAAAAAATGTGTACCAAAGGGATTCCTTTACACTGTATGTCTGATGTTAGGTTACTGCATAATGGTATGTATGTTTGAAAAATTCTAGGAGCATTTATTCATAAATTGCTCTTCACCTACATATGTTCCGCTTAGTTTAAATTATTTTTTTATGTTACAATAATTCTTAATTGGGGGTTTTTAAAAAGGGGTTGTTTCTCTCTGGTTCAAATTGGATTGGAGGGTGTTATTGGGCCTCCATAGGCCCACCACAGAGCACACATCGATGATCCAAACTGTTCAATGTATAGAACTTGTCAAGTATATCATCCTTGTAGAAAATCACATTCATCAGATATCTGTAGCTCCTTAATCAGATCACTTTTGTGTCAACGGTAAATATGACATTTAAAATAAATTATTAACCCAAATGTTAGTTGATCAAGTGGCTACCAATATCGGATCAATGTGATTTTTCACAGGGATGAAGTACTTGACATGTTTTATGCATTGAACGATTTGTATTATTGATGCGGGCTCTGTGGTGGGCCCAATAATGCCTTCTAATTATGATTCCCAACTAGAGAGAACCAGTGCCCTTTGAATAAATCTTTCCCACCATTCATCAACACTTGGTTAAGGTTGTCTAAAAAATCAACATAAATGGGATTCCTCTATTTTTCAACTAATATAAAAGAATAAATTACACTGACCTCCGTTGAGGTTTGTTGAAATTACTGACACTTCCTTTAAAGTTTCTAAAATTATATTGACCTACCCTATTAGACTTTTTGACTTAATCCTGTAAGTGAAAATAATCATTTTACTAAATCACCCTTTAGTTCGAGTAACAAGAAATACAAAACATCTCATTGTATTTGGATTGCTGCATCATGGTCATTTATGTGTAATACAGCAAGGTAACGACACGGTTGGGTAGCTAAAGGGTTGGCTTAATGGTAAAGATTTGGGACCTGAGAGTGTACTCCCTCTAAAGACAAGTTCGAAATCTTTTAAGTGTAAACAATTTCTTGAGGACAATCCATTGTATTTGGAACTTCCGCAAGTGGATAATGGGATTGATTCTCCAAATTAGTCGGTCCAATGGGTTGGATACCGAGTTATTAAAAAAAAAAAGTTACGTGTACATTGTGGAAATCTCTTCGGTATATGTAACAAGCTTGTTACATTTTTTTTTTTTTGTAATTTATCTTTTTTTTTTTTGGTGATAAATCTTGAATAAACTTCTACCAGAGTTACGATTATTTGTGGTTAATTCATTTTTTAACCACAAATTGTCATAAATCTATCCGAAAATTAAGCAACATTTATCACAAAATATACGTAACATATACCAAAAATACGTAAGAAGGTACATATAGTACACCTCTTCATAAAAAAATGTGTACAAAAAAGATTCCTCTATACTATATGTCTGATGTTGGGTTACTGCATAATGGTATATAAGTATGACAAAATTAACAATATCAAAAAATTCAAATTCATCAAATGTGGATTGTTCATAATTTTCAGCCATGTTTTTCTTAAAATCATACTCCCTACTTGGATTTTCAACATCACTTTGTGATGGTTGTTCATCAAATTTAGCCATGTTTGGCTTAAAACCATGCCTTCCAATTGAATTTTCACCATAATTTTGTGATTGTTGTTCAACATTCTTTGTCATATTTAAAACAAAACCATACCTTTCAATTGGATTTTAACACTAAAATGCTCAATATCCTTAGGCAAAAGAAGTTGGTCTTCTTTTTCAATTAATGGCTAGAAAAATTGCCCCCCTAGGCATGCCATTTTTAGAACTTAATTTTTCTTTGGCCATGCCTTTTGTTGATAGAAAGTTTTACTTGGAAATGCCCCTTAACAACTCATAAAATTTGTGTTTTTTAAGATTCTCCAATTTTTTACTCCAATGTTAAATTTCTCCGTCAACTTGATAAGCTTGACAACTAAGTTGATAAATTTTTCCATCAAAGTAATTTATATCTTTTTGCATCAAATAATATGGTAGTGATGAAATTATTTGAACTTTTTGCAAATCAAGAGAATTAATTATTTTTTATAAGGCCAAAATTTCACTCTTGTACCAATAAATTTCATCCTCACAATGTTGAATCATTCTTTCTATTTCATTTGTCATGCCATTATGTTGGCAACAGGCAATAAAATCATTATACATGGACGATGAGGCATTCCAATAATAATTTATACCCATTGGAACATTTCCACTCCATTAGTGGTTTGCATCCATGGGTGCACAAGATGTAAACATGCTACTTGATGGCATAATTTCTTGATATTTTGTTTGTATCATGTGTTTGCCCTCCAAGTTAGGACGATGTCCCACTAGGCATGTCAAAAATTGTTAGTAAAGTTTTTGTTAGGCTTAGATCGATAGAGCCTTAACCAAAATTTTACCAAACAACACAATGATCAAGCAATTGTGTTGAGGTTTTATACCTTGAAAGTTTAAGGACTTCCTTGGAGTAAAAGTACAATACAAACAAGAAAAAGAGAAAGAGAGAAGAAGAAGATGATGATGTAAATGATTGAATGGGCAATCAAATACAAGTAAAGTGCATTAAACTACTCCTATCTAAGTTTAAACTACTCCTATGTAGATTAGATCTACATCGAGGATAGAAAAAAAATAGAAATCAAGTCATGTATTGATTTGTTTGTGTCTTACTATAGAGCCATTAATGCCGATTTATAGAAAAGATGAAGGAAAAAACTTCCATTAACCACCTCCTAAATAACTACTTTTAACTTCCTAAATATTCCATCTTCTTTCTTACAATGCCATGTGTCTTCTATCCCTTAAATCTTCAAAACTTGTTTTAACTTCACTTTAACCTCCAAGATTTTCCTATATAAGAAGAAGAAGAAGAAGAAGAAGAAGAAGAAGAAGAAGAGTAATAGAAAATTGAAACCTAATCATAATCGATGGAAAATTTATTTATGGTGCAAACAGGATTTTACTTCTATTGAAATATTTATCTAGAATTGGCACACTCTCATCCAAGTTACTTTCTATATATTCTTAATAGCATGCTAATAGATGTGTGGTGGTTTTGTCAATTTGTAAATTTGGATTGTTATGGTTGGTATTGTTTTTGTTATATATAATAAAAGGTTTCTTTTTTTACTCAAAAAAGAAGAAGAAGAAGAAGAAGTAGTAGAAGAAGAAGAAGATGAAGATTGGAATCAAGTTGTGTGACATTTTTAAAAAGAGAAATATTTGAAATATTTTTCAATTTTCTATAAGTGTGAGTAAAAAGATATCTCTTAGAAAAAAAATGAATTCTTGTCTTTTGACTTTCTAAAGATTTATATTGTGGGGGTGAATGATATATGTGCGTTTTCAAATTCTGTATTATAAAAAGATAATTAACTTATTTGTGAAAAGAAAAATAAAGAATTTCAAAAGGTGAAAAATATTTTATTTCAGGTTCGTATCACGGGGAAAACAAAATGAAAAGAAACTAGTGACTTCTACTGAATGTGAGACCACTGGCTACACCGTTAGTTCCTAATAGTAGGCTACAGATTACGAAAATTTGTAATTCCTAGTAGTATGGCTATTGACTGCTTGGAACAAATATATTTGATGGATTTAATATGTTGCTTCAATTAGGAAAATATAAGGATCATATTTGCTTGATGGATCCATGTTGCCTTGATGAAAAATTGGATATATTTGCATGATGAATCCAATTTAAAATGTTTATTTGCTGAACCCTAAAAGGGAAAATTGTGGCGCGCAATAAATAAAAATGGGCTTTATTATGAGATAGTTCATGTAATGGATAAAATCATTCATCAAATGATATATCAAATTTGAAGCTTGAGAAGCTCAATTATTTTGACTTTCGAGGCAAATATTATTAATAAACTCGAGGAGTTATTGTCTCTAGGCTAGAAAGGCTAGATCCATATTTATATGTTGAGGAGGATGGGCTAAGCCCTAAGGAAGTCACCTAAGGAAGTAACCTAATCTCTGTGATTGACAACCTCCTGAAGGAGGTTTAATGGGTAGAAACAATCTTTAAAGCGTGACTTAATTCTAGCACTTAATATTTTAGGAGACATTATAAAAATTGTTCTCCTACCCATCCCTAAGGCAGCAGTGCTGATGAGTGACTGGTTAGGAAGGGTTTTACCCTAAATGAATTCAAGGCAGGAAATCTCCTGTAAGGTGTATTCTGACACTGTACCTTTGAAGGATTCTACTAAATGGGACGTGAGGCTGCGATTGTGGGACTTGGGCTAGTCTCTAAAATTCCCATGAGAATCAAGATTAGAGTGCGTGGCCATTGAAAGTACTAATCCACAAACTTTTGTCCAATACCAGTGTTGTGTGTGTGACATGTTAACTTTTGGTTCAAAGAGTCTAGTTCAAAACTTAGTTCACTATGATTTTTCATCGGGAAACTGTTATCACTAAGTGAGATTCAAGTCCGGAAGACACCTGCACCTATTACACAGTATATATTGCGCATTATATATGTTCTATATTTATATTATTTTGAATTGTAGTTTTGAAATGAGGGGGTGTGGCATGCTTTTCGTGTTCCTTTCGGATATGACTAGCCCCACAGTTCGGACTTCCGTGATTCTTAATTTGATTTCACAAAGTGCAATGTGAAATAGTGAAAACACAAAAGAGTACAAATCCAACAATTCTTTTGGAAATCGATGTTTGAATCAAATGCCAAAAATGGACTGTTTTGCAAGATTTCAGAGTCTCTACCTAAATATTTTTGAAAAATTTAGGAAACCCGAGACTCGTGCCAAAGGCCATTAGTCCGTCATCACCAAAGTGTCTCAGCTCGGGAACTTAGGTACGAGAGGGGAAGGTCATGAATTGAGCACCCCACTCGCCCGATCAAAGATCGTCCTCTACTAATCATAATGTAATTTTTATTTACATTATATACTCTTGTTCTTATTATTACGTTAACATTACTATGTGATGCACATAAGTATAGACTATTTTGCCAAAATTGGAACATTTGATTTCATGTTTGTTTTTGAAAAGAGTTGGTGAATGTGCCACTTGAAAAAGTGGGTTTAAATGTACATTAATCAAACTATCCCAATTCAAACAACTAGCCTTCATCCACAGGCATTCAAACAGGTATATAATTTAAGCAATTAGACTCATGCAAATATGCTTGACATGGCAACACAAACATTCGATGTAAGATGCTAAAACTCAAAATTGCTCACCTAGTACTCCGCGCCAAAACAAAGCAAAATAATTAGAAGATATGCATGCTCCTAATTAATGCAAAGTGACTAATGTAACACATACATTATGTAATTTGTAGGCTCGGCTATGAGCATGGCATATGATTTCATTCAAGACATGCGATAAAACATGTATTCAAGCAATGAATTTGAACATTGATATTGGGTTAGCATGATGAGCCGAACCTTGGATGCATGCAAGACAATGGATGCAAATTATAAGAATGCTAATTTGAAAAATGATGTTCTATACTAACCATCATAAGCAAATAAGTAAAAGGGAGAAAGACGTGGGGTTGGAAAACATACAACTTATTACATGTTGGCCCTCGTGCAAGAGGGTCCGAATCAAAGTCCAAAAGTCCAAATTAAACTAATTATTACAAAACCAAATGAATGAATAAGCAAAGAATTAACTAGCTAACTACTCTATTACAACAAGGATAATAATGAGAAATAAACTAACTATTTAAGTTAATTAGCTATAACAATTACAACACTAATAATTAACAAGACTAATTATAACAATGATAATAATAATTACAACAATACTCGGAGCATTAATCTACAACATTGATGCAAGCAAGGATGCACAAGCGTTGCATGCAGAATGTCCAAGAACTGCTCTGTTTGCCTCTGTTTCACCTTCAGCCACTGCTATCTGTTTTCTGCAAAACATACTACTGACCAAACATTGATGATCGGCAAGCCCTCAATGAAGCCCGGTTGGGCCTAAATAAGGCCGGTCATGCCTTAATTTTATGCAAAATCATGTTTTGTGCTCTGAAGTGAAAATAGTGCAGACGGAGTTATTTTGAGCTTTGTTTGTCCCTCTCACACTTCTCTGTCATGGGAAAGCCGTAAGAGAAGGTTGGAATTGTTTTCAAAACCATTAATGACCAAGTTGATTGCTTGATGATTTCGGATACAATTTGGACAAAAATCAATAAATGCAATGAACAACAACCATCCCTCCCTCCTATCATAGAGTGAACTCAAAGAGGGAGGTAGAGATGCTTTAAGGTTCATCAAGACATCATGAATTGATGTAAGACAACCCTTGACATAACGAACTCGGCATAACGTCCGGCCGAACCCAAGCAATATAACTCATTTTCTTTATGTGGGTTGGTTCATTTTAAGCCAAATTCATTAGTCTTTCCATCCTTTAATCCATTAAGTCCAAGATGATTGTTACGTCCACTAAAGATTACGTCCACTACGTGAGAAGTATGTCAAACGGGAGGTGATTCTCAACATGAAAAAGAGACTATGTCGTTGACAATAAACCTCCGTAGAGATTAAGCCGTCAAGTATAGATCTCTAGTTCATGTTTTGAATAACTGTCAACCGATTGAAACAACTCTCAAATGAAAGAGATGAATGATAAATTGATTATTAAAATGAGGTTCTTAAACATGGAAATTAGACAAAGAAAGGCCAAAAACAAAGCTCAACAAGCTATGTACAAGGACTTGTGAGACAACAAGCAAACTAATCAAAGCATGAACTAACTAAACAACCTAGGACAACCCTAAAATAGCGTCTAAGAGGTAAAAAATAGTGGCTCAAAGTGCATGAAAAGAGCCTAAAAAGCTAAATAACAAAGAAAGAAAACAAGGCTAGTAAGTAAGAACAAAGAGGGGTGGCTAACCCCTCCATTTTTGAAACCTCAAAGCATGATTTTTTGCTTCCTTTTAAATCTGAAAAACAATTTAGAAAGCAAAGAAAAGGGTGTAAAAGCAAGGGTTTGAGCTATAGGTAAAGGTGTAAGAAAGAGTGTTAACTCTCTCTCTCTACCCTTTCGGTAGCTCTCCAAACCCAAGCTACACTTGGAAGAGAATCGAAACAACACAAACATACAAGAACTTGATAGTACATGATAGAAATGAAAACAAGAGAGAAAATAGCAAGCTTATACCTCTTGAACAAGGTAGCTCTTTGTTTGTGAATCAAACTAAGTCCAAAACACACTCTTAAGCTTGAATTGTGGTGCTCAAGGTTCAACCAAGGTTCCAAAGCTAAGGTGTGAAGATGAATATGGTGTATGGATATAGGTTCAAGGTGGTAAGCTTGCTCAAAGGTTACTTGCAAAAGAAGAAGGAGCTCTCAAGAAGGTGTATAGGCTTTCTATAAATTCTTCAACCCTCAAAACAGAGATATGTAGACACCCTATTTTTGACCGTCCTCAAGACTTGGACGTCACCGCTTGAACACCCGGTGATTATCCATGTTTGTGTTTGTTTTGAGTTCCCGGAGGCCCCGGCTGCGCGCCGTGCCTCAGGATCTCTCAACCGGCTTGTTTTGTGCTTGGTTGTGCACCAAGTACTTGTGTGTTTTTTGCATTTGAGGGTAGGGGAAGGCTTGTTAGCCATCCCTAAAGCCCACCGGCTGCCCCACACCTCCACCGGCACTCCCTAGTGGCCATCGGCACTCTTTTATCCAAATCCTTGGCCGGTCGGCACTATATGTTGCCGACCGGCAGTGTTTTGTGCCGGTGACTGTTTTGGCTGGCCGGTTTGACCTTTTTGCACCCCTGGGTCATGGTGCATTCCAGCTGTGCCAGCTGGTGTGCACTATCACTCATCCCCGTGCATGGGATTGACCCCCTTGCCCTTTGAACCCCCTCAAGCTTCTAGAAGCTTGACCCCTTTTGGCCAAGCTTCTTGGAGAAGCTTGGCCAGCTATTTTGGCTTCTCCAAGAAGCCTTGCACCCCCTTGGTCCCTTGACCCCTTTCCTCTTGCTTAGCCATTAAGCTTAGAGCCTTTTGTTGCCTATATAAGCAAGCCTTCTCTCCCTTTGATTAGGGTTAGACATTTAAGGGAAAAACCAGAGCTTATACATATATTTCTCTGATATACATCCATATATATCTATATCTCCCTCTCTCTCCTCTTGTGTGTGTGTTTTTGGACCAAAAAGTGTGATTTCACCTTACTTTTGCACTATTACACACACTACTACACCTTAATCCGAGATTGGGAGGCTTGGAGGTTTGTTTTGTGTGATCTTGGACTGGTTTTGATCACTAGAGGAGGGCTGCTCCACCTGTTCTTCATTGGATCTTCAAGGGTAAACTTTTTGCTTTAGTTTCCCCATTCTTGCAACTAGTTTTTACCTCTCTTGTCTTGTGTTTTGAGTTTTGTGTTTAACATAAAAAAACCTTGTTTTTACTTGCTCAAGAACATTCATTAAGGTCACTTTTGTATTTGAGTGAAGCCTCACTCTTTTAGGCCTTGTTTTGGTCCTTTTGTGCCTTTTTTTGGAGCATTGTCTAACTTCAGTGTTTTTGGTCTTCTCACCACTGAAAACCAGTGGGTTTTCAGTGGTGAGGGAGGTGTTTTGAAGTCTCATGTAGGGGAGGGACACCCCTCTCCCCTTTGTCCATCTTTGGCTTTCATTCTTGGCTCATGAGGTAGCATGTGTGCATGCTTGCATTTGGCTTCATTTCAGAACTTTTTGGGGTGTTTTAAGTCATGTTATACCTCTGTCTAAGGTTGGTTTCGTGGCCCTTAACATGCTTCCCATACTTGCTTTGTAATGTCCCATTTTGCTTAGAGACATGCCATGTGTTTAGCCTCATGTATCTCCATGTTTTTAGCTTAGCATCTTGAAGATGTTGGTCTTGATTTGCCATGTTTTAGGGCTGTGAGCCACTGATTTTGCCATGTATAGTGTGCTTGACATGGTTGTTTTGTATTCTAGGCTTGTAAGCCTCATGCATTTTGGTTCCTAGCATGTTCAACATTGATCATCCTCATGATTTGGCATCATTTGTGACCCTATTTCAGTCCATAAATCATGTGTGTATGTTTACATATGTGACCATTTTCATGCTTCAAGGGTGTCCCCTTTTATGTCTAGGAATTGGCATTGTGTATGCTTGCATGATTAATACATTTTGGGGCTGCCATATGTGGGTTTTGGGTGTCATTTTGCATGATAGAAGTCTGTTTTTGGTTGTTAGATGCATGCCATGAGTGGCCTTCATAATGGTAGTAAGGTACTCTCTTTGGTGCCCTTGGTTTTGGGCCTATTGCCTTGCATGAGTTTTGGTCATCATTTTGGGCATGTTTTGCCACTGTTTTAGGGAGGTTTGAGGGCTGTCCCATTGTAGCTTAGTCTACCATTGCGTGTTTAGTATATGTGTGTTGCATGCTTAGTCAACATGGTCTTGACATAAGACAATCCTATTGCCTTAGGTGTTCATGTTTGTATCACACTTTGCATTGTGCATGCTTAGTATTGTATACTTCCCATGATGTGTTACATAGCATTTGGCATGCCTTACACTTTTTGTCATGTTGCATTGTTGATGCATGTTTGCATGGATTGCATTTCATTACTTGGTTTGGGTGTCAAACCAAGTGTGGGAAATGAGGGGTGTTTGTACTCCAAGTGACAAACACACCCTCAATTCCCATGTCACTAAGGCCCTTGACTTTGGCATGATAGGGACTTAGTTATCATTGTTGTGTTGCATGCATTTTTACATTGAAATGCAACCTTGGTATCTTAGGCTATCATGCACCAAGGTGCACAATTGATAGCCCTAGAACCAAGAGCCATGTTTCCTTGAGTCCCATTCATGATAGGAAGCATTGGCCATGCATAAATATGCTCAAAAATCCAATACCATGCACTGCTGCCTGCTGTTGCTGTCAAACTGTCTTCTGCAGGAATTTTGTGCCGACCGGCAGGAAAGAGTGCCGACCGGCACTGTATTGCTGGCCGATAGACTATTTTGCAGCCGGTGGCCACCACAAGCAGCCGGTGGTAGTTTCCTCCAGCCGGTGGCACTCAGCAGAACACATAGAAGGTATTCTGGGACTTTGGTAATTTTTGGAGAGGCAGGGCAGTAGAAACAGAAGCAGCAGTGGCATGGTGCGGGTTTTCCGGGCAAGTTAGATCGAGCATGCATCATTCGCGCATCCCGAGGCAGGGCTGAGGCCCCCATTTCTTTTATTTATTTGATTTAATTTTAATAATTAGAATTTTGTAATAATTTATTCATTTATTCTTTTGGACTGTATTATTATTTTGGTCCCTCCGAGTGAGGGCGAATCTGTAATAAGTGTGTGTGAGTGGTGTGCATGTCTTCCAACCCCCATTTCTTTCTACCCTTTTATTTACCTGCTTATGATGGTAGATTAGGGCACATCTAAATTAGCATACCTTATGCAATGCATGCGTGCATTCATGCATTTGTTTACATACATCGGGCTCGGTACATCATACAAACTGCATCGTACTTTCAATTCCAAATTGAATACGTGATAGTTGTTGCATTTCATGTGCCATGCTTAGGATAGCCGAGCCTGTCTAGATTACATTCGTATGCGATGCATTAGTCACTTAACATGAACTAGGTCATGCATGTTTTGCTAACTGGTTTCTTGTTTTGGCACGGAGTACGATGTAAGTTTTATGCTTTAGCATATCGCATGCGTGTGAATGTTAACATGACAGTATGCTTGCCATGCGGCTAAGTGCTTATGTGATAAACTGTTTGAATGCCTGTGGGTGGAGGTTGGATTGCTTGAGTTGGGAATACTCATTGAAATCCGTGTTTTAGCCTACTTGCGAGTAGCAATTTCAAAATGTTTTCCAAACAAACGGATATGCAATGCTTATTTCCAAATTAGGCAATCTAGTCTATACTTGTTTGCTGTGCGCATAACATAGTAATTCTAGGCTAATAACCGAATAAGAACATGTAATGTTTTCAAAATCGGATATCACGGTTAGTAGAGGCCGGTCTTCGGACCGGGCGAAAGGGGGTGCTCATAGCTGACCTTCCCCGATCGTACCCAAGCTCCCGAGCCAAGACATTTGGTGATGACGGACACGTGGCCTTCGGCACCGAGTCAGGGTTTCCTAAATTTCCATTTTAAAAAATATTTAGGTGGCGACTCTGTAATCTGGCAAAGCAGTCCATGTTTGGCACTACTTTTCAAAATCTGTTTTTTCAAAAACGATTTGCCAGAGTTGGACTCTTTGGTTCAGATTTAGAACCGCAACACAAACAAACAGGGGGAGTCCGAACTGTAGCCGAGGTCCCCCCGCGGCGTGTTACAGTTTCTGGCGACTCTGCTGGGGATTTTAGAGAGCTTGACTCGAACTCGTGATATCCTGTTTTGATTTCATTTATGTGTCTCTTTTGCATTGCATGTGCATTGGTGCGCCTAGGACACCGTGTTTGCCATCTGCCATTCCTGAACGGTTTGCCGGAGGCTTGTCTTGTCAAGGCATGACCATAAGGCTGACCGGTTATGGGCTCTGACAGCATGGGAACACAAACCCCGGTTTTACCGGGGCACCCTTTTTGACCATTCGACCTAGTGCATATCGGAATCCATAGTGACCATTCAAACTAGGACAGGTTGCTTACCCGATATAGGTTGTTTGAAACCGCTGCGTGCGTAGTGAAACCCTAGCTCCTGACAAAATAGGACAGGGAAACCCTACCCCAACATAGGGGTGTATTGGCTCTCTTTTACATGTTATGTGCTTTTAGAGTGTATCTCTACAGGAATGCGCATGTCAGTTTGCAAGTTTTATCCGGCCTGAGGGCACCAGTAACAGTATTTTGGGGAATCAGTTATCTGTGGGTACGAGATTCAGACTTGGGGGCAGTGATTCAAAAATAGTGATCAGTATTGAAGGGACAGTGAATCGAGTTCAGCGTGTTATCCAACCGTGTGTTGTTTATTGTATGTCGTTATGCTGTCCGATTTTCTGTTATTTATACGTTTTATTTATCTTTGTTTTTACTAGGTAGTTGAGCACGATTGCTTCTGACCCAGTAGATACTCCCCGAGCACTCTGGACTAGAGGTCGTCGACTCCATCGATCTGAGGATCTGGTAGACGGACAACCAGTGTACTGTTCACTACCCCCGGTTACTAAGCAGAGGTCAGTCAGACAGAGGACATTAGCACAGCAGTCAGTTCAGAGGGCCTTATCTACCCCACCTGTGTTCAGTAGGGATCAGGGTTCCGTGTCACCAACAGAGAGAGAATATATACCGGTATTTCAACCAGAGCAGAATAGCATGGCTAGTTTAGAAGAGATGGTGCGCCACCTCCAAGAAAGCATGAAAAATGATGCAGCAGGAGATGCTGTCCGACAGGCAGAATTCGCCAGGCAACAGGCTACACTGGTAAAAAGAACAGGCANTTTGAATCTGTCGGGCACGTCACAGCTGCGTCCGTGTATCCATCTTCGATGTCGGATGTCTTGACCCCTTGGGATCTCTTGAACAGCTTTTCAAGCTTGCTCAACTTAGTGCTGTGGGATCAGTCTCGAACTCAAAGGGAGAGTCCGGTAGGTTGGTGGGCGTTTTTTGATAGCTGAGGTTGGATTTGAGGTAGGGTTGGAGGTGGGGGTGGTCCCTGTGGGCAGTTCTGTATCAGTCTGAACATTGGTTCTCCCCCCGACATTAGGAACTCCTGGGGGGAGGAACTTGATGCGAAGCAGATGCCCCGGTCTGCTGCTCTACTAGATTCTTCCACAGAGGGGCTGCGCTACGATTGGGTGTGTAGCAAATCTGTGGCTGACATTGGTTGATGATGCCCTGCTGGGGAGTTTGGACGTGGTTAGATCTGTCCAGATGAGGGAATGGAATATCTGGCCCCATTCCAGTGCGTGCTTCGCACTTGGCTTGATACCTCGTTGTTTGGAGGATGAGAGAGCTTTCTGCCCTTTGTTGTTGACTTCAGTTGTGCCCTCTTCTGGCAGGTAGAGTGCCCTTCTTGGCGAGTATGTTGACAATGGGGAAAAGACAGGAAGCCTGACTCAACTATGCCCCTAGTTCATCATTTTGACCATTTTTTTTTTATTTTTGAGCTTTTGCTAAAGTAATTTTGACCGACATGAGAGTTAGATTAACATGTTTGTTCGATTTTTGATTTGAAGATCATGCAAGTTAGGCTATGAGCACTGAAAATTTTCCTTTTTTGGGTCCAAGAAATGGTCCAGTTTTTGAAAAAGATGGAACAATTTTCGAGAAAATAGTCAACTTCAGTAAAAATTCTCAAAAATTGTTTTTGCAAACGGCCACTGCTGGGCGAGCATGAAACCTACTCTCGAGATGCACCACCTCGGATCTGAAGGAAAATTGCCCCTTGCTTGAAGAGAGCTGCATGGCAACGGAAAGTTGCCCCTTGTTTGAACGGCACCGCGGTGCATTGAATGGCAACGGAAAGTTGCCCCTTGTTTGAATGGCACCGCAGCGCATTGTAGGCAGTCCTCAGAGTGATGAACACAACCAAACCCTCGGATACAGTGAATGACAAAGACCAGAACCATCACATGGACATAATCGAATTTGAAGTGTTTTGCGGCTGGACTTCAGAATGAAGTTGCCTACGTATCCCAAAGATGGGAATCAAGCCTTACGTAGTTCGGGGTTAAGGTACACTCGGGTATTAACCTCTCCTTTTTATGCTCTAACTTTTGCCAAGGCGCCTATTGCAGGTTTTCGACCTTGCGAGCTTTGTTCTTCTTTCTTTTCAATTTTTTCATTTTTCATTTTTTTTTTTTTTTTTTTTTTTTTTTTTTTTTTTTTTGTATATTTTTTTGCATTTTTTTTTTTTTTTTTTTTTTTTTTTTTTTTTTCTCTTGCCCTAACTTTTGCCTGGGTCGCCCTTCTGGGTTTTCGGCCCAGCGAGCCTCTCAAAGGGTAAAAGTGTAACAAGTCCATGCCAAATGGTTTTGAGATTGAAGCCCTCTGTATCCAGGAGAGTGGCTGTTGTATTGATTTGCAGAAAGATCCACCTTTGGCTCTTCGAGCACATCGGATATTTTTTGCCCCTAGTTCGAGGGGTGCTTCTGATCTAGCTTTGCAAGTTTCTTTTGACGACATCTGATCCTCTTGATCTGACTTTGGTGCCTCTTGTTCGAGGGCTGCTTCAAATCTGGCCACACATGCCTCCCATCATGATTGTCCTTTGAACGTTCTGAATCCAAGTTCAAGATTTGAAAGCAAAGGGGTTGAGTCTCGAGGCCGAGAGCGATCCTAAGCTGCACAATCTCAAGAGCGATTCCACCCATGTCTTCGCAGGACCGCGCAAAACATTTTTTTTTGAAAGTTTTTAAGAAAGCGACAAATCGCTCGCGCTGAAGACAGTGTAGGACCAATCTGGATCAAAGCTAGGGTCCTTCTCAGTACTCACACTAACAAGCATGATTTCATTCATTAAGGGCTTAGCACGCCTCTCTTTCTCTCAATTTGATCAAAATTTTGCAAATCCCGAGGAATTCCTCCCTCTTTGTTTTCACCGCAGTGTTCAAAAAGGTTTTGAAAAACTTAGGTCAATGCAATAATTTCAAGGCACAGAAAAGACAGAGTTCTTAGTCAAATACTGCCATCTCATTTAGAATTTCTGGCACAACTGGCACACGGCAGAAGCAAACACAAGAGTGTGAAAATCACTGCTGTCCCATTCAGATATGTTGGCATAACTGGCTCCAAGGCAGAAACAGACTCGAAAGGAAGCAAAAAGACAAACACAAAACAAGCAAGTGATGTCTGAGGTAACACCCCCGAAATCACCCGACTCTAACAAAACAGGACTGACTCGATACAACAAGACAGACCCTGACTGACTCAGTATGAAAAGACTGACTCAATACAAAATGACAAGACTGACCCAATACCTAAGTCAGAAAGTACAAAACTAGCATTCGCAAATGCTAAAAGCAATGCGTGCCAAACGCCACATCCGGAGTAAATTGAGTGCCGCCCGCAGGTGGTTCATCCCCTGATCACATATTCGTACTATCCCCCAAGTTCACTGATCCAGTGGTGATAGACTTTACTGAGCTGGTGCGGCAATGACCTTGTTGTCAAACAAATCTTGTATTTCGTGGCGAAGACGGAAACACTTATCGGTGACATGGCCGACCTGCTGATGAAAGGCACAGTACTTGGCCGAATCATGGGAGGGAGGAAGTCTATCTGGCAGTGGTCGCGGCTCCAGGGGTTTCAGGTACCCCTTTTTAATCAGGATCCTCAAGGCCGCTGATAGAGACATGTTCAGTGGGGTGAATACCCTCTGGCCCCGAGGTAGATAGTCCGATGTTCGGGGGTTTGAAGAAGATGCGCCAACAAAGAGGTCGGCAGGTGCTAGCCGGGTTTGCTGATCTTTTTCGAGAGTAGGGTTAGAGCTGAAAGGAACAGTCCTGACATGACGACCCTTCTCCCGGCTTGCCCCTTGATTCAAACTGCCCCCGACTTGAGTGGCGAAAGTGTCATCCACAGTTTTTGCCATAACTGCGAGGACTTGCTCTTCGTTCAATCCCTCGGCTTTCAAAGCCTCAACAGCCAACTGAAGATGTTCATGGGGACTAATGCTTGCCCCTGCCTTGCTCTTATCACTGGCCTCCACTTTGCTAAGAGATTGGCCTTCTCCCAATGCAGCCCGTCCCAAGGTTAAGGAGCCTTTTGACATGAACTCCCTAGTATGTGATGCGGTTGATGACGGAGCCAAAACTCCAAAGGCCAGATCTGCCACAGTTCTCTGAAGATCTTCGATCATCCTCATCAGCTCAGAAGTAGTGGGTTCATGGGTTTGAGATGATTGGGGTTCAGATGCACCCATCATGCATAAGTCCAGGCTCTCTGGGATAAACACCTTCGGTTTGGGCAAATGGGCTGGGGTGATATATACGCTGGGGTCGTAAGGGACGGCCAGTGTGTGGATTAGATTGAGATGTGGATGAGGTATTTGGTCATTGGGGTCTGAAGGTGGAGCTATCGTTTGGTTGTCAATGAGATTTTGGATCTCATGACGAAGGCGGTAGCAACGGTCGGTGCCATGACCGCGCTGCTGATGGTACATACAGTACTTGGAAGGGTTATGCCTGGCTGGGAGTGGGTTTGGAAGGGGTTGGGGTTCTAGGAGTTCTAGGTGCCCTTCTTCTCGCAGCTTTTTCAAAGCTTGAGAGAGACTCATGTAAAGAGGATGGAATTTTCGGGTTTGGGGCTGAGTTGAAGTGGTTGGTTTTTGGCCATTGAGGGAGGTGGTGATAGTACCTACTTCTGAGCATTTCGCAGCTGTGCTACCATCAGTAGTAGCATTGGGACTGCGAGCAACATTCCTCTTCAAAGGCTCATTATCTTCTGCAAAGATCCCTTGTTTGATGGCATCCTCGATTTGAACCCCCATGTCATGAAGGGCTGGAAAGGTAAACAGAGGTAGAACGACCATCTTTTGCAGCAACTTGCCATGCAGATTCCGAACAATCATCCTGATCTGATCTTTGTCGGAAGGTTTTGTAGTCATCATTGAGGCCTTTGCTCTCCATCTCGTCACGAACTCTGAGAAACCCTCCTTTGGCCCTTGGCGGGTGACTTCAAGATCACGAGTGGTGACCTCAATCTGTGTGTTGTAGGAGTATTGATCACTGAAGGCCTCAGCCATCTCTTCCCAGTTCTGTTTCACAGAGTTCTCCAATTTCGCATACCAGATTGCGGCTATCCCAGACAGGGTTCGGCCGAATAGTGACAATTTCTGGGCTGTGGTCAAACCCATTGGTCTCAGAATATCAGAAAACAGGTGGAGGTGCACCGTTGGGTCTCCAGAACCATCGAATCGATCAATATGTGGCATCTTGAACCGATCCGGTAATGTCACCATTGAGTCGGTATAACCATCCTCTATATCAGGAATAGAGTGAGCCCCCTGAGACTTTTTGAACAATTTCTCAAGCTTGCTCACTTTCAACGCTGTGGGGTCCGTCTTGAACTCAAAGGGGGAGTCTGGCAAGTTGATGGGTGTTTTAGATAGCTGGGGTAGAACCGGGGGCGGAGCCGGCCCTGTTGGAATGTCCGTATCTGCCTGGACATCTGGTGTCTCCTCGGGTATCGGAACCCTTGGCGGGGGAGGAGCCTGGTGTGAAGTAGATACTCCAGTTTGCTGCTCTAGCCTGGCAATTGTCTCTACCTGTTGGGCTATGACCACAGCCTGTTGCTTGGCGAATTCCGCTTGACGGACAGCGTCTTGCTGCATGGCTTTCATACCATCCTGGAGTTGGCGCACCATCTCTTCCAGACTCGACATATTGTCCTGGTCTAACTGAGCAACCGGTATATCTGTGCCTGCTGTAAGTTCGGAAATCTCTACCCAACTGCTCAAAGATCACTGATCTGGTAGCTGTGGTACTGGTGGTCTATGTCTGACTAGCCTTCTCTGGCCCTGATTACCCTTGAACTGAGCCTCTGACCTGACAAAGTCTATCAGCACAAATCCAATGTACCCGGGGGATAGTGGAGCCTTCTGAAGCTATAGTTCCAGGACTACCTAGCAAAAGAGAAAACAGACAGCATCTCAGCTCAACTTCACTGGAACGGATATGAGCAAAGCTGAACGACTGTATTCTATTACTGATCACTGTTCCCCGAAATCACTGCCCCAAATCTGAATCTGATACCCGCAGATATAACTGATTCTCAAAAACACTGATACTGGTGCCCTCAGGCCGGATACCCAGACTCGCAAACTGGTATATGCATTCCCTGTAGAGATACACTCTAAAAGCACATAGCAAGTAAAAGAGAGCCAAAACACCCCTATGTTGGGGTAGGGTTTCCCTGTCCTATTTTGTCAGGAGCTAGGGTTCCACTACGCACACAGCGGTTTCAAACAACCTATAATCGGGTAAGCAACCTGTCCTAGTTTGGAATGGTCACTATGGATTTCGATATGCACTAGGTCGAATGGTCGAAAAGGGTGCCCCGGTAAAACCGGGGTTTGTGTTCCCATACTGGCAGAGCCCGCAACCGGTCAGCCTTATGGTCATGCCTTGACAAGACAAGCCTCCGGCAAACCGTTCAGGAATAGCAGATGGCCAACACGGTGTCCTAGGCGCACCAATGCACATGCAATGCAAAGAAACACATAAGTGTAGTCAAAACAGGATATCACGAGTTCGAGTCAAGCTCTCTAAGTCCCCAGCAGAGTCGCCAGAAACTGTAGACGTCCCCCGAACGCCCGGGGAGGGTGCGACTCCCCCCGTTCCGTTCGCTTGGCGGATCTACTACAGTTCAAGGACTCGAATGTCACGGTTCTTAATCTTGAACCAAAGAGTCCAAATCCGGCAAATCGTTTTGAGAAAACAGATTTTTTGAAAGAAGTGCCAAACATGGACTGCTTTGCCAGATACAGAGTCGCCACCTAAATATTTTTTTAAAATGGGGAATTTAGGAAACCCTGACTCGGTGCCAAAGGCCACGTGTCCATCATCACCAAAGTTGCCTTGGCTCGGGAACTTGGGTACGATTGGGGAAGGTCAGCTATGAGCACCCCCTCTCACCCGGTTTGAAGATCGGCCTCTACTAACCGTGATATCTTATTTTGAAAACATTATGTGTTCTTATTCCGGTTATTAGCCTAGAATTACTATGTTATGCGCACAGCAAACAAGTATAGACCAAATCGCCTAAATTGGAATAAAACATTACATGTTTGTTTTGAAAATGGTTTGCTACTCGCAAGTAGGCTAAAATGCAGATTTTGCCACCTTCAAGTGGGTTTTAGAAAAGATGGTTTTGCCACTGTCTAGTGGGCTTAAAACTCACAGTTTTAATGCATTATCCCAATTTAAGCAACTCGACCTCCATCCACAGGCATTCAAGCAGTTATATCACATAAGCAGCTAGCCTCATGGTAATCATGCTATTATGGCAACACTCACACGCATGCGGTATGCTAAAGTGTAAAAACTTACCTAGTACTCCAAGCCAAAACAGAAACTAGTTAGTAATCATATGCATGATCCTAGTTCATGTTAAAAATGGCTAATGCCACACATGCAAAGATGCAATCTAGACAGGCTCGGCTATCCTAAACATGGCATGTGGAATGCTACAAGTAACATGTATTCAATTTGGAATTGAAGTACGATGCAGTTTGTATGATGTGCCGAGCCCGATGCATGTAAGACAAATGTATGGATGCACACATGCACAGCATAAGGTATGCTAATTTAAATATGCCCTAATCTACCATCATAAGCAGGTAAATAAAAGGGAAGAAAGACGTGGGGTTGGAAGACATACACACACTCACGCACACTTATTACAAATATGCCCTCACTCGGAGGGACCAAAAGAATATACAGTCCAAATAACAAATTGCTAAATTGATTATTGCATAATTTCTAATTAATTAACAAATTGAATGCAGAAAGGAGGTGGCCACAGCCCCGCCTCGGGATGCGCGAATGATGCATACTCGAGTCCGACTCGCCCGGAAAACCCGCACCATGCCACTGCTGCCTCTGTTTACACTGCCCTGCCTCTCCAAAGACTGCCAAAGTCCTGGGACATGTTCCTTACACACTGTAGAATACCATCGGCTGGAGGAAATGCCCGCCGGCCACGAGGAATGTCCATCGGCTGCTGATGAAGCTATCGGCCATTCACAAATGGCCGGTCGGCACTGTATGTTGCCGGTCGGCAGAAACTTCCTGCAGAAAACAGTTTTGACAGCAACAGAGGACAGGCAGTGTATGGCATGGAATTTCAAGCAAATGTGTGCATGGACACACTCCCTATCATGCAATGGACTCAAGGGAGCATGGCCCTCGACCCCCGGGCCATCAATCACGCATTTCAATGCATGATGGCCCAAAAGCCAAGTTAGCAACTTTGATATTAAATGAAATGCAAGCACAAAACACATCAAAGAGCCCCAACCTCTATCATGATTAATCAAGAGGCAAGGGATGCATGCTTAATGAAATGCAACCTAGGCATAGAGGCTAAGTATGCAACATGAACATGCAAATGAACAATGTATGCTAGGCGCGCAACCTAAACATGCAACAACACACAAGTATGCAACAACACACAAGGTGAGCATGCATCGACATGCAAAGGATGGTCTTACACTAACTTGGACAGCTCTCTACTAGGTCCAAAACAGTGGCCATAATGAGGCAAGTAAGGCAACACAATACATGGAATGCATGCACAATGCATTAACCAAACCTAAGGCACAAAAATGCAACTCTACCAAAGCATGGCAAGGGATGCAAGATGGCATACAAGCATGTGAATTTCAGCGCTGGAACACGATGCCAAATGGTCCCAAAACATGGAAATATGTCACCCAATGCATGCTATAGGCCCCGAAACCCAAGATTAGGCACATGAAATGACTTACATCCATACAAAGCATGCATAATTTGAACATGGAGTATGAAGACAGAAGCAAGAAAGCCCTAAAACAAGCATTTTTACAGTTCAAAGCATGGCCAAACAGTGAGCATAGATAGGGCAAAATCAGCATGCAAAAATGGCTCCGCAAGAGGGGTAATGAGGCAAGTCACAGCTGCTGGTCTCAAACACAGGAGGCCCCTTCTACAATGTTGGAGAGGGGCAAAAATATGATGTTTTACAGTTTATGACAAGCCCCAAAAACAGATACAAGTATGGCCAAAGCATCATGCAAAATGAGGCCACCAAGAGGGCTATAACATGAAGTATACCAAGGATGTCTCAAACAGCCCTAGACCCTTAATGAAACATGAAGAGGGGGTCATTTTAGGGCCATTTTCAGTTCGGAACAGAGTCCAAAAACAGAAGCTTCATAAGCTAATAAATCATGCAAAAATGGGGACCAAAGAGGGGTACAATGGCAAGTGATACATGGAGGTCCCAAACAATGGTGAGCCCTTCTTCAATGTTGAAGAAGGGCTCAAAATAAGCCTATTCTCAGTTTACATCATGCTCCAAAACAGATTACTCATAGGCCAAAAATACTACTCAAGAAAATGGCATACAAAGGGATAATGAAGGAAGTGCAAGATGGGGGTCCCAAACAGGGTGAGACCCTAAATGAAAGATGAAATAGAGCTCAAAAAAATGACACTTTCAGTTTTGGTCGGAGCTCAAATGTGCAAGAAAATATGGCTTAGATATGAACCAAGAAAATGCTAGTTTAGGGGAAAAGTGTGCTTACCCTTGTAGACCAATAAACCAGCAGGTTTTGATCCAAGGAAATGAGCTCCTAGCCTCTGCAAATGGCCTCCAATGTACTGAAATGAAGTGTAGAGGTGTGGTGCTATGGATTGGTGAGGAAATGGCCCAAGAACAAGGGTATTTGATGGTTGAATGAGAGAGATATGGAGAGGGAGGTGAGATATATCAGATATATATCTATATATCTCTGGTTTTTTGCTCAAAAAATCCAACCCTCTACAATGGAGGAGGAGAGCTCCTTATATAGACAAATGGAGAGGCTCTAAGCTTATAAGACAAGCTAAAGAGAAAGGTTCAAGGGGAGCAAGAGGGCCAAGGCTTATTAAGGAAGCCAAGACAGCTGGTAGGCTTCTTGAGGAAGCCAAGACAAGGGGTCAAGGCTTCCTCAAGAAGCCATGAGCAAAGGGTCCAAAAAAAAGGGGGCAAAGGCTCCAAATAGGCACACATATGCACGGGGAGCTGGGTCTGTGCATCCCAGCTGGCACAGCTGGCATGCACCATGCCTGCAAGAGTCAAAAGGGTCAAATCGGCCATGAAAAGAGGTCATCGGCCAAATAAATTGCCGGTCGGCACAATAAATTGCCGACCTGCAATTTGTACTGGCCGGTCGGCTAAATAGAGTGCCGATGGGTGGCTGATGAGGTCAAAAAGTGCCGGTGGATGTCCAGATTGAAGCCCCGGAAGTTAGCTTTCCAATGGCGCAAACCTTGCATTAAAATTCCTTCTGTGGAAAAAGTTATGCCCTTTTTGGTGAAGCCGCGCAGACTCGATCCAACCGGGATGATGCCCAACTTCAACCAATCATACCTCCCCCACCCGGACTTGGTTTTGAGAGATTCTTGAGTGCAAAATGAGCCCCCGGAAGTCTTCTTTCCAATGGTTATGGCCTCATAGCTTAACTCCAAGTGTATAGATAGATGAGCTTGATTTAGCGAGGACTGCTCGACTCTCTTCTACCCAGATTCATGCCGAACCTCTTCTCCAACTTGTTTTCTCCCCTCTTCTCCTCTTCTCTTCAACTTCAAACCCCGAAGTAAGGTGTTTTGAAGGATTTTTCAAAGATTTCATCTCTCTTTCATTCATCTCCACTTTGTCCTTGCTCGGTTTACCGAAAAGCGCACCATTTACCGAAATGCGAGCGTCGGAACATCGTGGGAATTTTATTTCAAAAATGTTTTGAAAGAGAGGGTTTTAAGGTCTCAAAACCATCCAAAATAATTTTGGTTCAAAATGGGGTGTGAAGTTGAGATTCGCCTCTCTCCTTGCCGAAGAAACTGAACCTGCGCCCTGCACACCTTTCTCCACCAAGTAAACCATCAGTAGTGCCCAAGTCTTGTGGGTGGTCAAAAATGGGGTGTCTACAGGAGGATCCCGAGGCTTTTGAGGAGGTGGAGCAGTATGCCAGGGGTTTCCTTTTATTCCTTTTCGGTACCACCTTGTTTTTCGAACAGGTGGAATACTATGGGTTTATACTTCTTGAGTGCACTGGTGGTACTCCCGCGGGTCCAGTTCTATGATTGGGGCACAGTCGGCCTTACCACCTAATATGGGTACATGAGCTCGACCTCTCGGATGTGCGGGACCTTGATCGGTGGCTACTGGCAAGCTTGGGAGGTACGCAACTTAGTTCTCCCTTTTCATTGTTTGCTTAGCATTTTCTGCTTTACACTTGTTCAACACTTGTGTTTTCTGCATTCACTGTATCTGTTCTTGCACTGTATGTTTTCTGCTTTATATTTTCTGTACACCATACATGCAGCACACTGTATACCATACACTGCACACACAAAGCCTAATCTCTACTCTGGACTTGCACTCTTTATGCATTGTACTGCGTTCTGCTTTCTATATTTTCCATACTCTGTTCATACGCTGTATTGATCACATTTTCCTTATAGCTGTGGGTGTACGCATACTTTCCGACACTTGCTCCTGAGCCTGTAGAGGAGACACCAGTGACAGTCCCATTCTTTGATGTATACGATGGCCAGCTCCGTCGTAGGACCCGAGAGAGCTTCATGTTTTTCCGGCAGTACTTCGACACGGTCACGGAGCGCGAGGTAATTCCGCAACGAAGTTATTTCAATGGATGCACCCACATTAGTTAACTGACAACAACTAATTATCTTGTTCATTCTCTTTTCCTCAGATCAAATGGCAACCGTGGGATGCGATACCGTCAGGGCTCCGAGACCAGTACAACGCTGCCAGGTTTGTCTCCCACTACCACATCCTCTTCGAGGGTCTGATCTGTCGCGCTTGGTTCTTGAGTGAGCGCTTCGTACGCTAGACCTTGGGATTGCCTGCTCCATTTGTACCGACGGCACCTCCACCATCGATGAGGGAGACACACAGGTTGTCTATCGAGTGGGTGATTCAGTTCATGGTAGGACTGGAGACGGATTAATTCCGTGTTGAGGGCGACTACACGGCCTTTATTCAGACTCACCTGATGCCACCTTTGTCTGGTGTTCAGAGAGAAGAGGGAGTGAGGGCTCCAGCTGCGAGGGGGAGAGACAGGAGGGGCAGAGCGTCCAGAGCTCGTGGCAGGGGAGATCCTGAGGTGGGCAGGAGATGGGATGGCCAGAGCTGCCTACCTCATTGACTTGTTAGAGACGTTCTCGGGAGACTTATCAGATCCCCATTGCGCCTGCATCAGCTGGGCGTGCACTGGCCGAGATTCGAGGCCCGACTCTGGTATATACTAAACTGCACATTTGCATATTTACTTCATTTCAATTGTGCTTCATCGGATATTGATCTTTTCGACACACTCGCAGGCGCCCATAGAGTACACAAGGTAGGCCATTGATCTAGTGGCCTCTCTGACAGAGATGATAGAGACGAGTCTGGATCTGCTCAGCCTCTACAGGATCCTGGTGAGTTCTTTCAAATTGCACTTCATGCCACAAAGTCTTTTCTTGACACACTAGCATTTGCACAATTCCACACTGCACCGATCTGATACATTGCTCCCATACACTGTTCATGGTATACATACACTGCAAATCATTCATTATTCACAGCACATTATTCTTTGCGTCTGATACATCTCATTACTAATGCATTTTGGCGAACTGCCTTTTTCAAATTCCTTTCCTGATGCCAGGCCCATCAGATGCCCCAGCAGGAGTAGAGGCGGGTCCTTCAGCACCTCCCCCATCAGTAGAGAGGAGAGAGAGACAGGCTCAGACACACAATCGAGGTAAAGGCAGAGGCACCCACAGCGAGAGTGGCCCTTCAGAGCCCGTGCCGAGTGATGATGATGACGAGACGAGCGAGTAGGCTGAGGCAGCGAGTTCACAACCCAAGTCATCTGAGGGTGGAGATGATGACGCTGGCTCAGATTCTATTGGTGGAGAGGCTGGAGAGGCTGAGGAGGGTTTTGGTTTAGCTTCAGATCTAGCTTCAGACAGCGATGCTGATGGCGAAGGTGCTGCAGAGTCTGTTCCGCCAAGGAAGAGGAAGAAGAGGGCCTCTAAGTCCCAGAGCTAGTTGGCACCGATGTAGATGCTTTTGCTTTATTTCTCTTTTTGCTAGCAGTATTGACACATTGTACAACCTTAAGCAGTTTTATTTTCTTTAAAACTTGTACTTTTGTAAAGAGAAACCACGATGGGAATGAAAACAGCTTCTTTTTTTTTTTTTTTTTTTTTAAAAAAAAGTGTTGTATTTTGTATTCTGAACATTGCATAACATCACACAGCATGAAAACGAGATTGATTTTTTTTGAAAACTGCACAACAAAATGCATTGCCTTGATCAGGTAGTGAACCAATTAACAACTGAAAGGACAAAACAACTCGATAAACAAAACAAGACCTTGACAGGCTAAACAAAGTAAGTACAACTCGATAAACAAAATTGCAACTACTCGATAAACAGAATACGTACAACTCGATAAGTAACAAAAGCAAATTAACTAACAAAAACCGAATGATTACAGCTTAAATAGGCATGCTCAAGCCCAAAAAGAACCAAAACAAGGCCCAAAAGGTGCCGATAACCAAATACAACTGCTGAAAACAACTGGATCTTCACACAGGAGGTCACTGAGCATGAAGGGAGGCTGCCGGCCATTGATGACCACCTGCCGGCCATTACTGACACCCTGCCGGCCATCAATGTGCTGCTGCCGACCATCGATGGCAGAACCTCCGAAACATCGACATCTATCCTCCAGTTACTGCCTTATCTTCTATAAAGGTTCCAGCCTCGTGGTTTCTTCATTTCAACTCCATTTTTGCCCCAAATGGAACCATTTCTTGCCCAAAACCTCACAAATTGGATTACAAGTTTGGATGGCTCAGAAAAGTTAAATTTCTGGGGTTTCAGAATGAATGCACTATTCACGCTGAGCTGCACCCCGCTGCGTTTTCCATTCCTCCACGCCACGGCTAGGTATTGGAATCCGGTAACTCATGTTTTTAGCTTTGGCGGACAAGAGATGTGTCCCACTTTTGAAGATTTCCAAGCTTTGATGGAGTCTTGACGCGAGGAAGAGATCTTACCCCAATTCCGTTTTGGCCACGTCCAAGCTCTAGGACGGATGTGTGGGCTTACTTCGCATGATGCTCGGTCTTTGATTCGTGACGGGGAGTTGGATATCCCAAGCTTGATTCATCGGTTTTCTGACGCCGGTGACCGCGGCGACTATCACTGGCAGGGTTTTCGGTGACACACCCTCTTTCTGTGCATGTTGTCTCATTTCTTGCTTGCCCCAGGCTCCGGAGGGTCTAGCGTCCGTTTGATTGAGGTTGCCCAAGGTTTAAAAGAGGGCAAGAGCTGTATTGCCATGACACTAGTTGAGACACTGATGGGTCTGGATGTTTTCTGTCATGACACTAGCTGAGACACTGATGGGTTTGGATGTTTTCTGTCGCCGGGAGATGACTAGATTCGCAGGGAGTCCACTACTGCTGCAGGTAATGTTTCCCACCCTATCTCACATATATTTCTTACATCACTCGGCCCTCAGGCTTGGTTTTTCTCTCAAAACCCTTTTCTCACTTTTCTCTCCATGTACACCTCTCTATTCTTTAATCTCTCATTTTTCATCCCTCCCCAGATATGGTTGATGGATAAGTTGAAGGTTGTGGACTCATGCCAGCATATTCAGCTCGCAGCTATTTCTTCCGGGACACCTATTGATGCCCAGATGAGGGATGGTGGTGCGAATGGATGTGCAGCCTATCCGCTGTCAACATTGCTTAGCGCTGCCCCTAGCTTAACCTGCCGTCGATGAGCTACAGCATGTCCCGGCAACCGGGCGTTCAGCTAATTGGCCTGACACACTGTGTCTTTTACTTCCCATTCTGATTCCGGCGCCAATTTGGGCATGATCAGACTTGCCCGGAAGAGGGGATAGAGTACCCTACTGCATTTCCAGTCCGAGGCGCACAGCTAGCTCGGTATGCCACAGCATGGAGGACGAGAGAGCTTCTGGCCCCCGCTCCCACTTTCAGTTGCACCCTCTCTGATGAGTGCATAGCTTGGCTCGATGAAGAGGCGCAGGTTGGGCCTACTTTGGCATCAGAGGCTTCCACAAGCTCTGGGAGGGGGCGCAGGAACACCTGACTTAACTATGCCCCGAGTTTATTGCTTTATCAGTACTTTCAAGTTTTCTTTATGAATGTAATAAAAAGCAACTTCAATTTGTATTCAAGAGTAGGAGAACTCTGTACTGAAATCAATGTAATTGAAGGTTGTGGGTACTGAAAATTTTCTATTTGGTCCAAAAATGGTCCAAGTCATAAAAAGATTAATTTGCGCAAAATCAACTTTTATTAAAACTTTTCAAAACCATTTTCGATATGGATCAAAACTGGACACGCCCGAGATCTATCACTGAGATGTACAACCCCGGATCCAGCAACTGGAAAGTTGTCCCTAGTCTGAATAGCACTGCACTGGAGATCCAACCGAGCTCTTGAATGCAGAGAATAGACAAAGATGACCAACATGATCACATGGACAAAGTTGATTTGGAAGTGTTTATGGCTGGACTTCAGAATGAAGTTGCCTACGTATCCCAAAGATGGGAATCAAGCCTTACGTAGTTCGGTTCAGGTTCACTCATGTATTAACACTCTCCTTTTGCGCTCTAACTTTTGCCAAGGCCGCCCTTTCTGGGTTTTTAACCTTGCGAGCTCAGTTTTTATTATTTCAAATTTTTTGTGCTCTAACTTTTGCCTAGGTCGCCCTTTTGGGTTTTCGGCCTAACGAGCCACTCAGGGATAGTATTTTTTCAACTTGTCCATGTTGATCGGCTGGGAGAACTCAAGGCCATCTATATCCATCAGAACGACAGCTCCACCCGACCAGATTGACTTGATGATGTAGGGACCAATCCAATTAGGTCTGAACTTGCCCCTAGGGTCATGAATGGGAGCTCAGTTGTCTTTGAGCACTAGATCCCCCTCTTTCAAATTCCTGGACTTAACCTTCTTGTTGAAAGCCTTGGCAATTCTTCGTTGATAACCCTGGACGTGATACAGTGCTTTTAGCCTTCTTTCATCAAAGAGCATGAGTTCTTCGAACCTGCTTTGCTGCCAATCTGCCTCAGCTATCTGACACTCAGCCAATACCCGTAATGACGGAACCTCAACTTCGATAGGCAGAATAGCCTCCATCCCATAAACCAAGGAATACGGAGTTGCCCTAGTAGAAGTTCGAATTGAAGTCTGGTAGCCCCAAAGAGCAAATGGCAGCTTATCTGGCCAGTCCCTATAGGTTTCTACTATCTTCTGCAGAATGTGCTTGATGTTCTTATTGGCGGCCTCAACTGCTCTGTTGGTTTGCGGCCGATATGTAGATGACTTATAAAAAGCCACGTTGTACTTCTCCAACAAGTCGATCACCTCTTTCTTGAAGTGGGAACCATTATCCGAAATAATCTCATTTGGGACCCCGTAGCGACAGATAATGTTGTTCTTGATGAACTTAGCAACGTGTGATGCCTTCAACACCGCGTAACATTGGGCCTCAACCCACTTCGTGAAATAGTCTATCGCTACCAAAATATACTCATGCCCGTTGGATCCCTTCGGAGTGACAGCCCCAATCACATCAATCCCTCAAACTAAAAACGGCCATGGCGAAGTCATGTTGTACAGCTTTGATAGCGGAATGTTCATGCGGTTTGCATGGGTCTGGCATTTGTGGCATCGCCGGACAAAGCCAATACAATCCTCCTCCATGGTTGACCAGTAATAACCCTGCCTAAAGATCTTTCGGGTTAGCATCACCCCACTCATGTGTGCTCCGCACTCTCCTCCATAGATGGCCTCCATCAGGCGCTTGGATTCTTCAACATCAACGCAAAACTTATGCATCCCGAGATGACCCCTTTGTACCCCGCAGACGATGAACTGAGCAGCCATTCTTCGAATTGCCCTCTTATCTTTGGCATTTGCCCCTGGTGGACAAGCTTCCTTTTCCAAGAAGTTCCAGATGTCGTAATACCAGGGGTTTTGATCTTGTACCTCATCTATGGCAGCAATTAGCTCGTAGGCCGGCACAAATTTCTGTTCAATGATGATCGAACGCATCCGGACTCCAAAAGGGATATTTATCATTGAAGATAAAGTTGCTAATGAATCAGCGAACCTGTTGTTCTCTCTTAACAAATGAGCGAAGTTCATTTTTTCAAATCGAGGAATCAGAACGTCCAAGGTCTGGTGATAGATTCTCGTCTTTTCTTCTTTAACTTTCCAATCTCCTTTAGCTTGAGATACAACAAGGTTCGAGTCCCCGATGACATCCAACCGCTTTGCCCCTAGTTCCAGGGCGGCTTTTAGTCCAGCAATACATGCCTCATATTCTGCCTCATTGTTTGGCACTTTGAACCGGAGTTTGAATGCTAGAGGTATACGGGAATTGTCGGGTGCTATCAGCAACACCCTTATCCCATACCCGTATTGGTTTGACGCTCCGTCAAAGTACATCGTCCAAGTCTCTTCTTCAACATACAGAATGGCCTCGTCTGGGAATAGATACTCTACTACTTCATCCCCTTCAACTGGGTGGTCGGCTAGGAACTCCGCTACCGCTCTCCCTTTCACTGACTTGCGCGTCATGTACTTCAAATCAAATTCAGAAAGCAGAAGCAACCAACGAGCTAGCCTACCTGTAAATGTCGGTTTCTCGAAGAGATATTTGATGGGATCTAATCTCGAAACCAGTATTACAGAGTGGGCTAACAGGTAGTGCCTCAACTTTCTGGTAGCCCATACCAAGGCCAGACAAGTCTTTTCCAGTGACGTGTAGCGGGTCTCGTAATCTAGCATTTTCTTACTCAGGTAGTAGATAGCCTTCTCCACTTTGTCCTCAAACTCCTGTGCAAGCATGCAGCCCATTGTCGTTTTGGTCACTGGCAGGTACATAATTAACAGTTTCCCCGGCTCAGGCGGTGACAACACAGGTGGATTTTGTAAATATTGCTTGATCTGCTCGAAAGCAACTTGGCATCGGTCGTCCCATTGGAACTTCTTTCCTTTCTTCAGGAGACCAAACAATGGTTCACAAGTCAAGGTTAATTTTGCAATAAACCGTCTCATGAATTGCACTTTACCCAGAAAGCCTCGCACCTCCTTTTCAGTCCTCGGTGGTGACATTTCTAAGATGGCCTTGATTTTGGAAGGGTCGACCTCGATACCCCTTTGTGTGATCAAGAACCCCAGCATTTTCCTTGTTGTAACACCAAATGTACATTTCTAAGGATTCAGCCGCAACCGATACTCTCTGATCCGTTGGAAGAATTTCTGCAAGGCGGTGTAGTGGCCCTCTCTTTCCTTGGACTTGACAATCATGTCGTCCACGTACACCTCAACCTCTTTATGGATCATATCGTGCAAAATCGTGGTCGCATCCTGTTGATACGTAGCCCCAACATTCTTCAAGCCGAACGGCATCACCCTATAACAATAGGTTCCCCACGGGGTGGTGAAAGCAGTCTTCTCCCTGTCTTCGGGTGCCATCAAAATCTAATTGTAGCCTGAAAATCCATCCATGAATGAGAGCAGCGCATGCCCAGCAGTGAAGTCTACTAATTCGTCGATATGCGGCAGGGGAAAGTCGTCCTTTGGACTGGCTTTATTCAAATCCCTGAAGTCCACACATACCCGAATTTTGCCGTCCTTCTTCGGCACCGAAACTATATTGGCCAACCAAGTAGGGTATTCAGATACCAACAGGACCCTGCGTCAATCTGCTTGGTGACCTCTTCTTTGATCTTCAGAGCCCAGTCCGGGCGGATCCTTCGGAGCTTCTGCTTAACAGGTCGGGCCTCTGAATCAAGAGGGATCCGGTGCTAGACAATCTCAGGATCGATTCCAGGCATGTCTTCGTAGGACTACGCGAAATCATATTTGAAATCTTTTAATAAAGTGACTAAGCGCTCGCGCTCCTCCGAAGACAATGTGGACCCGATCTGGACCAGCCGTGGGTCCTTCTCAGTACCAACATTAATTGTGGTGATTTCATCAACCAAAGGTTATACAAACCTCTCCTGCTCTTGATCAATCAAATGTTGTAAAACCGGAGGAATTTCTTCCTCATCGTTTTTATCAAAAATTTGAAAGTCCTAATTAATGCAATAAATTAAAGTCACAGAAAAATACTCGGAAGCCACAGCCGTACCATTCTCATTAATAACATCCAGTCCATCCGATCCTTCGGATACAACAGATTCAAAGGAAAACGAAAAAGACGGCCTGGACAGGACAATGGCATCCGGGTTATCACCCCCAGGAATACCGGACTCAGACTCAGAAGAGCTGGAATCTGATTCCGACTCCACAAACTCAATGGAATTAGATTTCGGCTCACTACCCGACCGAGAACTACTTGATAAAAAGCCCTCCTTGTATTGCCAAACGAGGGAGGGTGCGATGGATGCATCGAGAATGCCTGAAGATGGGCCCGCAGCCGCTTCATTTGCGATCATGGAAACTGAGAAGTTATCCCCCAAGCACTCTGGTACGATCTGAGGATCAGAGAGGAGACAAGCCAGCGCTACGCCCATCTCAATTTCTGTGCTCTTAAAATCCTCCTCCTTGCACTGCTCAGCCTCAGCTGGTGGTTTTGTCCGCTCTTCGGCAACTTCATCCCCGGACAACTGAAGATCAAGAAAGATTTCGAAGCCGGGCAAACGCCACTTCTCTGAATTCATCCAAGGCTCCGGGAAGCCGTAAAATGGGAAGTCTTCCCCCTCCCGGACAAAGCTTCCATTCGGGGTTCCCTGGATAGGTTGGTGCACCAACTCATAATGCTTTCCGGCTTGCTTTGCCTTGGCTCTTCCGCCCATCTCTCTTCCTTTCCTCGCCCAATCCTCTTTGGTAGGCAGATAACCTAATCCAAAGGTATATGGGTTATGCAGCACTTCGGCCGATGCTGCAACGCCCTTTCGGCCACTTCGCCCTAATCCCATCCCGGGGATGTGTTGAAGCTTGTTCATAAGTTAGACAGACTGTGCACTAACGTATAGCCCCTCATCAACAGCTAGCATATCCTGTACAACCCGGGCCTCAGCTAGGGTGAATCCTAACAAGAACACATCCTCCGTGCCATGCTCAATCTCCAGAACTGGTGTAGAAACCTCTGGCGGCGGATGTATTGAAGAATTTCCAAAAACGATTGCTACCCTCTTCCTGTGGGGGTACTTCAGCATTTGGTGTAAGGTGGAAGAGACGGCTTTCACTTGGTGCAGCCACGACCGCCCAAGGAGTAGATTGAAGGTTGCTAGGACATCCAAGACATGGAACTCAACGTCCTGTTGCCCTGGACCAACCTGAGTCTTAATCCGTATGGTCCCCATCACCTTCCGGCTGGTATTATCATAGGCCCGAATCACCTGGGCCGCAGGTACGAAATCCGCGAGCTTCAACCCTATAGCATACGCCGTTCTCAGTGGACATACATTGATTGCGGACCCCGTGTCGACTAGGACCACCGGTATCCATTTCTCTCTACACTCCATAGAGATGTAAAGTGGTTTGTTATGATTTGAGCCCTCGGGCGGTAGTTCTTTGTCGGTGAAGGTCAAGGTCGCGGAAGCTCCTCCTGGGAAAACCAGCCCTACCAACTGCTCTGGAGTTGTATCGATTGAAAGCTTGGCCCTATCCATAGCTGTAAAGGCAACCTATCTGTGAACCCTTGAGGCTATTAGTAGTCCCCAAATGGAGATGTCTGCTTGAATCTTCTTCAGTTGTTTCAGTACAGCCTCCTCCTCGAGTAGTTTTTCTTTTTGCCTCTCCGCTTCTTTGTCCTTTCCAGATGCCTCCGGTTGGTCCAGATGTGGGGGCTTGAAGTACCGCCCACTCCTGGTCATGTGGTCAATCTCCTCGACATACCAAGTGTCATCCGGTTGGTTCTGCCCCCAATCTTCATCGGTGTGGGCAAGACGTAAGTCGTCGTCTTCCCAACACATGCCATCGGCGACCGACAGACAATTGTCCGGTTCCATTGTAACTGTTTTGGTGCTCATAGCACATTCCGCACCCTCAGGTGCCTTGGCTTTTCTAGCCCTTTCAAGATTCTCGATCTTTTCCTGCTCAAATCTCTTCAATGCAGCCTCTTGTTCGGCGTTTGTTGTACATAAACTGCCCGGTTCTCGAGCATAATTCTTCGCACCAGTGCTCTCCGGCGAGGCATCTTGATTCTTGGCCATTCCGGCCACTGTTGATGTCCCCGTTTCTAATGACCCTGTACTGGCTGAGGTTCCTCAACAACATCTGGCTGGTCACTGAGCCACCCCGTATTCTCTGCCGATCCATCCAAGTCGAACCAGTTGATGATCACATCCCCTAAGTCCTGCTCGTTGAAGAACTACAGATTGGCAATATCCTCTTCCAACTTTGCTAGGTCATCTAACCCCTGACTTGGTCCATCTTCCCGAACCACACTGATCTCTGCCCCAGCTGGCAACTCTACCCCCGGCTTGACCTGATCCAACGATACGATATAACCACTCGGGTTGTATGCTCCCTCGGTAAAGCTCCCAGATCCCTCAAGCTCTGAATCAACATTCCCATCTACCTCCAAAGTCATCTCGGTTCTGTCTTCGACAGTCACCACCACCGGTTCAGGTTGGGTTTGGGAGATGCTCAACATGCACAAGTCCGTGCTGTCTGGGATGAACACCTCAGGCTTGGGTAGGTAGGAGGGCATGATGTATATGCTTGGGTCATATAGAATGGCTGCGATTTGGATCAGGTTGATGTGCTTGGGTGGTGAAGCTTGGTTATGTGGTGGGAGTGGGTTGGTGGTGACATTCGGTTTGTCAGGAGGTGCAATCACCTTATTGTCAATGAGATCCTGAATCTCATGACGAAGTCTGTAGCACTAGTCGGTGTCGTGACCATGCTGTTGGTGAAAGGCATAATATTTGGCCGGGATATGGGTTGGTAGGAGGTTATTTGGTAGTGGGTGCGGTTCCAGAGGCTTCAGATGCCCCTTTCTAATTAGAACCCCGAGAGCTTTGGACAAAGGCATATACAACGGGGTAAAAGTCCTCTGGCCCTGGGGTGGGTATTTGGCTATTTGTGAGCTGGTACCGGACGCACCGGTGAAGGGTGTAGCTATAGCTGTTTTTGGAGTGGTAGTGGTGACCATGCCCATATTAGAAGTTCTGGCAACTGCAGCACTACTCATGCCTTCATTCGAACTGCGTGTAAATGCCCTCTCGGGCTATTCCCTGTCTTGGTCGATCAGACCCTACTTCATAGCATTCTCAATCTGTACCCCAATCTTGTGTAAATCCGCAAAGGTGGGGAGGGGTAAGACGATCATTTTCTGCATTAGCTTGGGTTGGAGGTTGCGCATAACCATCCTTATCTGATCCTTCTCCAATGGCTGAGTTGTCATTATGGAGGCCTTGGCCCTCCATCGAGTGACAAAGTCAGAAAAGCCTTCATTTTGCTCTTGCCTGGTCGCTTCCAGATCACAGGTCGTGACCTCAATCTGGGTGTTGTATGAATATTGTGCGACAAAGGCCTCGGCCATATCCTCCCAATTCCTTTTCAATGAGTCCTCTAGCTTGGCGTACCAAATGGCCGCAATACCCGACAGGGTTCGACTGAAGAGTGATAGTTTCTGGAGTCTTGTCAAGCCCATCAGGTGCAAAATATCCGAGAACAGCCTTAGATGAACCATAGGGTCGCCCAAGCTGTCAAAACGGTCTATGTGGGGCATCTTCAATCTGTCCGGCAATGTTACCGCCGAATTAGTGTAACCATCCTCTATGTCTGGAATGGAATTGACCCCCTGGGCCGGTTTAAACAGCTTTTCAAGCTTACTCATCTTTAGAGTGGTTGGGTCCATCTCAGATTCAAACGGTGTATCTGTTGAGAAGGTCGGTGTCTTTGAAGTCTGTGGTAGAACTGGTGGCGGGACTGGCCCTGTTGGAGCGTCCGTATCTTCCTAGACGTTTGTCGTATCCCCGAGTGTTGGAACTCTAGGTGGGGGTGGGGATGGATGTGAAGCAGATGCTCCAGCTTGTTGTGGTTGCTGCTGTTGCTGGAGCTTGGCAATCAATTCTGTCTGTTGGGCTACAACCTCTGCCTAGCGGCCAGCATCCCGCTGCATGGCCTGCATGGTCTCTTGGAGCTGATGCATCATGTCCTCCATTTCGACTATAAAGTGTAGATCTGATTGAACCGGTGTATGTTCCCTCTCTGCGGAAGAAACAAAAATCTGATCCGTACTATGCACAGGTGGAGTAGACAAAGACCTCTGAACTGGTAACCGCTGTACTGGTGATCTGTGCCTGGATGACCTCCGTCTCGTAACCGGGGATAATGACACAAACACTGGTTGTCCATCAACTAGATCCTCCGATTGGGAAAGCCTTCTACCTCTAGTCTAGAGTGCTCGGGGGGTATCTGTCTTTTCAGAAGCAATGATACAATACTACCTTGCAAAAAGATAAATAAAGAAAAATAAGGAAACAACAAGCGGAAAAAACAGACAGCATTTCGGCTTAAATAAACACAACACACAGTTGGTATTGCAAGCTGAACACACTGTTCTCAACACTGATCACTGCCCCCAAATCACTGCCTCAAATCTGATACCCCAAATACTAATGTCCTCAGACTGTTACCCAGACTTGCAAACTGATACATACAACCTGTAGAGACACACTCTAATAACACATATCAAGCAAGTAAGAGCCAAAACACCCCTATGTTGGGGTAGGGTTTCCCTGTCCTATTTTGTCAGGAACTAGGGTTTCACTACACACTCAGCAGTTTCAAACAACCTACATTCAGGTAAGCAACCTATCCTAGTTTGGAATGGTCACTATGGCTTCCGATATTCAACTAGGTCGAATGGTCAAAAAGGGTGCCTCGGTAAAAATCGAGGTTTGTGTTCCCATCATGGCAGAGCCTGTAACCGGTCAGCCTTATGGCACGTTTTTCCAAGCAAGCCTCCGGCAGACCGTTCAGGAATAGCAGACGGCAAACACGGTGTCCTAGGCGCACCAATGCAAATGCAATGCAAAGAAACACATAAGTGTAAACAAAATAACATATCATGAGTTCGAGTCAAGTTCTCTAAATCCCCAGCGGAGTCGCTAGAAACTATAGACTGCCCGAACTCGCTCCGCATGCGAGGGCGCATATTGGGTTCTAACTACTACAGTTCGGACTCCTGTCATGGTTCTGAATCTAATCTCACAAAGTGCAACGTAAGACTGATAAATCACCAAAGAGTCCAATCCGGCAAATTATTTTGGAAAGTTAGATTTTGAATCAAAAATGCCAAACTAGACTGCTTTGCCAGATTACAGAGTCACCACCTAAATATTTTGTTTTGAGAAATTTAGGAAACCTTGACTCGTGCCAAAGGCCACGTATCCGTCATCACCAAAGTTGCCTCGGCTCGAGAACTTGGGTACGAGAGGGGAAGGTCCTAAAATGAGCACCCCCGCTCGCCCGATCAAAGGATCGACCTCTACTAAGCATGATATGTTGTTTTGAAAACACATGTGTTTCTTATTTCGGTTATTAGCTAACTTTACTATGTGATGCGCACAACATACAAATATAGACTCAATCGCAAGAATTTGAACAAAACATCTCATGTTTGTTTTTCAAAAATGGTTTGAAAGATGCTGCCCTCAAGTAGGCTAAGACGCGGATTTGCCACCCTCAAGTGGGCTTAGAAAACATGATTTGCCACTCTCAAGTGGGCTTAAAACGCACATTTTGATGAATTGTTCCAATTCAAGCAATGAAGCTTTCATCCACAAGCATTCATGTAGTTAATCAATTAAGCAATTAGCCTCATGTCAAGCATACTATCATGGCAACACTTACACTCATGCAAGGATGCTAAAGGATAAACACTTACAGTGTACTCCGAGCCAAAACAGAAACCAATTAGAAATCAATGCATGATCCTAATTATACAAGATGCCTAATGCAACACATGCAAAATGCAATTAGAATAGGCTCGGCTAACTAAGATGGCATATGAATGCAACACTCGATAACATGTTTTGACACGTATTCGAGTAAGTATTGAAATACAATGCAGTTTGAATGATGCACCGAGTGCGGTGCATGCAAGACAAATTAATGATGCACGCATGCAAAACATAAGGTATGCTAATTGACAATGCCCTAAAACTAACCATCGAAAGCGATAAAGGAAAAGGGAGAAACAAGTGGGGGTTGGAAGACATGCACACACACACGCACCCTTATTGTAACATTTGCCCTCTCGACGGAGGGTCCGAATGAATAAGCTAACTAGCTACGCTTATTAAACTAATTATTACAAATCAACTAATTAACTATGCTAAGCTAATTAATTATTACAAAACTTTAACTAATTAAACAAATCAATTAAGTTACAAAGCCAATTAAACTTAACAAATAAAGCTTTAAAATATGCTGCCACAGCTCTGTTTGGAAAATGAACGTGCATGCACTTGGTTTCTCGCCCCGAAAAGTTCTCTAGATGCTCTTTAGAGGCTCTATTTGCAGGGTGTCTTCCAGTTCTTGTTGCTGAAACTTACCAAAACAGTGCCGGGGAGTGCACCAGTGGCCTGCCGACCGTGAATGGTGGATGCCGACCCCCCAGGCGGCCATGGATGAACACTGCCGGCCACAGATGAAAGGGTGCCGGCTATCAGTGACAGGGTGCCGGCCACTGGTGTGTTGTGACACCAAGCTGCAATAGAGCACAAAATAGAGAAAAGTGAGGGTCTCCCTAGAACATGTATGTACTATGCCCTTCCATATCATCTCAAAACATCAAGGTAGAGGCATAATTGGATCCAAGACCATCAGTCAAGCATCGCAATGCGTGATGGCCAAAGATCCAATTTGTACAAACTCAATAAATGCATGACAAACAAGACACTTAGACCATCTCCTTATCATGAGAGATCAAAGGCAATGGAGACTAAGGGAGATTGGCTCATTTCATCACTTCAAGTATGAAATGAACCAATCTTCATCGTGTTCAATACGACATCCGATTGAACACAATGCAAAGCAAGCAACATGCTCATCTACCAATGCTAAGGTGGCATGCACAAGACTTTATCATGGAAGCAATGCATGCAAGACATGTTATAGAGCCAAAAACACTAAAGCAAGTGAAGGGCATTACACATGAGGTATACACTGTCAATCTCGAATAGTCAAACCAGCCATGGATAGACCTACACCATGCCTAACAGTGGCAAAATCATGCTGGAAATGAAGCACCAAAAGCTACTACAACATGCTCATGCAATGGCTCGCAAGCTAAGCATTCAACACAACTCTCAAACACAATCAAAGAGTGATATGCATGAGAATATGACAATGCTATATGCTCTGAAATAACATGTTAAATGATGCCAAATCATCCAAACATCACAAATAAGGCATGTTAGAGGGCTCAAAACTCAAGACTAGCTAAGGCACATGCACCATAGCCATATCAAGCAAGCCTCAAAGGGCCAAGATGACTCAAAATAGTCCCAAGGCAGGTCAAAACAATGCCAAAACATGCATGGAGTGGAGCTAACAGATGTTAGAATGGGAGGCATAAAGCATGACACATGTAAGGCCAATGAGTGGGATTACACTACACATACCAAAACCAAGTATGAGGTGACTTCACCAACAAAAATCAGAGTTGTAACATGGTAAAATAACACCAAAAACATGCTGAGATGGTAGCCCCAAGAGCTTAGGCAAGCATGCATACATATTGGGTCATAAGTGAAGCATAAGGCTCAACCCTCAAACACAACAAAGGGATGATAAATGCGAGAATATGGTAGGGGTATATGGTCTGAAATAACATGCCAAATGATGCCATGCCATACAAAAAGCTCAAATACGACATGCTAGAGATCTCAAAGCTTAAGACTAGCAAAGCTAAATGCACTATAGCTATGCAAAGCCAAGCATGCATGACCAAGACCACTCAAATCAGACCTAAAGCATGTTAAATCAAGGCCACAAATGTACCGGAGTAAAGCATACACATGCTAGATCAATAGGCTAAAACACCAAACAAGCTAGGCTAGTGAACAAGCTTGCACTACAAGTGTATAAACCATGCAAGAGGTGACCTTGTCGACCAAAATCAGAGCTAAGGCATGCCAAAATATGAGTAAAAGCCTACTGGATGGTGGTCCAAAGCATAGAGCATGTTAGGCTAACTAAGAGGATTGCACTACAAGTGCATAAAGCATGTAAGAAGCAACCAAACTAACCCAAAATAGAGTTATATCATGTTAAAATAAGGCCTAAAACATGCTAAGATAGAGCCTCAAGGAGGTAGAAAAACATGCCAAAGTGTTAAGCCAACATCACAAGCAAACAAAACACAAGAGGGGGGACTACCCCCCATCCATTTTGGGTCTCAAAACCCACTTTCCACCACTGAAATTCCTCTGGAATTCAGTGGTTAAAAGGCCAAGAGAAGGTGATCTCAAAGGCCTAAAGAGGTAGCTCAAAGCAAAGCAAAACAAGCCACAAAAGGGGGTAGATCACCCATAACTCAAACAAGGCCTCAAACAACCATCCTTAATACTTAAAAACAAAACATTTTGTAGTTGAAAGCAAGGCCTAAAAGAGCATGCAAGAATGGCCAAACAAGCAATTAAAATAAAGCTTTGAAGAGGATATAGGCCTCACCCTTGAAGAACAACAAAACCAGCAGCTTTTTTGAGCCAAAACCAACTTTAGGATGCCCAAAAAAGTCCTATGGAATCTCAGCTCCAAGGTCAAGAGGTTTGGCTAAGGGGTTGTAGGCAAAATTGTGTGAAGAAAACTCACTTTCAAGCAATATAGAGAGAGAGAGTTCTAGAGAGAGAGAGATATTTTTTTTTGCCTCTAAATTTTCTAAACCTTGAACAAGGGGGAGGAAGCTCCCCTTATATAGAGCAATGCAAGCACAAGCTTGCTTGAGAAGCTTTAACCTACCTCCATCCCTCCATATGGCTGAGTGAGCCACAGCTGGCCAAAATATCTAAAAAAAACTAACTGTTGAAACAAGGTGGCCGGTCGGCCATCAGTGGTGGCTGGCAGTGCACCATTGATGGCTGGTAGGCCTTATCAATGGCCGGCAGGGCTTGACCCATGGCCGGCAGTGCACTAAAACAAGCAATAGGGAGGGACTAGAGCATGGTCCAAATATGGGGCAGAAATGAAACATGGTTTGGAAAACTCAAACCTGTGACGTCCCGCTGCGAAGTCCGAGTGCTCGGTGAACAACCAAACTTGTTGCTGGATGTACCTGCAAGTACAACCAAGTCTTGAGAACGGTCAAAAATGGGGTGTCTACAGCAGGCTAGCCCAATAGGTTTGTATTTGTTTAAAGAACAAATTTTCCCTTGGGCATCAGCAACTTCTCTGACTCTTCTTTAGTTCATCTTCTTCTTCTTCCCATCGGTGGTACAAGTAAGATTTATCTGATTGACAATTCATGACTTTGACCTTCTTTTCTTCTTTTTTTTTCCCTTCTTCTTCTTCATCTTAATTTGGTTGAGAATGGATTTGATTAACAATGTTTGGAAAATTTTCTTTATGCAACAAATATTATATTGCACTTAGTTTTTTTTATCATGATGTCTTATTCAATGTTCTATATTGCTCTTAGTTTTTGATCTTTGAAAGAGTTTTTTGGACATACATAAAAATAATGAAAGCCTAAATAAAAATTATTGAGGATATATATAAAAACCCTAATATTTAAAATTATTGTGAATATACTCTGGTTTAATATTAAATAAGGCTATTTTTTATTTTTTTTTGGTTATAAATAATGGAACCTCCACCACTCAAAAAAGGCAAAACCCTTTTCTCATTCTATCAATCAAAACAAAAGTCTAGTAGTACAACACCCAATGTTGTTGAAACCTCATTTTCTGATGTACAACCACCTTCCATGCCTCAAGCAAATAAACCAAGCGAATTTGATTCAACTGTTATTGAACATGATCCTGGTTTACGCTGGCAAATTTGTGAATATCTGGTTAATCAACGAGATGAGCTTAGACGAGCTTATGTGAACTTGGGGCCTTATCAACCTAAACTTGAGTATCCTAGGTCCTTATTTGGAAAGCAGAATCGCCGATTCCAACATATTTGGTTTAAACAATTTTCTTGGTTAGAGTATTCTCCTTCAATGGATAAAGCATATTATTTTTCATGCTTTTTGTTTGATTAGCCAAATAAGTTAATCAATAGTACTGCACTTGTTGATGAGGGGTTTAACAATTGGAAGAGAGTAAATGATGGATCCAAATGTGTTTTTTTGCTTCATGTCGAACTTGCATCTTCATCACATAGTCATTATGTTATTAGTCATGAAAATTTAAAGAAATCTTCTAAACACATTGAAAAAGTGTTGAATGAGCAATCAAAAGAAGAAATTTTGAAGAATCGAATGCGGGTAAAGGCATCAATTGAAACTATTCAAATACTTGTTCTTCAAGGACTTGGTTTTAGAGGTCATGATGAAAGCTCGACTTTATTGAATCAAGGTAATCTAATTGAATTATTAAAGTTCAAGGCGAGATGAAATGATGCACTTGAGAGCATTATATTAAAGAATGCTCCACAAAATGCCAAATACACTTCTCTGAAGATCCAAAAGGAGATTTTGCATATACTTGCTAACAAAGTTAGGAATATGATTTTTGGTGAAGTTGCAGGAGGTTATTTTTGTATTATTGTTGATGAATCCCAAGACAAGTCTAAAAAAGAACAAATGGCCCTTATTTTGAGATACGTTAAGAATGATGGTTTGCTAGGGGAACAGTTCTTTGATATCGTGGATGTTGAAAATACATCTACATTGACTCTTAAAAAAGAGATATTGAATATCCTTTCTCGATTTAATCTCCCTATTCAAAACATGTGTAGTCAAGGGTATGATGGTGCTAGCAATATACGTGGCGAATGGAATAGATTTCAAGCTTTATTTCTTAAAGATTGCCCATAGGCATATTATGTACATTGCTTTGCACATCGTCTGCAATTGGCCTTAATTGCGGCAGCAAAAGATGAGCCTAATGTTTGGCAATTTTTTTCTCACTTGAGTGGTATTGTCAATCTTGTTGCTTCTTCTCCAAAGCGCCTTGGTGAGTTAAATTCTTTTCATAGGAGTGAGGTTGAAAATATGTTGGCTAGTGGTGAGCATCAATCTGGTAAAGGGGGCAATCAAATAGGTACCTTGCATGAGCTGGAGCAACTCGCTGGAGCTCGCATCATGACTCTGTTAAAAACTTGATTGATATGTATGAGGCATCTTGTGTAGTTGTTAAAAGTCTCAAGAAGAGTACAAATCAACAAATTCGCGGGCAAGCTAATGGTATTTACAAAGTAATGAAGAGCTTTGAATTCATGTTCGTCTTACACTTGATGGACAATATTTTGGGAATCATGAATACACTTTGTCAAGCCTTGTAACAAAAAACTCAAGACATCTTAAATGCGATGAAATTAGTCTCCACAACAAAAGCTCTACTTCAAAAACTTAGACAAGATAGTTGAGATATTTTTCTTGCAAATGTTGTGTCATTTTGCAATCGACATAACATTGCGGTGCATGATATGAGTTCTCCGTATCAAGAGGGTACAAGTCATCGTTGTCAACAAGATCACATTACAATTGAGCATCATTATCACTTTGACATATTCAACTCTACAATTGATTTTCAATTGATGGAGTTAGAACACAGATTTAATGATGGGGTAGTGGAACTTCTTTCTCTTAGCTCGGCTTTGGATCCTAGTGGCAATTTTAGATCTTTTAATGTGGATAATATTTGCAATCTTGCCGAGAAATTTTATCCCCAAGATTTCACTTCTCAGGACATCCATGCTTTGAGACGTCAATTAATGCATTATAAGCTTGATGTTGTTTGTGATCCGGAGTTTTATAAGATATCTACCCTTGCTGATTTGTGCTGAGAACTATTTGTGACAAGAAAGTTCGAGCATTACACCATGGTCTACAAATTGATTCGTCTTGTGTCAACCCTTCTTGTTTCTATGGCGACTATGGAAAGAGCATTTTCGGGTATGAAGCATATTAAAATTGTCATTCGTAATTCAATGGGGGATGAGTTTCTTGCCGATTGCTTGTCTCTCTACCTTGAACGAGACCTTACTTTGAAAATTGATTTAGATTCTGTAATCAATGAATTCGAATCTTTAAAGACTAGTCGAGCACAACTTTGTTAGATTGTTTTTAATCAATAAATTTTGATATTAATCTAGATTATATTATTAAATTCTCTTTTTTCTTATGTGGTTATACTTAAAATATATTGTATAAGTTTACCTTAATATGAGCCCACCCCATTGACGAATCCTGGATCCGGCCTTGGTATGAAAAGCCTTATAAAAATAAAAAAATAAAAAAATCAGTAATCCAAATGAAAATCAATGCATTCATCCTAAAATTTCAGATTCGTTATACTTGAAGATTTGCAAAAAAAATAGATAACACAAATTATATATTTCAAAACTCAGTCAAATCATCTTAGTACAGTTCTCTAGAAATTTTTACAACAACAACAAAATGTGAACAAAGAGATGCACTTTAAGCTAAATGAGAGAACCAACATGCAACAACATCCCTTAAACACTTACTCAAAAAGAAACTAGTCAAATAACACTCCAAATAATTTTGATTCACTTTTGAATTTCATAACGTTTAAACAAAAGCAAATATGTGTTCTTCGGTTTAACAAAAAGAGGGGGAGAGAACCACCAACTTCCCACTAGTTATTTTTTCAATGAACATTCCAAGTAACTTAGACTTCCAATAGTGACATGTGCATGACAATCACAACCATTTTTTCTTGTTTTCTTTTGAAATATAATTCAAAAAGACATACGTTTGGTTCTTTAAAAAAATGGTAAATTATAAATACACCTCTTGAGTTTTGTTTAAAATGTAAATTGTCTCTTATAGTTTGGAAAATTACAAATATTTTCATGTCATAATTTTTTATTTAACAGAATTAATTGAAAAAATAAAATTTCTTACTGTTCACCTATACAATAATAAAATTATCTGAATTATTAATTAAAATAAAATTTTAACATTATTAAAAACTGTTGACTAACTTGATGATTTATTAATAAAAAAACCTATTTATTATGAAATTAAAAACCTTAGGGGACATAATATAATTTTTAAAACTACACAAATAATTTGAAATTTAAGCTCAGGAGGTGTGTTTGAAATTTACCTTTAAAAAAAAGCAAAACAAAACAATACAAAAAAACAAAAACAAAATTAAAGTTTGTGGGCCTCAATTCAAAGACATGCCTTCCACATGAACTGAACCCATTCAAACCAATTAAAGATAAACAAATGTCATCTGTGATTTAATAGAGAGGGGGAGAGAAAACCAATAACACCCTTATAGGCTAGAAAACACTTACATGTGGTGCTAGATCACATTAGAGGCCATTTTACCGGAATATATATACCATCATAATTTTGTAGTTAACACTTAAGCTATTTCTAACTTAAACTAATTATTCGATCCAATCATTAAACCCCCAAAGTTTACGCAATGTGAGAACTTTAATATGATAACAAAATATACAAAAATAAAAGTTTAAAAATATCACTTCAAAAACTCCAAAAAAAATCAAAAGAATATAACAATATTCTTAAAATTACCTTGCGCTCGATAAAAGTACCTCCCGTAGTAATAACCAAAATTCTAGAAATTTTTTCTTATAAGCTGGTATAAAGTCCCCACTAAAGTAAAATGAATAAGATCTATTAATGAATCTATGAGTTGGTCCTATGGGAGAGTAGTTTAGTTATCATTTGGTCTTCTAATAATTTGAAGATTTGAGTTAATAATTTTTTATTTATTTATGTTATACTAGTAAAAACTTATAATTAAGGGAGTCCTAACAAAAAAAATTCAAGAAAAACTTAGTAACTACAAAGCACAAGAAAAGCATTTTGAATATACATTTCCATACCTACAGAATATTGTTGCAAACATGTCATCTGTATCAATGGAGTTCATAAAATAGTAGTATCAATGGATTTCATAAATTAGTATAATAATATAAACAATCCAATTGAAATAACTACCTAAGGTACTTGTCCCAACAAAAAATTCAAAAAAGTAAATAATATACATGTACAAACCTAGAAATTCAACAATTAGCTAAGAAAAAAAAAAAAGAAAAAAAAAAAAGAGAAACCATTAACCCATCAAATATAGAAAATACATGAATTATTTCATTAAACCATAAATGCTTGGTTAATTTATTTTCTATTTTGGAAAAGAATCAACAACCTACTCTTCTTTGTCGAAGTCAAAGAAAAAAATAAATACATTACATAAATGCGAAATAGAAAAATAAAAATATGAGGAAATTAAACTACGCAACCAATCATATTTATGATGTCACGTATAGATATATAGAGAAAAAAGAAAATTTGAATTTCCTGTGCTGGGTAGAGGTCGTAATAGAGGTTAACGGTGGCAAAATGATCGTTGATCGAACAGTGGTGGCGACTTCCATCGGTACAGTGATGATGTGGTTGTAGGTGGAACGAGATGAAGAAAAAAAAAAGCTGCCTTTTAGAATCATCAAACTGCCATACCACCATAGGAATCTCTCTCTCGACTGAGAGGCAATGGATGGAATCGGGTGAGAGGAAGCCGTGAAGACAAGGATTTAAAGAGGATAAGAGAGAGTTAAGAAAGACACGAGATTGATGAATGTTGTACAGGGAGTAAATATTCTTCACTTCTGTACTCCTTGCGACCAAGCTTAACTTGCTCCGAACGGCGTCTTACTTCCTGAAAGCAGAACAATGGTGAGCTACCTGGAAAATGTGTCGCTAGAAAACCCCTCCGACGGTCAAGTTAGCACCCTTTAGAGAGAGAAGGAATGTAGAGAGAGAGTCGTTAGAATCCGCTTACCCCCTACTGAATGAGGTTGCTCGCCTTATCTAGACTACAACTTTGCCTCTCAAGATTGTGCATGCACTACTTTCATTGTCCTTTGTTGGACATATGGTTGTACTCCTTTCTCTTTTCTTCACCTATATACATATCAATACTTGCCAAACGGTATTGACGTATACCCTAAGCGAATTCCTCTTCTCACTTCATTGGACCACATGAAATGCCCTAACCGAGCCATCACTTGCAGCTCAACTACGCCTCAACTACATTCAACCAGACTAATGCCAAGCTAGCTTAGGGCAGCCTCTCCAACCGGTTACACGACTCAACCAAGCCAAGCTAAAATTCTCACTATTTGCCATCCGCGTAGCTCTCGCGTTAGTTCGGTTGGGAGCTTTAGCTCAGTCTCAGGCAGCGATCTCACCTTGGCCTAGCATGGCCCATACTTGTGGCTTATTCCGTGTTCAGCACGGTCCATGTTGACGACCTAATTCCAACCTAGCCCGGCCCATCACCAAGGCGCGTGCTTGGGTTGGCTTGCAATTCACTTTCACAGTCCCAACATGATCTAAGATCCTAGACATGCAAATCGGGTTGTGCGGTCCAAAATGAAGGTCCGTGCTAGGTTCAGCTCGGTCCATTAGTTCGTCACAAATTTCTCGATCAATTGCCCCTTAATTCTATCTGCTTCAACATGATTGGGATTACCTCTCTTTATCGAACTAAACTCCTACCCGATTCTTTAGTCTAGCTGATCTAATCTTGCAATTGTTTGACCTTTTCACCTACCACGCTGACACCTTGTCACATCCTAGACAGTATCACGCCTTCATTGGTTCCGTACAACCATTCCAGCGTCTGCATGAGTACCTAAATTTAAAAAACGGGCTCCTTTTCCCCTCCGCCTATATATAGGCAATACATATACTCTGCACCTTTCACTATTCATCTTCTTCCAAGTCTAGGTGTCGTCTAATGTTGTTGATTTCATAACTTGCTCGGTAATGCTCCAATGGGCCATGACTTTTGTAACGCCCTCAAAATAGCCCATAAATCATACATTCAAGACATCCATAAACTTAAGAGAATAAAGCATAATTCTATTTATCAGAGTGTTCTTACAAGAGATATTACATGTTGATAACAAAAGTAAATACCCTATAGGCTTACAACTTTCCAAGTCAACACTTGGGTTCAACAAAAATAGAGTTCTAACTCTTTACACAAAATAAGCCCTTGGCTTGATATACATGTAATACAAAAAGATAATCACAAAAAGATAAGCCTTCAACTTCTACAACCTCCCAAGCTAAGACCTTAGAGGCGGCATATCACCTGCACCTGAAAATAATGTCCCATATAGGGTGAGCCAACGCTCAGTAGAGATATGCTAAACATAATATGAGCAATAACTAAAACATTAGCATTAATAAATGTTTAACTCATACAAACCAACGTACAACACAATCCAATTCCATGACAGATATGCCCATATTTCGTTCCACTTTCCTTCACTTATCAAATTTTCAAATCATATCTTGGCTCAGAACCTGGCCAACAATTTAATGAGACTACGACTCATATTCAAGCACTTCCTTTTTAAATGAGATAACGACTCATATCAAAACACTTTCATACTTCACAATAGATACACATATTTGCTATATCAATATCATAATAAAACACTTCCATACTTCACAATAGATACACATATTTGCTGTGTCAATGGAGTCCATCCCCTATCTCCTCCCAAATAATATCCAGTTTAGGAGTCCATCCCCTATCTCCTCCCAAACCATGGAGCACATCCCCTATCTCCTCCCACACAATACAATGTATATAAACAATTATCATATACATGATCAATCAATACACATATTTAATGTATTATGCCAACCGTCATATTCAATGACATATTCAATGGATTAGTTTTAATTCACCTAATCATCATGCAATGTCTACAACAATCAAGACTATCCTCCACCGATAGCCCAAAGCAATTATTTGTAAACAGATAATAAATGCATCAACAGATAAATTATCAACATTTTCAAAAGTGAGCGATTAATAAATCCAACTCCACCATTCGATCTCATCTTAAGCCAATTTCATCATTTCCATCCCAATTTCATATTTCACAAAGAAAGTCATTAATTACACTATTGACCCAATAAAACCCAAATATGGCATTTTCCCATTTTTTCCAATATTGACCCAATGGTCCAAATATCATTAATAAACATTCATAACCTCATCTTAAGACCCATGTACACATGTATAGTTCAAAAGGAACAAAACCCCTCTTTTCAATATTTCAAATCTCAAACCCTAACTTCCCAAATCAACCATTTATACAAAATGCCCAACATCTATGTTAAAGATCATAAAAATGAGTAGTTATCCCTACCTCAAATGGAGAGACCCAAATGGATGATGAAGAAATTCGAAAATGCTCCAAACTTCAAGATTTTCGGATTGAAATGAAGATCAAGGCAAGCTCCACACTTTTTGCAAAGGAACTAAGGAAGAAGATCACTCGAACTAGATCAAACCTTAGAGAAAAGTTGAGATCTAGAGTGAGAAGCTCTCAAATTTGTGTTTTGAAAAGTTAGAGAGAGAGAGAGGAAGCCGAAAAAATGATCAAAAAGCTGCTGTTCGAACTGATATACAAACATGTCCGCTCAAGCGTGGAACGCCCCACTCAAGCGTCAGACACAGACTTACGCTCGAGCGTCAAAAACGCCGCTCGAGCGCTGGATGCACACTTCCAGAAGTTTTGCAGGCGATGGTCCCCGCTCGAGCGTAAAAGTGGGCGCTCGAGCGTCCGATGACCTGCAGAACAAAATGCTGAGAGATGAATAATCACGCTCGAGCGTCAAAACGCCTACTCGAGCGGAGAAGCAACAACAAAGGGCCCGCTCGAGCGTCAAAAGCCTCGCTCGAGCATGAAGGCCAAAAATTTGGGCATCAACTCTTAGTTTCCAAACACAACCAACCTGTTTCAAACCTACCCAACACAACCCAAGACCTAAATATAAAGAGTAAAGGATGGAAATGAGAATATGACAATAACACATCCACGGAATCGAGTCCGAAACACAATAAACAAAGAAGGGAAAACCGGGATCGCTATAACTTTATTACCATGCTTGGTTGCTTAGTCTCACCACTTGGAGGATAAATTGCTCTTAGCCAAGAATAAAATGGTTGATTACGTATCTTGATCTTAATGATTGGCCAGTAGAGTTGTGCAAGCAAAGCTTATTCCAACTTTTTTACTTTTTAGCTCAACTGGTGCAATTAGTGATTTCACAACTCAGTTGGCATTAATTTGATTTGCTTCATTGTCATCTCGGTCATGAGTTATTGCTTAGTTACAAACCACTCTAGCTTGGCACTTGATGTCATGGGCTCACCTTTGCTAGGTTTAACTCTACCGACCTTGCAAATGGACCTTGCAAACGGACCATGCAAATAGACTTTGCTAAACTTAACTTTGGAGGCCTTGCAAACGAACCATGCAAACGAACCATGCAAATGGACCTTGCAAACAGACTTTGCTAGGCTTAACTTTGGTGACCTTGCAAACGGACCATGCATACGAACTTTGCTAAGATTGAATCTTGCAAACAGACCTTGCAAATGGACCTAGTAAATGGACTTTTAACAAGTTGGATCGAGAAAACGGTACTTGGACGTCGACTGGGCAAACGAAGATTGGATGTCGACCTTGCAAATGGCATGAAAGTGTCAGCTGAACAAACGATGCATGATGTTGACCGTGCAATATGGACATATATCAAGCTATTGAGATCAACCCTACAACTTCTCCCCTAGTCTAGGCTCCTGCCTTAACTTACAAAGGCAAAGCAGTGATCTAGGCTAAATAAATTGTCCCTGGACCGTGTCCACTACTCGGTTATAATTCTCTTTGACTGAACAAATCATCAGTTTTTCACCAAAAGTTAGCAAGAAAAATCGGCTTGGCAACTTACTTCTTAGCGAGCAAAAATCAGCTCGGCAAAGACTTCCAAAATTGAACACACCGCTAACTTCGAGCTAAATCAGCTCAGCAACTTTTTGGCGAGAAAAGTTAGCTTGACAAGAAATTCTAAAGTTAAAAAAACCACCAACTTTCTTGGCAAGCAAAAATCAAATCGACAAGAAATTCTAAAATTGATCAAAACCATCAACAAACCTCTTGCTGAGCGAAACTCCGCTCAACAACGAATTCCAAAATTGGCGTGCAAAATCAGCGCGGCAACTTATTGGCGACCAAAATCGGCTTAGCTCTGTAATTACTTCTTGGTGAGCAAGATCATCTCAGTAAGGAATTCGAAAGTTGGCGAGCAAAATTAGTTTGGCAAGGAATTCTCAAGTTTTTGAGCAAAATCAGTTCGGCAATTTACTTCTCGGCGAGCAAAATTAGCTCGACAAAGAATTCTAAAGTTGACGAGCAAAATTATCTAGATAAGATTTCTTGGCGAGCAAAATATGCTACAAGAAATTCTAAAGTTGGCGAGCAAAATCAGCCCTTCAACTTACTTCTTGACGTGCAAAATTAGTTTGACAAGGAATTTCAATGTTGGCGAGCAAAGTCAACTCAGCAAGACTTCTTGGTGACCAAATCTTCTCGACAAGGAATTCAAAAGTTGGCGAGCAAAATCAGCTTGGTAAGGAATTTCGAAGTTGAACAAAACACTAACTTTCATCTTGCCGAGCAAAATCAGCCTGACGAGGAATTCCAAAGTTGATCAAAATCATCAACAAACCTCTTGTCAAGCAAAATCTGCTCGGCGAGGAATTCCAAAGTTGAACAAAACACTAACTTTCATCTTACCGAGCAAAATCAGCCTGGTAAGGAATTCTGATCTTTCTGTCAAAACAATTGTCAGTTGCCCCTTGGGGCACGCTAATCTTGCTCGACGAGGCGAAAATACAATAGTTTTCAAGAAAATGGTCTACTTGTTTCATTAAATCAATAGTGGAAAGGGTTACAAAAGTAACTAAAAATAAAACTTCAGATTGGCAATGTTTTACGCTCTAGGAATAGATCGGCCATATATGAGTTTTATGCCTCTTTTCCTCGGCCTTCTTACTGACATTTTCCAAAACTGATCTCCCCAGATCTCTTCAACCGATCACTCCTTGAGGAGGACATCTTCGATTGTCATGTCAGTTGGAAAGGTCTGCTCTTGAGGAGCCGTCTTGACCTCTTTATCAACGTAGCGATTCAAATGCCCTGCAACCACCAACTCTCTCAAGTGTAGTTTGAGCAACATGCAATCTTGTATTTGGTGCCCTGTCTCATCATGAAAGGTTCAACGGTATCTGAAATTGAACTCTCTCTAGGTATCCCCCAACTTAGCTGGCCACCAGATGTATTCCTCTTCACGGATTTCACTCAATATGCGATAGATTGGGTATCTTAAACACCGTAGTGATGCCAGTCCAAGCTTTTAACTTTCTCTTGGTATCATCATCCATGTCACACAGGTTGTTAGCGCGAACATTGTTATGACTCTTATCCCGGTTATTGCAGTTAGCACCATGGTTTTGCTCCTTCAACAGTTGTTTACATGGTTATCATCTTATCCAATTGGATTGACTTTTCCGTGACTCTTTTGTCTACCACTATAGGATTTGTCTTCACAGTAGCTGTGGCCGTCTCATTTTCGACCCTTATATGCTCATTGATTCTATGTATAAGTAATTCCATGGTTGTGAGCTGACTCATTGTAAGTGAGTCTTTCAGCTTATGTCTGACTAGAAGGCCGTGCTTGTATTGCGTGATTGCCAAGTTGGCTAGGCAATCAAATATTTTGTTGAATGTCTCCTAACACTTGGCATTGTATGCCTTTAGTGAGTTGCCTGATTCCATCTTCACTCCCAAGAGGTGATCAACTTCCTTCGGCATTTTTATATTTGTCTTGAATCTAATGATAAACGCCTCTACCAACTGCTGCCATCTCTTAATACTTTCCTCTAACAGCCTCTTGAACCACTTCAGGCCCAATTTGCTTAAACTTGACGAGAAAATAAGGCACATTAAGGTATCACTCTGCTTATGCCCAACCATGACCTGCAAATAATGGCTAATGTGGATGTACAAATCAGTTTTTCTATCATATAGCGTAAATTTTGGCTAGTGAAAATCGACGGAGAGCAGCGCATTCTCTATTTCAAGGGAAAAAAAGATAGCGTTTATCCTTTCCAAATCCCTATCTACTGGCACATGCGCCACCAGTCATGGTGGTGTCATTACAACCTCCTCGCTTGCACGACCTCTATGAGCCAGCCATTGCAGCGCTGACAGTCTCTGAGCCTCCCGTCGCCGTGCTTGCTTCTTTAAGATATCTCTCAAGTCTTCTGATTGGGCGGATTATGAATATCTTGACGTCGTCAGCCGGCGCGAGGGGCAGTAGCTACTGTCCTAAGTGTAGGTCCTCTCCGCCTACAAAATGGAGTCACCGACTCTATAGTTTTTAGTGATAGAGAGTGAGGGTATTTCTTGCCTGCTCTAACTGACGGAGTGATGGGATTAAGCATGCTCAATTTCTCTTCCCACTCCAACAACCCCTTTTTCTTTTAACTACCACCTCATAGCCTCCATCTCCGTCGCCATCTTTCGAATGATGGCATCCAGGTCCCTGAGCTTGCTTTCCAAGTACTAAGTGTGTGACTCTCGCCGTCGCCGATGCCTTTCAGAGCTCTGTGAGTGCTCTGAACTCCTTGTGTGTTTCTCTCACGTACCTTTGGGAAGCCTTTGTGTGAAGGTCTCCAAACCAACCATGGTTGGAATAGCGAGCAAGTCATTGCACCTCTGAACAGACTTTAGCGTGATGCCGTTGATGACGGACAATGAAATCTTGTCATTGTTCGCCATTGAAGTTAATCAAAAAAGCTTAGAGGACAAGGTTTTGAATGTCAAGATTCCCGCAGGCGGCGCCAATTGTACGAGGAGTAAATATTCTTCACTTTCGTACTCCTTTCGACCAAGTTTGACCTGCTCCAAACAGCGTCTTACTTCCTGAAAGCACAACGACACTAAGTTACCCAGCGGGTGTGTTGTTAGAAAACCCCTCTGCTGATCAAGTTAGCACCCTTTAGAAAGAGAAAGAATGTAGAGAGAGAGACAGAGAGAGAGAGAGAGAGTTGTTAGCATTCGCTTACCCCTCTTTAAATGAGGTTGCGCGCCTTATCTAGGCTGCTACCTTGGCTCCCAAGTTTATGGGTGCACTACTTCTATTGTCCTTTGCTAGACACATGATTGTACTCCCCTCTCTTTTCCTTACACGTGTACTCGTTAATACTGCTAAACAACTTTGGCCAAACTGTCAAATGGTATTGACATGTACCTTGAGCGGATTCCTCCTCACTCCATTGGATTGCTTGGAATGCCCTGATCAAGCCATCATTTGTAGCTTAACTACACCTCAGCTATATTCAACTGAACTAATGTCAAGCTAGCTCATGGCAGCCTCTCCAACCGGTTCCACAGCTTGGCCAAGCCCGACTAAAATCCTCACTATTTACAATCCGCGTAGCTCTCGTGTTAGTTCGGTTTGGAGCTTTAGCTCGGTCTCAAGCAGCGATCGCATCTTGGCCTAGCCTATCCTATACTTGTGGCTTATTCCTTGTTCAACACGGTCCATGTTAATGGCCTAATTCCAACCTAGCCTGGCCCATCACTAAAGCACGTGCTTGGCTTGGTCCACAATCCATGTTCACCGCCCAACATGATCCAACATCCTAAATGAGCAAATCAGGTTGTACGGTCCAAAACAAAGGTTCGCGCCAGGTTTAGCTCGGTCCATTTGTTCAGCACAAATTCTCCGCTCAAATCTCATCTAGGGTTTTGTTGACATTAGGGGGGAATTTTATTTTTTTAGGGCATTTTGGAGGTTTGATTCAAATTTTGGGGGAAGATAATTTAGGGACATATTTTGTTGTAGAATTTGGTCTAAATTTAAATAAAAAAAAAAAAACAAACAAACAAACAAACAAACAATTATAGGTATAAAAAAATATTATATACTTATTAAACGAATATTTTTAAGTCATATTATTTATTATTTGTAATTTTTTTTTTAATTTAATTAATTTTTTATATACAAAAACAAATTTAAGAAATTTTATTTATTATTACCATTTAATACATGTTTAATAATTTACACTTATTTAACCAATCTAAAAAGTAAAAAATAATAATTCACAATTAATATTTTAAATGCAAAAATAAATTTGTGGAATTTTATGGTTTTAACTATTAAATAATAATTATATTAAAAAATAATTACTATTGTGTTCTTAATAATTTATTATTTAATTATTAATAGTTATTACAAATAGTAACAAATTTAATTAATATTAACATTAAAGTAATTTAACATTTTAAATTAAATTAATAAATTAATTAAACAATTATTTGAACTATTATAGTTAATTAATAATTTTTTGGGCACTTACCAATCAATCCTATTAATTAAACTGATTTACTTATAGGTCTTGATTGATAAATTTATCACTATAAATTTATTTATAAAAACAAGAGAGACTAATAAACGTTGTCTCATGATTGTCCATCACTATTGTTGTGGCAATAAGATTTTAGATCTACTAACACTCATCTAGATTTTCTCTCTATTTTGTTGATGGAAAAATTAAAATTTGTAGAGGCAATTGTCTAAGGGTTCAAAACATACATTTCTCTTATTCAACTCATGATTCTTCTGCAATTTTACGTCATTGTAAGTGTAGACACCCCATTTTTGACTGACCTTAAGACTCAGACGTCATCGATTGAGCGCTCGGTGATGATGCATGTTGTGCTCGTTCTTAGGTTTCGGAGTTTTGGCTGAGAGCCTTACCTCCGGACCTTGGGACCCTTTTGTGCTTTGCCTCGGTTTGCGAACCAGGCCTTGTTTTCTCTTCCCGAAGGGAGGGAGAGGTCTCGTAGACCATCTCTCAGTGGCCGTAGGCTACTTTTCGTGGTTGTAGGCCACTTTTCCCCTTTGGAGACCAGTTTCCGATTTTTAGAGCCGTCGGCCGTGCGCCTTGGTTCGGGACGGCTTAACTTTCTCCGTTTGGTATGGTTTTTGGCACACACCTTGCTTCCTCTCTCTAGAGGGACACTGTGGCCCGGGAGACCACCTTTGTGGTCGCACGCCACTGTCGATGCTTAACAGCCTGTTTTCGGGGCACCCGGCTGCGCGTTTTGACCCCCGAACCCTCGTTTTGCATCCGTCTTGGTTCATTTTTGGCATGGACCTTGTTTTCATTGTTTGGGAGGTGGTACAAGGGTGGGAGACCACCTTTTCTCCTTGGAGACCACTTTTCTCCCGCCAGCCGGTTTTCTTGTCAGGAAGCTGGTCTCCTTGGTCTTTGAGCCACATTTACTGGTCTCCCACCATACCACTAGCTTGCATTCAATGTGGAGACCATCAAATGGGGCTGCGGACCACCTTTCATTGGGTTGGACCTTTTGAACTGGTCGGCCGACCACCTGAACTGGTCGGCCTACCTCCCCCAGTTTTGTCTCTGTGAGTTGTTGCCAGCTGTGCCAGCTGGAAGGCACAGACTGGATCCTTCATACACGTGTATGAAGGATCTTCAACCTTGGTTTTTAGCTTCTTTGAGAAGCTTTGGTCCCTTTTGGCTATAAAGGAGGGCCTCCCCCTCCTTTGTGAGGGTTCAGATTTTGCTCTAAGGCAAAAATATATCCCTCTCTATATCTCACTATTTTGAGCTCCAAAGTGTGAAATTCTTGGCCCTTTGCACACCACCTCATAGCCTAACACTCCCACCATCAACCTAAGGTTCTTGGAGGCCATTTTCAGAGGTCAAGGAGCTGTGTTTTTGGGTCCAGAAGTTGCTAGTTTTATTGAGCTTCAAGGGTAACTCACTTTCTCCCTTTTTAAGCTCTATTTTGATCCTTCTCTTAGCCTTATTTGCATGCATATTTAAGCTTTATTGTCATCTGAGAAAAGCTTCATTTTTAAGTGTTATTCATGTTTGATTAAGGCCATTTTCCTGTTGGAGGTCATCTACCCTCTTGCATGCTTCATTTAGTCTTATTTTGAGCCATGCCTTAAGGCCTTTGTGTTGACCTTTTCTTGGCCTTTTAGCCACTGAAATCCAGTGGATTTTCAGTGGTTGGCATGCTGTTTTGAGGGCCAAAATCAGAGAGGGCTGATCCTCTCTCTTTTGGCCTTGTTTGTTTACATATTTGGCCTTTCAAAGGAGCCTTTGTTTTCATACTTCCTAGCCCTGGTTCAGGACATTTTTAGTGACTTTTACGACCTTCCTAGACTCTTTCTGGGGCTGGTTTGGTCACCTCATGTTTGCCTCTTGCATGTGTAGAAGAATCCTCTTCATAGCTTATCAAAGGAGCATGTCATTCTTGCATGCATTGATCATGTTTCAGTGGGTTTTTGGGCTTTATTTGGCATGTCATGTCTCTGAATTTTTCTGATTTAGTGGCCTCTTGGATGCTTCATATGCTTGTAGTGTAATCCATATTCACTAGCTCACATTGCATGTTGTTTTGGCCCTTGATTCTAGCATATTTTGGCCATGTTCTAAACTGATGTTATTCATGATTTGGGCTGCCTTAGCTCTATTTTGAGGTCCCATGGTCGAATGATGCTTGCCATGCATGCTTGTAGTGTAATACCCTTGCCTAGCTTCGAGTTTTGAAGCCTCTTGCGTGCTTAAATTGAGTTGTTTTCATGTTTTGGCATCATTGAACATGTTATTTTAGAGCTTATACTTGTGCCATATTTTCATGTTTTCCACTCTTTAAATGCGTTTGAGAGTTGTGCTTGTATGCCTCATTTTTGGGCTATTGCATTAGCTTCATTTTTGTGCATTGCAAGCCATCATTTTAGTCTATTTTGCCACTGTTTTGGGTCTGCATAGGGACTGTTTGGGGTTGGTTTGGTCATTTGGGCATCGCTTTGCATACCTCTAGTGTAATGCATTTCACTAGTTTCGGTAATTGTGCCATCCAACGTGCATCGGGTGATTTGTTTGCATGATTCGGGACCATCTTGTATGTTATTTCAGAGCTGGAACATGTGTCATTGTATGCCATATTTCATCCTTGTCATGCTTTGGTAGAGTTACACTTTATTCTTTAGGTTTGGTCCCTTGTATTTGTGCATGTTTGCATGTACCTTGTTGCCTCATTTTCATCATATTGGCCACTGATTTGGGTGTGGCCGAGGCCCATCCATCTTGGTTTAAGTCCATCTTGCTTTGTGTATGCCCTATAGTCCATGTTATCGCATGTTTGATCATTGCATTGCATATGCCTTGTTCATAACACTGCGTATGTTAGTGCGTTGTGTATGCATGCCATATAATCCATGTGCATTGAGTATGCCATTGATTAGTTCATAGCATTGTGTATGCCATTTGCATGCTTGCATGTTATTCTGTGCATCTTCGCATCACTTAGTTGCATTGCATTTAGATCGCATGCTAGAGTTGCATTTCTCCATTCATTGTTTGTTGCATTGTGTTTGGAGTAGGGTTTAGTCCAAACACGGGAAATGAGGGACGTTTCGTACTCAAAGTGACGAAATGTGCCTCGATTCTTGGTCACCGACACTCTTGACTGTCCATGATACAGTTGTTGGCTTTAGGTGTTTACATGTGCATTCATTTCACATTGAGTCGTGCAATTCGACTCCTCGGCCATCATGCATCGGGATACGTGATTAATGGCACGAGGATCGAGGACTACACTCCCTAGAGCTTATGCAATGACGGGGAGAGTGGTCGGGCACACATATGTTGAAAATACTTTGCCTTCTCTTTCTCTTGCCTTTGTTACAGAAAATGCAGAAACCAGGAGAAGAAACTGGCCGGCCAACCAGGTTTTCTGGCAAGCCGACCACCTTTTATGGTTTTCACCACCAAGGGTGGTCGGTAGGTGGTCTCCAATGCCTATAGCTGGTCGGGAGCCTTCCCCTAGATTCCCGAGGTGGAGTTTCATCTCCTTGAAGCTTTGTGTAAGTTTCTGAGTTCAATTGCAAACAAAGGCGAGTTGAGACATCGCGATGGATTTCCCGATAAGGCGACTCGAGCATGCATACATCCTTTATCATTCGAAACAGAGCTGAGGCAGTCCATTTCATGTAGCTTGCATGCTAATTTATTTACTTCCTTAGTTTAATTTGTTAATTAGCTAGTGTTGTGTAATAATTAGTTAATTCGATTCTATATTATTTATTCGGACCCTCCGAGAGAGGGCAATGTTGTAATAAGTGTGCGTGTGTGTGATGTATGTCTTCCAACCCTACGTCTTTCTCCCTTTTATTTACCAGCTTATGATGGTTAGTTCTAGGGCACGTTTCAATTAGCATCCTTATGCTCGTATGTTTGCATCCATTCATCTGTTTTGCATGCACCGGGCTCGGCACATCATACTAACTGCATCGTATTTCAATTCCAAGTTGAATACATGTTACCTGTAGCATCTCACATGCCATCTTAGAATAGCCGAGCCTATCTTAGTTGCATTCTTGCATGTGTTGCATTAGGCATCTCAGCATAGTTAGGATTCATGCATGTTTTCTAATTAGCTTCTTTCTTTGGCTCGGAGTACTTGGTAAGTGTTTATGCTTTAGCATCCTTGCATGCGTGTGAGTGACTACCATGATAGCATGCTTACCATGAGGCTATGTGCTTATGTGATATAACTACCTGAATGCCTGTGGGTGGAGGTTGGGTTGCTTGAATTGAAATAATTCGTCGAAACCCGTGTTTTAGCCTACTTGCGAGTAGCAAACTTCAATCCATTTTCAAAACAAACGGATATGCGATGCTTTGTTCCAATTTAGGAAATCTAGTCTATACTTGTATGCTGTGCGCATCACATAGTAATTCTAGGTTAATAACCGAAATAAGAACACATGTGTGTTCAAAAACAAGATATCATGCTTAGTAGTGGCCGATCTTTGATCGGGCGAGCGGAGGTGCTCATGAAATGACCTTCCCCAATCGTACCCAAGTTCCCGAGCTGAGGCAACTTTGGTAATGACGGACACGTGGCCTTAGGCACGAGTCAGGGTTTCCTAAATTCCCCCAAAATAAAATATTTAGGTAGCGACTCTGTATCTGGCAAAATAGTCCATGTTTGGCACTTCTTTCTAAAAATCAGTTTTTCAAAACGATTTGCCGGATTTGGACTCTTTGGTGATTTATCGATCTTGCATTGCATTTTGCGAGGTTAGATTTAGAACCGTGACATCGAGTCCGAACTGTAGTGAGCCTAACGAACAAAATGGGATTTTCTCCGGGAGGTTCGGGGATGTCTACAGTAAGCCTCTCTTCCGCTATACAAAAATGTCTCATACACCCTGTATTATTTGACCTCCATAAATCTATCATGAAGTATCAATTTACTCTTCTCCATTGAAACTAGCATGAAGTATCACTTTACCCTTTCCCTTCTAAAACTATCACAAACTATCACTTTATTTTCTAAACTATAAAATGATACAATTAAACCCTTCAATAAATATACTGATATGTAAACTGTAGGTTGCTATAATAATGGTGTTGACAGGGTCGCACTACATGCCCATTGGATGGAAAAGCCAATTTTATTATATTCAAATCGTTAATCATGCCATGTGTATAATTAGATTACGTGGATAGACTACATATGAAGTGAAATGTCAAATTAGATGTAGTTATGATGTTAATTGTTAAATTTCACCTAAACATTTACTCGTTAGTCCATCTTTGGCATTTAATTTTATAATTTTTACTCCTTTTACTAGAAATTTCACTTTGCTAATAGCTAAATTTCACCTAAACATTAAGGCTAAATTTCACTATTTGAAAAGAATGAAGTTTCACTAGTTGAAGACAACGCAATAATTAATACTATCAAGTTTTAATTAAACAATACTAAAATTTTGATAATTTAATATTTTAGAATTAATTAGGCAACAAATTAATTAAAAAAATTAAATTATCGTTAGCTAATTAAAAATCTATTGACAATCACTTGTTGCTCAACAACGAAGCCACCGACAACATCTTTCTCTTTAATTCATAGTTCTTACATATTTCTAAGTGGTTGTAAGGCTCTTTTCCATCCAATCACCTATCTATCCATCATATTGGTATGGACGTCACCATACACCGACATCCACTGATGTGTCCTTGTTATTTTAATCAACATTTGGTGTCTCCAACTTAAATATTTGTCAATGACGATCCAGCACTATGCAAAAGAATTTATTGGCCAATCAATTGGAATAATTGACCACTCTAATTGATTGTATAATTGATTGCATAGTTTGGCCACCACTAATTGATTTGTCAATTGATTGGATGGCTTGACCACCACCAATCGATTTTACAATTGATTGCACATCTAATTTCACAAAAGAATCGATTAGTGAATCGATTGGAAGAGTTAGTCAATACAATAATCACCAATCGAATGACCATTTGATTGGCCAACACCAATCGATTTGTCAATTGATTGGATGGTTTGGCCAAAACCAAATGATTTTACAATTGATTGGTGAATCGATTGGAAAAATTGGTCAATCCAATCGATTTGTCAATTGATGAGATGGCTTGGCCACAACCAACCAACTTACGGGAAATTTTTTTTAACTTACACATTTTTGTGAGAGCACTTACGTGAGTTCGTGAAAACTTACACATTTTTGTGTTGTTCAAACTTTAATGAGATAACTTACTCGAATTTGTGTTAACTTATGCCGTTTTTTTTAGATCACTTACATGAATTCTTGAAAACTTACTGGATTTTGTGTTATTCAAATATTTTTTGAGACAACTTAGGAAAATTTTGTGTTTTACGTATTTTTGTGAGACACTTACGTGAGTTCGTGAAAACTTACGTATTTTTGTGTTGTTCAAAACTTTAATGAGATAACTTACTCGAATTTGTGTTAACTTATGTATTTTTGTAAAATCATTTACGTGATTTCGTGAAAACTTATGGAATTTTTTGTTGTTCAAAAATTTCATGAGACAACTTATGAAAAATTTGTGTTAACTTACGTATTTTTGTGAGAGCACTTACATAAGTTTGTGAAAACTTACTCGATTTTGTGTTGCTCAAACTTTGATGAGATAACTTACTCGAATTTGTGTTAAATTAGGGATTTTTTTAAATCACTTACATGAGTTCTTGAAAACTCATGGGATTTTGTGATTTGTCAAATCTTTTTTGAGACAACTTTTGGAAAGTTTGTGTTTAACTTGCACATTTTTGTGAGAGCACTTACGTCAGTTCGTAAAAACTTATGCGTTTTTGTGTTGTTCAAACTTTGATGAGATAACTTACTCGAATTTGTGTTAACTTATGCGATTTTTTGAGATCACTTACATGAGTTATTGAAAACTTATGGGATTTTGTATTATTCAGATATTTATTGAGACGACTTACAAGAAATTTGTATTTAACTTACGCATTTTTGTGAGAGCGCTTACGTGATTTCGTGAAACCTTACTCGATTTTGTATTATTTAAAACTTTGATGAGATAACTTACTCGAATTTGTGTTAACTTACATGTTTTTGTGAGATCATTTACATGATTTCATGAAAACTTATGAAATTTTATGTTCTTAAAAAAATTTATGAGACAATTTATGAAAAAATTGTGTTAACTTATGCATTTTTGGGAGAAAATTTGCGCGAGTTCATGAAAATTTATGCATTTTTGTGTTGTTCAAATTTTGAAGAGACAATTTACTTGAATTTGTGTTAACTTACGGGGTTTTTTGAGATGACTTAGGTAAGTTCTTCAAAACTTATGGGATTTTGTGTTCTTCAAAAAAAATTGAGACAACTTACGGGAAATTTGTGTTTAATTTACGGATTTTTGTAATAGTACTTATGTGAATTCATGAAAGCTTACATGTTTTTATCTTGTTCAAATTTTGATGAGATAACTTACTCAAATTTGTGTTAGCTTACACGGTTTTTTGAGATTATTTACGTGAATTCTTGAAAACTTGCAGGATTTTGTGTTTTTCAAAATTTTGTGAGATCACTTACTCGAATATGTGTTATGTATTTTTATGAGATCACTTACGTGATTTCTTGAAAACTTACTTGATTTTGTAGCCCTCAAAACTTTTATGAGATAACTTACAAAAATTTGTGTTAACTTACATATTTTTGTGAGATCACTTACGTTTCATTTTGTGTTGTTCAAAATTTATGAGATAACTTACTCGAATTTGTGTTACTTACGTATTTTTGTGAGATCACATACGTGAGTTTGTGAATACTTATGTGATTTTGTATTGTTCAAAACTTTTATAAGATGTCTTACATAAATTTTGTGTTAACTTATGCATTTTTGTGAGATGACTTACGAGAGTTTGTGAAAACTTAATTAATTTTGTGTTGTTCAAAATTTTATGACATGACTTATTCGAATTTGTGTTACTTACGCATTTTTGTGAGATCACTTACGTGAATTTATGAAAACTTACATGATTTTGTATTGTTCAAAACTTTTATGAGATAACTTGCTCAAGTTTGTGTTAGCTATGCATTTTTATGAAAATATCTACGTGTATATGATATAATCTATTATTTTAATATGATTTACTTGTAAGTTGACCTACTTAACAGTTCAACAATGTATTAAAAAAAAAAAAATTACATAAATAAAACAAAAAAATACATAACAAAATAGATATGCATTTCATACCATATGCAAGCTGTACTAATATATTGCTATTAAAAAGAAAAACACGAAATGCATCCAATACCTAGTATTTAAAATGACGATGAGGATTTTCAATTACAGGAAGCTGCTAACAAGTATGGTCAAATAAAAACTAAAGGAGCAGCGTGGAATCATAGGCAAGGCAAAAGAAAAATGACAAAGTATAGTGAAATAAAAAATGTAAGGGCCCTTGAAAATGAAATCATGAGAGAAAGATCAATAATAGAGTTTCAACAATAATATACCTCCACAGCGTGCATGCACAGACACACATCAATATATAAAAAACAAATAATAATAATAAAATGGACAAATTATACTGGTAGTCCTACATTTTGTTTTTTTGTCATTTTAATTTCTATAGTTTCAATTAACTTAATTTTAATGTTTAATTTTAGATTTTTCGTCAATTTGGTTGAATTGATAACACTGTTAAAATTTTTGACATAAAATTTTCACTGAATTAATTGAGGTTAAGTCACTAAATTGATAAAGTTTACAATTTTACTCCTAAAAGTATGGTATATGTCATTCATTTACGCCCAATTGCTGGGATGGTTGGTGTAAAGAGGCAGTGTGAAAAGCACAGATTACGTGCAAAGGCTTGGAGTGCTAAGTAGCAGCATGAACAATATTTGTCCCCTTTATAACGCTGAAGTTGAATCCTGAAACAATATTTTTTCTGGTGTATATTACCATTTGGAAGACATGGGCTGCTACAATGGTATGTTACGAAAACGTCTCTTCCTAACCAGAATTGGTGAGACACGAAATAACAAACAAGAAAGATAAAATGAATCAAACAAATCACACAATCAAGAACACATGGATTTACGTGGTTCACCCCAGAATAGCGCTATGTCCACAGCTGTTGCGATTTTCACTATGATAAAAAAATAATACAACTCTCTTAACCTAAAAAAGGCGCTCCCTTCATTTATTTATAAGTATAAAATTAGGGCAATGCGGAAGCAATAGGGAAATTACTAAAGTACCCCATTGGACCCCCCTTCTCTTGGATGGAGGCACTTCTAAACCCCCCATTGAACCTAGGGTTGAGAGAAAAGTACTTATTAGGGTCCACAGACCTAACAATCTCCCACTTGGAACCTGATAAAACAAATTCTCCATATCTTCATCACATAGAGGAACGCCGTAACAATTCGATCTTCCATCATAAACCTTAAAGGCCAAATGTAGTTGCACACAACTTCAGTTTATCAATGGTGACTATCTTGGTCAACATATCTATTGGATTCTCAATGCCACGAATCTTCTCGAGAGACAAGACTTCATCATCCACAGGTGAACGAATGAAATGTTATCACAACTGAATGTGTTTTGTCTTAGAATGAAAAGTTGAATTCTTTGCAAGATGAATTGCACTCTAACTATCATTATGCAAAATACTCTCTCTTGCTTCTTACCCAACTCTTCTAGGAAAGTCTGCAACCAAGTCATCTCATTCCTAGCTTCAGCAATAGCAATATACTCATCTTCTGTTGTAAAAAGGGCCACAATTTTTTACAATTGTGAAATCCAACTCACTGTTGTACCACTCAATGTGTAAATATAACCAGTGGTACTCTTCCTGATATCCACATCACCAGCTAAGTCTGTATGAACATAATGTAACCCGATGTCGATTTGTCTGAAACAAAGTGCCATGTATGTAGTACTACTTGAGTATCTAAGAATCCACTTCACTGCCTCTCAATGCTACTTGCCTAGATTACTTATGTACCTACTAACCACTTCCATTGCATATGCAATGCCTGGCCTAGTACAAACCATAGCATACATTATGTTATCGATAGCTAAAGCATATGGAACTCGTTCCATGTAAACTTGCTCCTTTTCAGTTTTCAATGACTACTCTTTGGTAAGTCTAAAGTGGCTAGCCAATGGAGTGCTCACTAGTTTTGCACCATCTATGCTAAACCACTTGAGAACATTCTTGACATACTTAGCTTGTGACAACTTCAAAATACCATTAGTCTTGTCCCTGTGAATCCTCATACTAAGGATTTTGTTTGCAGTTCCAAGATCTTTCATCTTAAATTGGTTAGACAAAAGTTTTTTCAATCTTTTTATCTCTTCAATGCTAGGTCATGCGATAAGCATATCATCAACATATAAGAGAAAAATGATATAACTTTTGTCAAACCTCTTGAAATAACAACAATGATTTGTTTGGCATCTTGTAAAACTGCTGCTACACATAAATCCATCAAACTTCTTAGGGCCTACTTCAAACCATACAAGCTTTTTCGAAGCTTGCATACAAACTACTCTTTGTCACGTGCCAAGGAACCTTGTGGTTGCTTCATGTAAATTTCTTTCTTCAAATCACCATGGAGAAAAGCTGTCTTTATATCCATCTGCTCAAGATGCAAATCTTCAGCAGCCACAATTCTTAGCACCAATTTGATAGTAGTCAACTTCACAACTGGAGAAAAAATTTCAGTGTAGTCAACTCCTTCCTTTTGTTGAAACCCTTTTGCAACCAATATATGTACAAAATATATTATATACAATATATATATATATATATATATATATAATATAGGGTGCTCAGGCCAAAAGTCTAATTTTGGATTTTCTTTACCCAAAAATGCACACTCTAAAACACTTTGTCCATAAAGACGTGCTTAGACAAAATGACCAAAATGTCTATGTACATATTGTTGCAGCAATTTGGCTGACCCCATCTCTCCCATTTTATTCTCTCTCTCTCTCTCTCTCTCTCTCTCTCTCTCTCTCTCTACACCGATGCTATCGGACTCGTCACTAACGCCACCGTCGTATCACCGCATTTTTCCCCTACACGTCGACAGTGTTGCCGCTACCTTTTCCATATGTATCTGAGGTAATAGCATGATCAGATCTAAGGGAATAGCACACTACTGCGACGTCAACTCATCTACATCATCCTCTACCACAGTAACAGCGTACCTCTCGGAGGCTGTTGCGTCGACTTAGATTTCGTTGTCATCCTTACCGCTTTACTCTACGCCCTAATCTTCATTATCGGTTTCATTGTCGTAGCCTGCTATACCTAGCTCCGATACATCATATCCTCTTCTTCTATCGTCGCCTCGAACAAAGACCTGAAGAAGAAGATCCTCCAATCGATTTCTCCCATCTTCATATTCTTCAATTCCTCTTATAAAACCTTAATTTCTTATGCTATCTCAACTCTCTCTCTCTCTCTCTCTCTCTCTCTCTCTCTCTCTCTCTCTCTCTCTCCCCCTCCCTCTACGTATGTGTTGAAATGTTGATAAAATGATAAAGTAAAAGATCAAATACTCCGATCGACAGATCAACTCCCCTGTAAGTCTATAATCTGATCTGATCTGCGAAAACAACGTAAATTTTTTTGGTTAGGGTTTGCATAACAACTTTTTTTTTGGTTAAAGCTTTCTCAGATCTAAATTATTTTTGTTATGATTTGTTATTGTTGTTGATGGTGATGATGAATGTTGTTATTGATGATGAAATAGATCTGTAATAACATCAAATTCACATATCTGTAATACCCCTATATATATATATCTGTATATGTATGAAAATTTGAACAAATGAAAATGAAAATTTGAATAGATAAACTTTTTGAAAAAAGAAAAAATTAAACAGATTAAAATTGAACAGCTAAAAAAATTAAACAGATAAAATACTTGAACAGATATATTTAAATAAATAAGTAAAAAAATTAAACAAATAAAGAAATTGGACAGATATTTGAACAGATAAGAAATTTCAACAGATAGATATTCCAACAGATAGATACAAATTTAACAGATGGTCCAAAAAAATTAAACAGATAAAAAAATTTAAACAAATAGCCAAAAAAATTAAACAAATAAAAAATTTGAACAGATAATTAAAAAATTAAACAGATAGATTAAGGGGTAAGATTGAAAACAAAATGTCCGTCAAAATAATAAATGGATTTCTCACAAACTATTTCATAAATGGTTGACCTCTCACCAACAAAAAATATCTACTAAACCTAATGCCTTAAACAGTTGCTAGACTGGATTTATCATTAATTTTCTCTATAATATATTTTAACAGGCTTCTTGATAACTATCTCCTCCCTCTCCCTCTATGTTGCCAAATTCAAATAAAATGAGATATTGGCTTTGTTTGGGAAGTATGCTATTTTAGTTGGCAATTTGACTTTTCGGCTATTTTAGTCTTGCTAAAAAACTTGTGTTTGGGAAGTCGATTATTTATTTATTTATTTATTTGTGTAGTTGATTTAATGATTTTAAGAGAAAAAATAAAATGATTATGAGTTGAATGTATATTTTATCTTATTCACTATTTTTATTTATTTTATCTTTTAGTGAATTATTTTAAACTCTCTCTCCAAATAGAGCTGTTTTGTATTTCTTATTACTTAATTGTCTAATGTGTGTGGTTTGTAGGTCCTCCCGTCAAAAAAAAAAAAAAAAAAAAAAAAAAAAAAAAAAAAAAAAAAAAAAAAAAAAGGTGGTTTTATAAAATGATTATTTCCATTTAGTCAAAAAGTCTAATAAGAGACGCCGGTATAATTTTAAAAATTTTAGAGAAGGTATATGTAATTTCAACAAATTTTACGGGTATAATTTACGTTTTTTTATTAGTTGCAAGATAGAGAATGTGTATCACGTTTAAGTTGATTTGGCAGACAACCTCAACCAAGTATTAACGAATGGTTGGTGGGAAAGATTTTATCAAAAACGCCTAATTATCATCTCGGATTCTCCGTCCCTACAAGTCTCTATTTATTTATTCAAAAATGTCTAAGACTCCCTCTTTTTTCCACCCCTTTTGACCCTCTCTCTCTTTCATTGGTTAGATTTTCTGTTTCTTTTTTTTTTTTGTTTCCCTTGTCCTCCAATCACCACATGTCACATGTGTGTGGGGTGATGGGGATGGTGATTGGAGGGGGTCTCCATCACTCCTCTTATTTATTTTTTTGCGTCACTAGTTTGATGAAAGAAAAATGCGGCAGACCTGGCAGATCCCAACCCCAGTGGCTCCCAGTTCCACGTGGCTGTGGGTGATTGAAAAAAAAAAAAAAAAAAAAAATTGAACTGGCCAATGACAAAAAAACTGGGAGTGCTGGGGATACCCCACTGGGTCCCTAACACCGTTGTTTGATGAAAACTCATGCGTCATGCATAGCAATAATTGTACGGAAAATAAAAGTAAATTATATACAAGGTCATTTTTAAATTTATTTTTAAGACTTAATAATTGATTATTAAAAAGTATATAAAAAAAAGAAAATTATTTTATATATTCTAGTAGACTATTATATTATTAATGCCTTATTTGTCAATTATATATTTTAGTTAAAAAATCATTATAAATTGTTACATTATTTTTTTATTTTTTATATATCTTTTTATAAAAATCAAAAAAATTATTAAAATAATATATTTCCAAACGAAACCTAAATTTAAAAAATAAATTTAACTTTTACTCTGAAGGAAAACACTTTGTTAAGAAATATTTGTGTATAAATAAGCAATCAAGTTGACATGCTTATTTAGTACCTTTCACCAATTATAATTCAACACTTAGGCTTCGTTTGAGAAGAGGAGTTGGGTTAGGTTTGGGGCTATTTTAGCCAAAAAAAATCAAAATAAAATAGACTTTTTAACCTAATAAAACAAAATATCACATACAACTCATAATCATTAAAACTTATCTCAAAACATAAACCAAACACACCTAATATTTCCTGAGTTGATATTCAAGTACAATATGATTCCTTTATTGAGAAGATCAACCTGGTTTTGAATACTGAGTTTTGAGTGTCGAGGCTGTCATTAGCTTTGATTATTATATTCTTCTTCTTAGTGATTATATTTTTTATTTTGCAATATAAAACTTCAAATTAAGTTAATAAATTTTTTACGTATATACTATGTAGTATATAAGATTTTGAAATAGTTGTTAAAAAACAAAAGGATACATTACACTGACATTCTCTGAAATTTCTATTTAATACAAATTCATCTTTCATATTTGAAAAGTTACATTTATCCTTATGTCAGATTAAAATAAGGGGTACTTACCAATTAGTCCTATTAACTAGACTTATTTACCTACAGGTCCTAACTAATAAATTTAACACTATAAAAATAAGAGAGTGATAAATTTATCACTAAAAATTTATTCATAAAAACAAAGAGACTGATAAATTTATCACTATAAATTTATTCATAAAAATAAAAGACTGATAAATTTATCACTATAAATTTATTCATAAAAATAAAAGACTGATAAATTTATTTTTATCACTTAATAAATTTATCAAATAGGACTTAATGGGTAATAAGTCTCCAAAGTAGGACCTATTGGGTAATAAGTCTCCAAAGTAGGACCTATTGGTAGTTTACCCTTAAAAAATAATATAATCATCCCTTAGCCTTTATACATATAAAATAATAAAATAATATAGATATTTTGTTCATGTCATTTCAAAAAAAATAACAATCATTTTTTTTTTTTTTGGTTTAACTCACAAAAAATTATTTTTTTTATGTGTTTTTTATTATTTTTATTTTTACTGAATTTTTAAAATATTTTAAGAATCTTTTTTTATTTTTTAGATGCACATAATTTTGACATAATTAAGAAATATATTATTTTGTGTTATAATAATAAAAATGAAAAATTATATCTATATATAAAAATTTATACAAAAAATATCATAAAAATATTGTGATAGTGATATTGTTAAAAATATAAATTATGTTTATAAGTATTTTGTTTTAAAGTGAAATGTCATCATTAACCTATATCATTGTGTTTAAAAATTCTATATAAAATTTATTATATTTATATATTATCACTCAATAAAAATATGTTCAGGCAGAATTTAGGCTTGGTTTGGGAAGTAGGTTGGCTTTTTGACTTTTTTGGCTATTTTAGCCTGGGGCTAAAAAGCCTGGTTTGGGAAGGGCTTTTAGTTTTTTTGATTTTTTTGACTTTTTTATGAGAGAAAGAATGTAATGATTATGGGTTGGATATGATATTTTGTCTTATTGGGGCTAAAATGCTTTCTGTTTTTTTTTTTTTTTTTTTCTTGTGTGTATGGCTATTTTAGCCCCAAACTCAGCCAAACCCACTTTCCAAACAATGCCTTAATGATAAAATTTTGTTAAATATAGTTATCATGATAGGGAGAAGAAATGGTAAGAAAAAGGATAAGATGGTTATTTAAAAAAAAATTTAAGATATGATATCAACAATGAATGAAACAATTTATAATGAGGTTACAAAATTCAAAAAGAAAAATATAATTTTTCAAATATGAGAGGATATTTATATTAAATAAAAATATTAAGAGTTGTCAATATAATTTACCCAAAAGGAAAAAATACATGGAGAAAAAAAATTGAAATATATTAGATAAAAATATAAGAGTAAACCTAAAACAAAACAAAACAAAACAAAAAATGAAAAACACGATTTACACTTGAGGAGAATTTTTTCTGTGAAAAATAAAGGAGGAAGAAAGCACTACTATAAACAGTTAATCAAAATCATATTGCTCAAGCAAATTTCTAATCAGTTCATGAGATCAAAATTTTCAATGGTTCTTTTTCTCCTTAGCCTTTTCAATGGTTCTACTTCAAGTTTGATGTCAATATATAATTTTGAAATTATCTACAAAAATTTTTGGAATACGAACTCCTATAATTTTAAAATTTATAATATAATATATGATATTTTAAAAAAATTTGGAGGTGCGGCCCCCCTAGCCCCTTAGATCCATCATTGGACATTTTCTGCAATTGTTCTCTCGTTGGCCGCCGGCCGTCGGTGGGTGTCCGCCGTTGATGGCCGTACGAATACATTGCTTGATTTCATTGTTTTGGGTTAAATTCAACTTGCAGTAATCAATACACAACCGCAACGATCCACCCTTTTTCTTTACAAAAAGAGCCAGTAGTCCCCAAGGTGATGTACTAGGACGAATGAAGCCCTTATTTAAAAGCTCTTGGAGTTGAATCTTCAACTCATGTAATTCGGCGGGTGCAAATCTATATCGTGACATGGAAATCAGTGCCGTGCCAGGCACTAATTCAATGGAGAACTCGATCTCTCGGTGAGATGGTAAACTAGTAAGATCTTCTGGAAAGACATCCGGGTATTCACAAACTACCCTTGGTAACTCAACTCGAGTCCTGTCACTCTCACTATCCAAGAGAGTTGCAAGAAGGCCACTAAGTTGCTCCTACTACGAGGGTCAACAACTGGCGACAAGGCTCTATCAACTCGGTTCCTCAAAAAATAGAAACGATCACCACTCGAAGTGCACACCGTAACTCTCTAACAGTAACAATCAATCACAACTTGGTAAGAACACAACCAGTCCATGCCTAAAATGACATCAAAACTCAACATATCTAGCAATACAAAAGCAAACGGAAGTCAACGCTCGACAACTTCTATTTCACAATCACGACAACCCTAGTCTAAATCAACTGTACCCCCAACAGATGACTCTACTCTAAGTGGGGGCACTAACCGTGCTACATCTAACCCCAATGCAGAAGCAAATGCAGTAGACATAAATGAATGAGACGCACCCCGTGTCTATCAGTACATTAGCCAAAGAATTACACACAACAAAAAATACCTCTCACAACTGAGGATTCTGGCAATTGCTCTGGCACGGTAACAGCATACACACGCCCTTGTGGCCCCTGATTAACTTGCTCTCCTCTCGGAGCATAGGCCTGTTATACTGACTAAGCCGAAGTGGCTCCCTAATTAACTCGCGAAGCTTGGACTGATTGAGCCTGCTGGTGGCTCTGAGTCTGCCTCGACCCTGATGCGCTAGATGCGCCTCTCAACAGTGGGCAAGTTCTCTTCATATACCCTGGCTGACCACGTTGATAACAATTAAACCCTTGACCTTTATTCTTAGACTGAGACTGACTTTGAGATCGGTTAGGTGGTGGTAACATTAAATTCCCTCATCTCTTCTGTGGGCATGAGAAGGATTTGTGACCCAGTTGGCCACACTTGAAACACGAGAAGCTACTCGATGCACTTTTTCCCGGACTCGCACTAGGCAAAGGAAAAGTGGATCTAGACTGCTATAGTTGGGACTGGGATGGATAGGTGTTCCTAGTTTTCTTGTTCTGCCTATAGTCTCCTTGAGACTTTTGGCCCCTAGACCTTGGACTTTGAAGCCTCTCCTCCTCGGCTTGTATGGAAATTTGTACGTGTGTTGCCGTCTCCATAAGACGGTCGTATTCCCAAATCATATTTCCGACAAGCTTGAATATAATTTTTATTTTTTATTTCTTTTCAAATTCAATACAACAGCGCTCTTCTATTGCCACAAACTCTGGTGCAAATCTAGACAAACTAGAGAAGACTGCCTCAAACTCGGCCACGAGCATGTCGAGTTGTTTGAGGTCTTTAAACTCTTGCCTCAATCTCTCCCTAGCAGTGGGAGGTATGTACTTATCTTGGAAAGAAACTGCAAAGGCTTCCCATGTCGGCTCCACTCTAGCCTTGGCATATTTCCACCATTGACCCGTGTCTCCCTTAAGGTAGTAACTTGCTAGAGTCACTCTTAGTTCACTATCTTCGATGTGAAGCATCTCAAGTGTCTTCACAGATTGTTCGAGCCACTCATCCGCTTTTTTGGGCTCGGGACCACCATAGAACTCATCCGGTTTGGCCCGCAAGAACTCCCTAATAAAGAAACTCACCCTTGACTCCACGGTGTTCTCTCTGGCGTGATTCTCCACCCTCAACAAGTTCATAGACTCTCTTAAAGCCCCTGCCATTTCTCGAGCTAGGGCCTCCATTGCAGTTTGACCCGCTTGTCCCACCTGCTCGGCCACATTAGCTTGGCCTGCTTGCTCGGCCATATTAGCTTAGCCGAACCCTTTTTCTTGCACCGGAACCCTATAGACCGGTACCTCATGCACACCTCGGCGAGCCCTACCACGCCTCCCGCCTCTACCACCACGGACTTGACCCATTCCTAACATCCTAATAAAGGACACAAGAGAAATAATTTAGCACATTAACTCATATGTGCTCGTAAGTTGACTCACACGTTCGACTACAACAATTCCATATATTTCTCTACCATATACACAATTCAATTTCACTCCACATAAGCACTTAGTCATGTAAACACATACGGATTATACTCTTATGATGAGATTCGTCCCACGAAAAACGAAGAATTCTTAGTAGAATGAGTATTGATCAAGTACCCTTCTAATAAGACCTCAAGGAATTTAACAGGCGCAAACAACATCCCAAAAGTCCAATCCCATACCCATTTAGTCACATAAACATGTTATTACATAGTCACAAAATGCCTAACACTTCCTAAGCATGCTAAATGAACCCATTGTGGTTAAACAACCACTTCCCACGAGCTCCAAGTATTCAAACCCGGTAGCACTGATACCAAGTTGTAACGTCCCAAATTTCTAGCCCAAATGATAATACAACAATCATGGCTCTTTCAAGGAAAACCGAATATAAATCTCCAAACTTACATTACATGATATAATAGTTCTTCATAAAACAATACATTAATCCAACAACAAGTAAATAAACAAATAAATACCCCCAAGGGTTTACAAGTTTCCAAGGCTAGAGTCTGGTTACACAAAACGGTTATTCAAACCCACACATACACAGCCCATGGCTTACACACAGTGTCACAGCAAAATGAGAGAATTGTACTCCCAACACACATACTTCCACACCCCTAGTTGGGTGGGATCACCACATCTTTTCATGCACAAAAATCCCGTAAGGTGAGCATAAAGCCCAGTAGGAAATTCTTAACAAAGTATATACATTTTATACAAGTCTCAAGAGAAGAAATGCACATCCCATGCTATGCCCTTTTTGAAGATAAATTACATTTTCATCTTTTAAAAACCATCATGCTCAATGATATCATGCAATTTCAATTGTTCAAAACTTAACAATTTATTTCAAGGGCGGTAAATACGACTCTGGTAATCCCTAGGTCGGTGTCTGCAAGTAGACTATAAAAGTACTACCAAATTGTCATTTTTACCTGTATTAACTAGAAGGCTCGACACCTATTCGCGCGGGTTTTCGGTCTTTCACTCCGGACTCTCAAGCTAACTTATTCAATATCATCTACACCACCTATCAAGACTTACCAACGTATTTACCCCAAAACCATTCCATGAAAACTTGTTTCTCAATATTCTTTTCTCAATGCAAGTTTTCAAATCAACTTTCAAAGTTTAATGTAATCAAATGAATTGATATGCCAATAACACAAGATGAATATAAATACTTTTATTCCAATTCATCATCTAAAGTGAGAATCCTAAGTGATTCGTGATTAGATCAGGATTAAAAATATTCCAATTCCCAAAGATTTAAAATACTCAATCTAAATCATCAAGCACTTACGAAAGTGATTTAGATTGTTGTTTTATGAATAAACAATAAATCGACACAAACGATTTTTACGTGGAAAAACCACAATTGAAGTACCTTCAATTGTAATCAAAAATCACGGGCGAAACGCCACTAATCAATCCACTACTGAAGAAAGAAAGATTACAAAGATAATACACAAATTACCCAACTCAGTTAATTTGCCCTCAAATCTTCTGTAACTCTTTTACCACGCCTTTGTCTCGGAACTGATTGTTCTGAAGTTGAATCCACAACTTTGTTTGTCGAATAAACGACTACGTACAGAATCAAACTACTTTGAAACTCCACGTTTGAATCTTCGGAATCCACCGAAAAGAACTCTCTTGTATGTATATGAATAATCTCCTTGATATGTGCTTCTCAATTCATGAGTTGAATACTCATTCAATCTTATCAAGGAAAACTCACAAAAATCTCCAGAAGAAAACCTCAAATAAAACCCTAAAAAACCTTAAACAAGATCTAGGAGAAGTAATCCTAAAACAGACCCAACATGCGAATTTATAGAACCTGAGATTGCGTGGTCCGCTCGAGCGTGGGAATGCCCGCTCGAGCGGAGACTGCATATTCCGCAATTCATATAAGGTCCACGCTCGAGCGGAAGTTTCCACGCTTGAGCGTGGAATCCCACTATCCAGTATTTTTGCAGGCATGAGAGAGATGCTGTGAGGGTCCAATCCCCGCTCGAGCGTCACTTTCCCCACTCGAGCGGGAAGAGAAAAACTAGAAAATCTGGAAAACTCTAAACAATTACAACCTTGGTTTTGTACCATGGATTTTGACAACAAAGGGTCCTAACATAAGGAATAACACAATTCCCTCTTCTCAAGTATCCTCAACAATTAGTCATTTCAAGACTATTTCAACGTTTTGAGTAATAATTTCCAAAATGAACAATAATTCTCATATTCCCTGAAATTTATCATTTATATAAATATAAATAAGAAATTTTCCAAAGATCCATTTATTTTGTCACACAAAATAAATATAACAATATCATTCATAGATTTTCAGTCTCTTAAAAAAAAATCTCCAAATTCTAGGTTTTCTCACCAAAACTATACAACTCAAATCTTTTGAAAGAAAACTTTCCAAAATCATATTTTCTTCAATCAACGAAGATCAAAACCCATAAGATCATTTTAAAAGAACAAGAGACAAACCCACGTTCAAAATCGCTCAATTTCTTGAATGAACAATCAATTTTCAAAGCTATAGAAAGATGATTTTGAAAATCATATAGATCTTGCAAAAACATATATATAACTCTAAGAAAATCCCTACCTCAAGTTTTGAAGAAGAAATGAGATAAAATCCCCAAAATTAATGGTGTCGAAACTTGATCTTCACTACACACAATGAAGCCCTCGAGATGATAACCAACTTTGGTGAAGAACTTAGGTCTAAATCCCAATGGATTTGGAGAAATCAAAGAGAGAAGATGACTTCTAGGGAGAGAAGCTCCCGATCTGAAATTCTGGAGAGTTTTAAAGAGAGAGAGGACTGAAAAAGTGATCTGAAATATCAGATTCACGAACTGATATAACATGGTCTTCTCGATCGTAGAAAGCCTCGCTCGAGTGTCAAATACACTAACCCAGTACTTTTGCAGACATGTCAAACTTCTCAAACCAAACATTCTCCGCTCGAGCGCATAAACGGCGGCTCGAGCAGACAAGCAATTTCGAATGCATTTTGCATTTTTGCTTCGGGGGCGCTGTCCCTCGACCCTGCCAGGGTGTTGCCCTCAGAACCACCAAGGGGCGCCGCCCTCTGAACCCCCGATAGCTAACCGGGTAGCTCGATCCCCAACCAGCCCAGTCGAAGTGGCAAAACATGAAAGAAGGATCGAAACCGAGATCGCTACATTTCAGGAGATGGGGGAGGAACGAAATTGAGACTGAGCAAAATGCGGATTTGCTCCCTTTGGACTATACACACACACACACACATATATATGTCGTGTTTAAGGTTTATGGTTGAACAAGGAAATGGATGGAATTGAAGGAAGACATATGTAGTTAATCCGAAGAAAAAGTGAAAATCATAGAGAACACGTTCCTTATACCGATCGATTCACTTCATAAACAATTTTCTTCCACCGTCGAGATAGAGAGAATGGGTTATGGGGAGTTTTTTTGGTTAGGATTTTGGGAGATAATCAGTTTGTTTGGTTTCAGTTTTAAGAAAGCAGTTTTGTGAAAATTCTACTTTTTTATTTTTCGTATTTTAATATTTTCAATGAATTTTTTTTAATATTTTAAGCAATATTTTTTTTATAAAATTTTTAGACACACATAACATAAACACACTTAAAAAGTATAATATTTGTGAAAAAAATATTTAAAAAATACACTAAATACCAAAAAATACAAAAAAAAAAAAAAACAAAAATTTAGTACATTTTCGTATTTTTGTGTATTGATTAATTTTTTAAAATATTTTTTCACAAATATTTTACTATTTAGATACATCTAAGTAAAGTGCATCTAAAAAAGTAAAAAAAATTACTTAAAATTTTAAAAATATTCACTAAAAACAAAAAAACACGAAAAACAAAAAGCTTAGTTTTTAAAAAACTGAATTCAGAAAACTGAAACTAAACATACTGAATGGTTTTCAGAGGTATAGAGGTGTGCATCTGAGTGAGGGTGAAATTTTCATAAAGATAATTTTGATATCATTTAAGGAAAGGAAAGAAATTTTAAGAGTTTTAAAAATTATAAGTGGGGGTCCAAAATAAGTAATGCAGTGGTAATAGTAGCACTCATTGAAATATATATAAATATATAGGTAAATTATAAATATATCCTCTGAGATTTGCTTAAAATACGGATTGGCCCCTATAGTTCTACAATTATATCACACTCCTTCAAATTTTTAATTGTATAACAAATAACTCATTTTACTAATAAATCATCAAGTCAATTAACTGTTTTTATAAATAATTTCAATTAACAATTCAGTTAATTTTATTATTATATAGAAGAATATTTAGGAATTTCATTTTTTTTTTTTTGGTTAATTTGGTTAAATAAAAGTTTCTAACAAGAAAATATTTGTAATTTTCAAAATTACATAAGACATTTCATATTAAGTAAATCTCAAAAAATATTTATAATTTATTATAAATATATATTATATAACGAATCCAAATAGAGTCTCATGTCGGTAACTAACTAAGTTACTAAAACAAAAACTTCTTTTCTCTCTGTCTCTTTATATATATATAGAGGGTGGAAATCAAAACCCAGCCTAATAAATATATAAGTCCAAAGAAACTAAGCCAGCCCAATGAATAAAGCTCAAAAACAGCCGACCAAATTGATCGAGCGTATAAGAAGAAATCAAGCTTAAAGAAGAGTGATCCTTGACAAAGAGATGGCCATCTGATCGGGATAGATCCAACGGCCAAAGACGAGCACAAGTTGTCCACTACCACAGTGACCTTTGGTGGAAGGATTTCCGTTTGATCGACTGAGATCCGCAGTCATTCTCAATGCAAGCTGGCCATTTCTTTTGACAGCAAGCCAACTGTTTGATAAGCAAATATTTGACGATAGGGTAGTGATTACAAGTTGGCCAGTAATTTCTGACAAAAGAGTAACCGTCTAATCAAGAAGAGATCAACCATCGACAATGGCATACCAATTAACTACAAGAGGGTTTTAAGCAAACTGGTAAAACGACACAAAGAGAGGTAACTAAAAGCATCTACACAAACTTACCCTTCCTATAGAATAAGTGAAGCTCTCATCTATTCAAAGCTCTGGAAGGAGGGCTTGTTTGAGAATTGAACATTTTAACTAATAAGTCAAAAAGTCATTAAAATTTTTAAAAAGCCAAAAGCAAAAAATTCGTACAAAAAAATTACAGATTTATTCATTTTCATTCAAATTTTTTTTTTTTTTTTTGGTTGCATATTTTTCTATAAGAAGTCAAAAAATCATTTCTAAACACTTCAATAATTTCTTTTACTTCATAATTTAATTAAAAAATTAATAAAAAAACTACTTCCCAAAAGCATCCTAAGATGCCTTACCCTTGCGAGAGGCCATGCCATGAGCATCTAAGTAGCACGGACACGGATACGGGATACGACACGGACACGATATAGACACGCGGACACGCAATTTTTAAAAAAATGGAGGACACGACACGCTAGGGACACGTTTAATATATATAATTTTATTTATATATTATATGTAAATTAAAAAATATATACTGTTTGTATTTATTTTTATTTATTTATTTTATTTATTATATGCAAAATTAAAAATATATACTAATTTTATTTATTTATTTTATTTATTATATGTAAAATTAAAAAATAAATATATTATTTATATTTATTTATATTATTTATTTACAAAACAAAGGCATAAAAAAAAAAGAATAAAAAGAGTATAGAGGGAGAGAGAGACACGTATAAGGCAAAGGGGGAGGAAAGTGAAACCAAAAAAATAGGGAGAGACAGATCGAGAGGCGATGGCGCGATGGCGAGAGGCGACGGCGAGAGGCGACACCAGAGAGAGCTAGACAGAGAGAGAGGAGATGAAGACGATGAGAGACGAACAGGTTCTTCCTCGATCTAGCCTCGACAGGTTCTTTCTCTCTCTCTCTTTCCCTTTCTCTTTCTCTTTCTCTCTGGTTAGGGTTTCTTTTGTTTAGGTGTCCACGACGTGTCAAAACGTGTCCGAAAGAGTGTCCATCTGCAAAAATTAAAAAAAAAAACAGGGACACGTTAGGTCGAGTGTCGGACACGTGTCTACCGCGTGTCCGACGCGTGTCTGACACCCATACGCTGCCTCCAGCGACGTGTCCGTGCTTCTTAGATGAGCATTTTTTATCCTTAACTTATAGGGTTGGGAAAAGTATAAATTTTCAAGAAGGTATAAAGTAGAGGATTTTTTTTGCAAAATAGAAACAGAGAAATGTCTCCTTTTGCTTTACCTTGCTTGGTTAACAAGATTAATTTTTATATTGTTTGCTTGGGGTGATTGTTTTATTTTATTTTATTTTTTGTTGCAATAATATCTCTGTTTTGTTTTTTCTCCAATGTGGAGATTCGTATCCTCCTTATGTTGGATAACTTATTATCAGATGTGCAATATATTAAGTATTGTGCTTTCTCATTAAAAAAAATAAAATATAATAATAATAATAATAATAACCACTAAAAAATGATTTGCTAGTTTAAGAAGACTTATAGTAATAGAAACACATGTCCTACAAAGACATAATTTGTAACCTGCTATCTCTTGCCTAGCAGGCAATAAGATTTATTTTGGACCAAAGTACCTTTAGTGAAATTTTATTACCCTACTCCCTTAATTTCGTCACTATCTATCTCCAACCGCCACTGGCAAGCTTCAGCTGCCAGTTCAATCAACAACAATTTTTTAGTGACCACTGTCTATTTCCATTGACCACTTTTTGAGGACCATTTTGGTGCAGTAAAATTTTAACTTAGCACAATGAAATTTTCTTGTCACAATCTTTACTGCCACGATGATGATGTAATTTTACACTGTTTTCAGAGAGAGACAGAGAGAGAGAGAGAGAGAGAGAGAGAGATGGATGTAGATCTAGACTAATGGAGGGAAACAAAAGAGCAACAAGGCGAAGAAGGTGGTGGTATGGTAGTAGAATGGCAGAGGTGAAATTGATAGAGACTAATGAGAATGTTGAACAACGATAGAGATCTGGATCAACAAGGCACAAATGACAGTGATAAAAGCATGAACAATGATTTTGAAGTAGTGAATCATTAACATCAGTCCAGATCTTACTAAATTTATTTAGAATATAAATTATCTTACTATACAAACTTATAAAATTTTCAATTTTATCATACTAATGTAGTGTCATACAACAAATAAATTTTAGTATACTCACTTCAGTAATATAACAATAATTTCATAGTGACTATATTCTCTCATAAGATTTGGGGTGTTGATTTTTTTACTAAAATAATAAAAATATCAAATACTCAATTACATTATTCTTTTTATATTTTTACACGTTTTTTTATAAAAAAATTAAAAAATTCAACTAAAATAACCACTTCTCAAATTTAATCTAACCAAATAGTCCTGGGACAATGTATCCCAGAATTAATAGTCCGATGAATTACAATCCCCCCTTATCCAGTCCGTCCAAACAAACACACCCTCTAAGTACTGGTTGCGTTGATTTATCAAGTCCCACCATTTGTGCTAATTATCATCATAATGGTTCAGTCCTCATACATCACATGATAAGTAAAATGTAGTAAGGTGATTTAATAATCATAGTATTACTGATGATGTAATAGGTGTCAAATTGGTAAGTACGAAAAATTAGTATATATATTTTTATAGTTTGTTAAATTTATTGGTCTAAGTGATAAGGTCAGTCACTCTTTTATTATTTATTGCATAAATTATACTTTACCCTTCTTATATTTAGTTATTTTCCCATTGGTTGCCACCTCCTGTAATTAGGGACAACTTTTCCATGACCATTGTCAAATGACGATGACCATTTTTCGTAGAATATTTATGGTGAAGTGAAATTTCACAATGACAAAAAAAAAAATTCTTTATGCTAAAATACTGAATTTTATTGTTTCAAAACAAATAAATTTTCAATTGTTGGCTCAAACTTTTAGAGTTGAAAGTTCATTCACTTTGCTAGATTTCAATTTTATGAATTCAATTTTATAAAATTGAGATTTTTAATTTTCGTATTTTTTTATTTTTAGTGTATATTTTAAAATTTTAAGTATTTTTTAAAACTTTTTTTAGATACACCTTAGATGTATGTAAAAATTAAATATATATATAAAATATTTAAAAATTTAATAAATACATAACAATACGAAAATATACTGAAGTTTGGTAATTTTTTTTGTATTTTTAGTATTTAGTGAATTTTTTATGGGCAAATTACCAACTCCTTCCCAGAGGTTTGATTAAAATACGGATTCCTTCCTGAGGTTTGGAAAATTACAAATTATCCCCTGAGATTTATATTTGCATAACAAATGAGGTGATAATTTGTTATGCAAATATAAATCTCATGAGGTAATTTGTTATGCAAATATAAACCTCAGGGGACGGGATGTAATTTCTCAAATCTCATGGGAGAATCCGTATTTTAGTCAAACCTCGAGGGATGTGTTGGTAATTTGCCCATTTTTGAAAGTTTCTTTTTTTACAAATATTATACTTTTTACGTGTATTTATGTTAGGCACATCTAATTTTTTTTAAAAAAATGCTTAAAATACTAAAGCATATAGGATTAAAGTAAATTGTACATTCCAAAAATGATGAATATATTATGTCAAATGTATGTCAAAATTTTTACATTCAGGTCCGTTTTGTCTAGAAGAATCTAAAAAGTAAAAGCAAAATGAGTAAATTACAAATATACCCTCTAAAATTTGCTAAAAATACAAATTACCCCATGTTGTTTTGGGAATTATATTCTACCCCTTCATGTTTCTAATCACATAACAAATGACTCATTTTATTAATAAATTATCCTATCAAGTAATAATATTTAATGATACCATAAATATATTTCAATTAAAAATTCAGATAATTTTATGATTGTATATATGAGTAGTTAATTCTTTTTCAGTTAATTCTGTGAAACAAAAAATTATGACAATGGGTAGGGGTGTAAAAATGGCCATCGATCTGAGGCCCAACCCACCTGACCCTCTGAGCTATGGCTTGGGCCATGCTATTTCTAGCTTAGCTTAGCCCAACGGCTCGATCCAATTCCGGTTTGAGGTCCGACTAGCCCAATGCCCAACATCACCTTTTAAGCTATTTTTGGTGAAAAAAAAAAAGGCCCGACCAACACCCAAGCCCAGGCACGAAGTCCGGCTCTAGACCTGATTATCTCCTTGGCCTAGGCCTACACTTTCGACAAATGGGCCGGCCGACCCAGATAAAAATATGGTGGGAGTCCGATAAGCCCAAGCCTGGTCCCAAATGGGCCGGGCTGGGCCTTTTTTACACCCCTGATAATAGGGTATTATAATTTCCAGAATCACAAAGAATAATATGTACTTAAAATAATCTCAAGGGCATATTTATAATTTAACCAAAAGATGAGAAAAATGTTCACTAAAGCAACAAAAAATAACGGTTTTTGGCTTTTTCTTTTTGGACCTTTTTTTTTTAATTTTAATTTTAATTTTTTTTATTCTTCTAGTCTGTCTGGTAAAACTCAAAAGTGTAAAGTTTGTTAATTTTATTTTATTTTTAAATAAAAAACAACGCCAAACCCCTTGGTTTTTTCATTCGACTTCTATGCTTTATTTATTCTGTTCTTTTCTTTCCTCTCTCTCTTCCCCTCCTTTTTGTGATTAATACACTTGCTGTCGACTATAAAGATGAGTTTTCTTCTCATAATTTATCAACTTCTTTTCTTCTCTCACTAAAAACTTGCAAAGATGGCAACGAACCCCTTCTTTGGCTGAGTCGATAATAGTGAAGTCACTGAGAAAGAAACTTGAACAAGTAAGTTTTATAGAAATTCCTTCATTACATAATATTAACAACAATGATTCATCCCATTAAAAACACCACCACTAATAGCACTAATGCATTAAAAAAGTAAAAAAAAAAAAAAAAAAATACAACTCCAAGACAAAACATCACATCATTACTGGCGGGACCCACTGCCACGTAATTAGTGGGAGCACTAATTAGTGCTCCCAAACATTTTTCAATATTTAAAGGTTTTGTACCCTTTTTTTAATATATTATTTATTCTTGTAAATGTTACCATAAATTACGATTCAAAAATAAAATGCAAAATATTACCATAAAAATTTATAGTTATGTTTCGATTGAAATTGGAAATGCACATTTTTGTGATTCACATTATTATTTATATTAGATTATGGTAAAAATGTGCAATTTCATTTATAAATCATAAATTATCGTAACTCTATTAAAAATTATCTATTACTTATCACAAAAATAAATAATATAAACCAAAAAACATAATAAAGGGCATGCGATAAGGTGTTCCCAAGTTATATATATATATTCTCAAAGTCATATTATTTGTCTGTGCAAGTGTGTGTCGAAATATATATATAGGAGGAGGATTCCTTCAATTCAAAATCCCGATTGGAGAAGGTTGTTTGGGTCGTAGGACCCACCACGAGTACCATTTCGATAATCCGAGTAGTTCATTTTGTCACGCACTTTGTGTATTTCATCCACAAAAAAAATTAAGTCGATCCGATAACTGCAACTTGTTCAATTTATTGTTTTTGTCATAAAAAAATGTATGATTTATTTTTTAAGAACACAATTGTCATCTATTTTTTTTAATGAAAAACAAAGTAAATTGAATAGAGCTATCGGATCAATCTAATTTTTTTTGTAGATGAAATACACAAAGTGTCTAATAAAATGAACTATTTAGATCATTGAAACAGAGTCCGTGGCGAGCCTCGCGATAATTTGAGGAAACTTATTAAGGGTGGCACTATGATTTTGATTTTAAAGGGATCAAATTAAGGGTTTTTTCTTTAACTCATGATAATTTGGGGCCTAAAACGATAATTTTAAACGTGTTCAGACCATAAATTTAATATTAAAATTTATTTGGCAATTACTCCATGCACTTAATTCTTTAGGCTATAAGAACCTACGATGATGAAAAACTTTAAAATCTCATAACTTAGGTTTATAAATTTGTTTAACAAAATTGATATATGTGGATTAATTTTTTCAAGATCTTTCAAATAATATCAATAATGAAAATTAAATTTCCAAAAAAACAAATAAATAGAATGATTTTTTGGTTAATGAAACAACAAATAGTGGCACAACTTGAGACTTGAGATGTACTCTCTTCAGGTCTCAGATTCAATAGTCAATAATTGTAATAAATTTTTTAAAATCAGTCTATACAAGACATTATAAAATCAGTCTATAATAATAACACATGTAATATATAATGATAATTATTGTAGCATTACTTAGTTTTCTATGATTTTGTGGTAGTTTGGTTCCCACCACATGCAAGATTTTTTTATTTTTTATTTAATTTTAGGTGTTATGTGGGCCACATAAAAATCAATGAAAATATGTATTTATTTTAATTTTTTGCACGTAACATTACTTAATGACACCACATTTGCAAATGAGTTAGTCTAGTGGTCCAAATGTGAGAATATGATCCTGAGTTCGAGTCTTTTTAAGAGGTCATTAAACATTTTTCCAACCGTTAATTTTAGAGTCTCCAAAAATTAGTGCTCAACTATTTAAATACAAATTAATTTAAATTTAATCGAACTGAGCTAAAAAATACTTGAATTATCAAAAAAAAAATCTCAATGATACCACAAGACTGTCTATTTTTAAAATAGTGTTGGCCCTTCAGTCAAGTGAATGTAACATATTTATGCTTTTATATACATTTTTTTTGTGATTTTTTTTTCTTCTCACGTAACATTGTTGATTTATACCATAAACCTACATTGTTAACATGGAAATGTCATTGAAAAAAAAATTAAAATTATTAAAACAGTGTTGGCCCTTCAGTCAAGTGAATGTAACATGTATATGTTTTAATATACATTTTTTGTGATATTTTTTTTTTTTCTCACATAACATTGTTGATTTATACCATACGCCCATATTGTTAACATGGAAATGTCATTGAAAAAATAAAATAAAATTATTAGATAGTTTTGGAGTACCATTAAAATTAAGATTATTATCTTAGCATCCCATAAAAACATAATTGTAGTGTAATAAATTGTAATCCTATCCATTATAAATATGGCCGTTAATGAATAGAGCTATTTGTGAACAGGCTTGAGTTCAGCTTGATGAGTGTTCGTTTGAACTCAGTTCATTAAATTTTTATTGAGTTTGAGCTCAAGCTTGAACTCATTCAAATCTTAATAAACAAGCCCAAACATATTAAAGCTCGGCTCATTAGCTCTCGTTTTAATATTTATTCGCATAATATAATAAATAGGAGAAATATGTTATTTAAGTATTTAAATATTAGCTAAATTTATTTATATGTAAAAAATAACTAACTATAGATAATACATTTATATAATATGGTGGTAGATATTATTATTTTGATGAGATATTGACTTTTCTTTTAGTATGTTTATATATATTGTATGTATAATTGTATAATCAAAGTTTTAATTGTAATTTCATACGCAAGTATGAATTTATAATTTCTTCGGCTCGTTAAGGCTCGTGAATAAGTTTGAGTTCGAGCTTGAGTCAAGTTTAAGCCAATTCGACTAACTTGATTCGTTAAACTTTTATTGAGTTCAAGTTTGAGCTGAATATGCTAAAATCTTAATAAAATAAGGTCAAACATACTAAAGTTTAGTTCATCTTGGCTCATTTGCAGCTGTAATTACAAATATCATCCAATGATAAGTGTAATGATATTTTCCTAATTTAAAAAATTATACATTTATATTTTTATTTTATAATCATTAGATATGCAATAGATACGATCTTGCAATTTAAAAATTGATAATCATAAAGCAAAAATTAAAACATTCATTTTCTGGCTTCTCAATAATTAGTTTTATCAACTTAATATTGTTATTTTTACCTCATAAACTATATTAGATCATTTGAAACATATTTGTCTTTTAACAAAAGGAAAAAAGAAGAAGTTATAAGCACCTCATAAGTTACAACAAACAAATTCACACTCTCAATTACTCTATCCATGTGTAATTCAAATAAGTAAGAATAAAAGAAAATAATAATAAAGTTAACTTCATAATGTGTATTTAGCTTAAATGGTATGAGTTCTCCGACCTTAAACCCATTGTCATGGATTCAAGCCTTACCGACCGCTTTGTGTAACTTTTTTAACCAAAAAAAAAAACCTTGCCACGTGACATGAGGGTTAACGCATCTTTAGGGCATATGTTATTTATTTATTTCAAAAGATTGTAATTATTTATTTCATGTGGAATGTGTAGACACCCTATTTTTGACCGACCTTAAGACTTAGACGTCATTGATTGAGCGCTCGGTGATTGCGCATGCTGTGCTCATTTCGAGGTTTCGGAGTTCTTGGCTGAGAGCCTCGCCTTTGGACCTCGGGACCCTTTGTGCTTTGACTCGGTCCGCGGACCAAGTCTTGTTTTCTCTTCCCGGAGGGAGGGAGAGGTCTTGTAGACCATCTCTCAGTGGTCGTAGGCTACTTTTCGTGGTCATAGGCCACTGTTCCCATTTGGAGACTAGTTTCCGATTTTCGGAGCTGTTGGCCGTGCACCTCAGCTCGGGACGGCTTAACATTCTCCGTTTGGCACGGTTTTTGGAACACACCTTGTTTCCTCTGTCTAGAGGGACACTGTGGTCCGGGAGACCACTTTTGTGGTCATACGCCACTTTTATGCTCGGTAGCTGGTTTTTGGGGCTCCCGGCCGCGCGTCTTGCCTCCTGAACCCTCATCTTGCATCCGTTTTGGTTTGTCTTGGGCACAAACCTTACTTTCCTTGTTTGGGAAGTGGTACAAGGGTGGGAGACTAGCTTTTATCCTTGGAGACCACTTTTCTACCCGCCAGTCGATTTTTGGTCGGGAAACTGGTTTTCTTGGTCTGTGAGCCACATTTTTTGGTTTCCCATCCCACAATTGGCTTGCTTTCAGTGTGGAGACCACCAATTCCCCCTGCCGACCACTTTCTCACCTAGGAGACCACTTTGGGTGGTCGGCCGACCACTAAAAGTAGCAGGCCGACCACCTTTTCTGGTCGGCAGCTTTCCTTTTGTTTTATCAGATAGAATAGATGGCAGCTGTACCAGCTGGAGAGCACAGACTGTATCCTCCATACACGTGTATGGAGGGATTGCATCCAAGTTTTAACTTCTCCAAGAAGCTTGAACCCTTTGTTTTTCTATAAGCGAGGCTCTCCCTCTCCATTCCAGAGGTGCTGAATTTTGGCCTAAGGCACAAGTGTATATCTCCCTATATATCCCTATATTTGGTGCCTAAAGTGTGTGTTGTTCTTCACCTTTACACCACAACTCTTAACCATACACCCCACCATTGAACTGAGGTTCTTGGAGGACCTTTTTGGAGGTTGAAAAGCTAATTTTTTGGCTGAGAAACTTGCTGGTATTGCAGTGCTTCAAGGGTAACCTCTTTTCTCTCCTTTTAAGCTTTGTCTTGATCACTCTCTTAGCCATACTTGCATGCTTATTTGAGCTTTATTTCCAACTAAAAAAAGCTTCATTTTTGAGCACTTAACATATTTTTTTAAGGCCTCTTCTGTGCTGAGGGTCTCTTACCCTCTTGCATGCCTTGTTTGGCCTTGTTTTGTGCCATGCCTTAGGGCCTTTGAGCTAATCCTTTCTTGGCCTTTTAGCTACTGAAATCCAGTGGATTTTCAGTTGTTGGCATGTGGTTTTGAGGTCTCAAATCAGAGAGGGGTGACCCTCTCTCTTTTTGTCTTGTTTACTTGCATTTTTGGCCTATCAAAGGAGCATACATTTTCATACTTTCAAGGCTTGGCTCAGGCACCTTTTGGTGACTTTTAGGGCCTGCCTAGACTCTGTCCATAGTTGGTTTGGTCACCCTTGGCATGCTTCTCATATGTGTAGTGTATTTCCATTTATGGCTCATCAAGGTAGCATGTCAATCTAGCATGTTTTAGCTCCATTTCAGTGGGTTTTTGGTCATCATTTGACATGTCATGGCTCTGTTTTTGGCTGGTTTGGTAACCTCTCACATGCTCCATATGCTTGTAGTGTAAATCTTGTTCACTAGCTTGGTTCGCATGATGTTTTGGCTCTTTATTCTAGCACATTTTGGCTTTGCTCCAACATGGTTTTGTTCATATTTTGGGCTGCCTTAGCTCTATTTTGAGGCCTCTTGGTCAAATGATGCTCGCCATGCATGCTTGTTGTGTAATAGCCTTGACTAGCTTTGAGTTTTGAGGTCTCTTGCATGCTTAACTTGAGATATTTGCATATTTTGGCATCATTGGGAATGTTATTTCAGAGCATGTAGGGCTGATATACTTCCATATTTTCCACTCTTTAAGTGCTCTTTAAAGTTATGCTTTTATGCCCTATTTGTGAGCCATTGCATGAGCCCCATTTTTGTGCCTTTCAAAGCCATCATTCCAACTCATTTTGCTACTGTTTTGGCCTGCATAGGGTCTGTTTGGGGTTGGTTTGGTCATTTGAGTATCGCCTTGCATGCCTCTAGTGTAATATGCTTCACTAGCTTTCGATACTTGAGCCTTTCAACATGCATTGCGTGAGTTGTTTGCATGATTCGAAGTCATTTTGTATGCCATTTTAGTGCTGGAACACATGCCATTGTACTCCATGTTTCATCTTTTCAATGCTCTTGGAGAGTTGTATTTTGTGCCTTAGGCTTGGGCCATTGCATTATACATGTTTGTCTGTGTTTTGGTGCCTTGATTTCATCATCAATGGCCGCTGATTTGGACATGGCTGAGGCCTATTCATTTCGATTTAAGTCCATTGCGCATTGAGTATGTCATGTAGTTCGTAGCATTGAGCATGCCATGTTGTTACATGATTGATCATCGCACTTGTGCATGCCATTTTCATCGCATTATGTATGTTGGTTACCACGTGTATTGTGTATGTTAGTGTCATGAGCGTTGTGTATGCCATATAGTTCATAGCATTGTGTATGCTAGTTTGCATATTTGCATGATCATTCCTTGCATGCTTGCATGTCCAAGTTGTGTTGCATTAAGCTGCATGATTGAGTTGCACTGTGCATGCCATGTTTGTTGCATTGTGTTTGGAATAGGCGTTAGTCCAAACACGGGAAATGAGGGATGTTTCATACTCGAAGTGATGAAACGTACCTCGATTCCCGGTCGCTGACACTCTTGACTATACATGACAGAGTTCTAGGCTTTAGGTGTTTGTATGTGCATTCATTCCATATTGAGTTGCGCAATTCGGCCCCTCGGCCATCATGCATCGAGATGCGTAATTGGTGGCTCGAGGGTCGAGACCTACACTCCCTTGAGCTTATGTAATGATAGAGAGGGTGGTCGCGCATACATGTGTTGCAAATACTTTGCCATGCCCCTTTCTTTCCCTCTATTGCAGAAAACCAGAAACCAGCAGCAAAAACTAGTCGGCCGACCAGATAAAGTGGCTGGCCGACCACTTTTTCTAGTTTTCACCACAAAAAGTGGTCGGCAGGTGGTCTCCAAGGCCAATATCTGGTCGGCAGCATCCCTACACATTCCCAAGGTGGAGTTTCATCTCTCTGGACCTTGGTGCAAGTTTCTGAGATCAATTGCAAACAGAGGCAAATCGGGGCGTTGCGAGGGATTTCTGAACAAGGCGAATCGAGCATGCATGCATCCTTTGTCATCCAAAACAGAGCTGAGGCAGCCTACATCATGTAGTTCATATGCTTATTTAATTGCTAACTTAGCTAATTTGTTAATTAGTTAGAGTTGTGTAATAATTAGCTGTAGCTTGTTATTCATTCTGTTGTGTAATAACTAGTTTAATTAGATTAGCTTAGATTAGCTAGTTGGTTCTGTATTATTCATTCGGACCCTCTGTCGAGAGGGCACAATTATTGTAAATAAGTGTGCGTGTGTGTGATGCATGTCTTCCATCCCCATTTCTTTCTCCCATTTATTTACCTGCTTACGATGGTTAGTTTTAGGGCATATTTCAATTAGCATCCTTATGCTCGCATGTTTGCATCCATTCATCTGTCTTGCATGCACCAGGCTCGGCGCATCATACTAATTGCATTGTATTTCAATTCCTGTTTGAATACATGTATCAAATTGCATTTCACATGACATTTTAGAATAGTCGAGCCTATCTTAGTTGCATTCTGTATGTGTTGCATTAGGCATTCTTGATATAGTTAGGATCATGCATTGATTTCTAACATAGCTTTTGTTTTGGCTCGGAGTACTCGGTGAGTGTTTATGCTTTAGCATCCTTGCATGTGTGTGAGTGACTGCCATGATAGCATGCTTGCCATGAGGCTAATTGCTTATATGATATAACTGCCTGAATGCCTGTGGGTGAAGGTTGGATTACTTGAATTGGAACAATTCATTGATTGCGAGTTTTAAGCCCACTTGAGAGTGGCAAATCACCATGTTTTCTAAGCCCACTTGAGGGTGGCAAAATCCGCATTTTAGCCTACTTGTGAGTAGCAAATCATTTTCAAAAACAAACATGAGATATTTTGTTCCAACTTAGGTGATCCAGTCTATACTTGTATGCTGTGCACATCACATAGTAATTCTAGGTTAATAACCGGAATAAGAGCACATGTGTTTTCAAAAACAAGATATCATGTTAGTAAAGGCCGATCTTTGATCGGGTGAGCGGGGGTGCTCATTGCATGACCTTCCCCTCTCGTACCCAAGTTCCTGAGCCGATGCAACTTTGGTGATGACGGACACGTGGCCTTAGGCACAAGTCAGGGTTTCCTAAATTTTCCAAAAATAAAATATTTAGGTGGTGACTCTGTATCTGGCAAATCAGTCCATGTTTGGCACTTCTTTCTAAAAATTAGTTTTTCAAAACGATTTGTCGGATTTGGACTCTTTGGTGATTTATCAATCTCGCATTGCTTTTGCAAGATCAGATTAAGAACCGTGACATTGAGTCCGAACTGTAGTGAGCCCAATGAGCAAAACGGGATTTTTCCGGGACGTTCGGGCGCGTCTACAGAATGTATAGCAGTAAGTCTAAGTATACAGACATCAAACATAGAACACATATATCTCATATGAGATGGGATTTGTTGTGCTTTTTAGTAGGGTCTACCGTGGTCCTCTGTTAGCTGCCCTGTTGTGGGTTGGGCTCTAAGCTATCCTTGTTAGGTGTTGTTGCTGCCTCTTGATGCGGTTGGGTAGTGCTGCTTTTGTTAGTTGCTGCTGTTCTCTGGTGCTGTAGAGCTGTTTTCTGGTGGTGGGATCTGTTGTGCTTTTTAGTAGGGTCTACTGTGGTCCTCTGTTAGCTGCCCTGTTGTGGGTTGGGCTCTAAGCTATCCTTGTTAGGTGCTGCTGCTGCTGCCTCTTGGTGCGGTTCGGTAGTGCTGCTTCTGTTAGTTGCTGCTGTTCTCTGGTGCTGTAGAGCTGTTTTATAGTGTTGCTGCTTGGGTGCTGAGTTTGCTACTGAGTTCAGAGTTGGTTTTCTGGTGTCTTTTGGTGCTGGTTTTGCTGTTGTTTGTTTTGTTTTTTGCTTCTTTTTCTTGGTTTCGGTTGGTTGCTCACCAACTCTGGATGACGTGCTAGCAAGGGATTGGGTGGACATATTGGTGCCAACCTAGTTAGGATTGATATGTCTCGCTATGATGCTTCTGCGCACAGCTTTTTTCCTTTCTTGATGTAATGATTTCATTGTTCATCAATAAAGGTTTTTTTGGCCGATCAAACAAAAAATGAGATGGGTTCCATATGTAGGTGGACCCTACCCCATGTGAGACATATGTATTCCATTCTTTGTTTGGTGTCTGTTCCTAGCTTTACTCAATGTTTAATCCTTTTAAACTTCATAATGTGTGTCTTGAAAGCTAGGCTAGGCAAAATAATTAAAAAAATGCAAACAAGTCGAATCTAGACCAAACCTCACTATTTGGTTTGATTTTCTCAAAAATGGTTCGGTCCTAATTTTAAAATAGTTGAACCGTACTTCACTATTTAGTCCGTGATTTTATAGTCTTGGTTCTAGTTTAAAATCAAAATAGACCGTTTATATATATACTTTATTATTTATGGTAGACACTCAAGTATTTTATTTGTATCTTATATATATATTCATTTTTAAAATTTTTTTTTTACTTATAAGTGTGTTATTGTTTAATAATAGAAGTAGTTTTAAACAATTATCTTAACAATTTTATTTGTAAAATGATGATATATTAGTTGATATTTGAGCAAGTGGTGATTATGTCGCAAATGATGGCAAAATTTATGAAAACAATAGTTCTGAACCGAACCGAACTGAACCGAACCAAATCAAATTGCATTTTCATAGTTTAGATTGATTTCAAATTTTATGAAATTGTAAATAGTGCTTTGATTTTGATTTATTTCAAAATTAAATCAAACAAATCATTTTCACCTCTATTGAAAGCAACCGTTAACAAAATCCACATTTATTTTCTCCAAATTCATCAACATTTTTTCGCTTAATTGATTAATTTCAGGACTGATTGCACGGGCAAAAAACGTACCAAAAAGAAGTTCAGGTGCATCATACAAAACCATATTAATATCGTTTTCGTCACAATGCTACTTGTTTTTTCATTTTTATTTTTTGTTTTTGTTAGAGCATTCAACATTGAAAATTAAATTTCATTGTCTCGTTTATAGTCTTTTTTAAGAAACTTAATTCTGAATTTGCATTTTTAATTCACATTTCATAGCAATGAAAACCAAGGTGAGAGAGAAATGCAATTTGCTACATGTGGTTTCATTGAAGGCATGAAAATTTCTACACTTATTTTTGACATAGGGTCTTGAAAATTTGTGTGACAGACATAGAACATGCCAGAGGCAAGTGCCTATTATATGCTTGATATTGATAAAAAGCTTGCTGAGTTACCTCGTATACCACCTAAATGTTGCATCTTTAGAGTACATGATTCACTATGCAATGAAAATAAAAAAGGCTTATGAACCAAAAGTAGTTGCTATTGGTCCTTATCACCATGGTAAGGATAATCTGCAACCAATGGAAGAGCACAAATTACGCTACTTGCAACAGCTTCTTCAACGACGAAATGAAACCAGTGCGGAAAGATACTTCATGGCGATGCGAGAATATGAACAAAAAGCACGTAAGTTTTATGGAGAACCCATTGGCCTTGATTCAAATGTGTTTGTAGAAATGATGCTTCTCGACGAATTAGCTAGCTAAGTAAAGCAGCTAAAGCAGTTAAAAGAGGTTCTTGGGGCGAGGGGTGCATGCATGCTCGATCGCCTCACTTGGAAATCCATTGCTATGCCCAGAATTGCCTCTGTTTGCATTTGATTTGATCTCTGAAAAGTGCACTAACTTCTAGATTGCTTCTGCTCCAACATGGGGACCTCCTGGTGGACTGCTGACCAGAAAAAGGGGGGTTGTAGACCAAAAAAACTGGTCGGTCGACCACCCCTACTAGTCGGTCGACCAGTTAATTTGCCAAGCTCCAGTTTTGCTGCAACAAAGAACAACAAGGGGCATAGTAGTGTATTTGCAAGATATGTGTGCACAACCACCCTCCTTATCATTTCTCAAGCTCAAGGGAGTGCGGTACTCGACTCTCGGGCCACCAACTGAGCATCACAATGCACGATGGCTGAGAAGCCAAGTTTGCACAAGTTAATGTCAATGAATGCACAAATAACACATAAGGGCCTCCACCTCTATCATGCTTGATCAAGAGGGTCGGCGACCAAGAAATGCTACACGTTTCATCACTTTGAGTATGAAACATGCGACATTCCTCGTGTTTGGATTAACGTCCAATCCAAACACATGCAACGCAAACAAGATGATCAACCTTCAATGCTAAAGTGACATGCGCAAGACTCTATCATGTAAGCAATGCATGCATGGCATGTTTAAAAGCTAAGGCATCAAAGCTAATGAAACATATTACACATGAGGCATGCACTATCAATCTCAAATGGTCAAACCAACCTGGGACAGAGGTCAAACATGCCAAAATAGTGGCTGAAATATGTTAAGTTCAAGGCATATAACACAAGGAGAACATGCTCATTTGATGGCTCATTAACAATGCACAAAGGCACAACTCTCAAAAGCTCTGAAGGAATGAAAGAAGTGAGAACATGACACATGTAAATGCTCTAAAATAACATGTTAAACGATGCCCAAACATGCAACCATCACAAATATAGCATAGTAGGGTGCTCAAAACTCAAGACTAGCTAAGGTACTTGCACCATAGCCATATCAAGCAAGCCCCAAAGGGCCAAGATGGCTCAAAACAGTCCCAAGGCAGGTCAAAACAATGCCAAAACATGCATGGATTAGAGCTAACACATGTTAGAATAGGAGGCATAAAGCATGACGCATGCAAGGCCAATGAGTGAGATTACACTACACATACCAAAACCAAGTAGGAGGTGACTTCACCAACAAAAGTCAGAGTTGTAACATGGTAAAATAACACCAAAAACATGCTGAGATTGTAGCCCCGAAAGCTTAGGCAAGCATGCATACATATTGGCTCATAAGTGAAGCATAAGGCTTAACCCTCAAACATAACAAAGGGATGATAAATGCGAGAATATGGTAGAGGTATATGGTCTGAAATAACATGCCAAATGATGCCATGCCATGCAAAAAGCTCAAATATGACATGTTAGAGGTCTCAAAGCTTAAGGCTAGCAAAGCCAAATGCGCTATAGCTATGCAAAGCCAAGCATGCATGACCAAGACCACTCAAATCAGACCTAAGGCATGTTAAATCAAAGCCAAAAATGTACTGGAGTAAAGTATACACATGCTAGATCAATAGGCCAAAACACCAAATAAGCTAGGCTAGTGAACAAGCTTGCACTACAAGTGCATAAACCATGCAAGAGGTGACCTTGTCGACCAAAATCAGAGCTAAGGCATGCCAAAATATGAGTAAAAGCCTGCTGGAGTGGAGCCAAAAACATGCTAAAATGGTGGTCCAAAGCATAGAGCATGTTAGGCTAACTAAGAGGATTGCACTACAAGTACATGAAGCATGTAAGAAGCAACCAAACTAACCCAAAAAAGAGTTATATCATGTTAGAATAAGGCCTAAAACATGCTAAGATAGAGCCTTATGAAGGTAGAAAAGCATGCCAAAGTGTTAAGCCAACAACACATGCAAACAAAACACAAGAGGGGGGGACCACCCCCATCCATTTTGGGTCTCAAGACTCACTTTCACCACTGAAATTCCTCTAGAATTCAATGGTTAAAAGGCCAAAACAAGGTGGTGTGAAAGGCCTTAAGAGATAGAACAAAGCAAAGGAAAATAAGCCACCAAAGGGGGTAAACCACCCCTAACTCAAACAAAGCCTCAAACAAACATTTCAAACACTTAGAAACAAGAGTTTTTGCAGTTAAAAGTAAGGCCTAAAAGAGCATGCAAAGGTGGCCAAATATGCAATCAAAATAAAGTTTAAAAAGGGGAATATGACTCACCCTTGAAGAACAACAAGAACAACAACTTCTTGAGGCAAAACCAAGCCAAAATCACTCAAATGCAACCTCCAAGAACCTCAGCTCAAGAGTGAAGGTGTTTCACTAGGTGCTTTAGTGCAAAAGTGTGAAGAAAACTCACTTTAAGGCACAAACTAGCACAAATATAGAGAGAGATGGAGAATTATAGAGAGAGAGAGGGATATGTTTTGCCTAATCAAAATTCTGAACCTTTAACAAGGGGGAGGAAGCTCCCCTTATATAGAATTTCATGCCTCAAGCTTGTTAGAGAAGCTAGAGGCTTGGTGCAATCCCTCCATACATGTGTATGGTACATGTATGGAGGATGCCTTCTGTGCCTAACAGTTGGCACAGCTGGCAAGGAAAATATCTATAGAAAGTGCAGAAAGGCTGCCAACCAGTTAAAGTGGTCGACTGACCACCCCCTAGTCGACCGACCACCTTAAGTGGTCTACAGGGGAGAAAACTGGTCGGCAAGGGAGAAAATGGGTCTACAAAGAGAAGAGAAGCTTGTGGCATGCTGCCGACCACCTTAGGTGGTCCATAGACCAGCCACCCTAGCTAACCGACCACCAAAAGTGGTCTACAGGGGAGAAAACTGGTCTACACCCCTATTCCACTCTCCAGGCAAGGGGTAACAAGGTTTGGTTCAAAAACAAACCAAAAAGGAAGAAAGACGAGTCCGCAAGACAAGGCACTCAGCCGGAAGCCCCGAAAACTAGTCTACGGGCCACTACAAGTGGCCTACGAGAGGGAAAGGTAGCCTACGGCTACAAAAAGTGGCCTACAAGCCTTTGTTTCCCTCTAGGAAAAGGCAGCAAGGCATGGTCCAAAAACTAGGCCAAGAGGAGAAAGTTAAGAGGTCCCGAGACAAGGCGCCCAGCCGAAGGCTCCGGAAACTCAAAACGAGCACAAACATGCATAATCACCGAGTGCACAGACGATGACATCTGAATCTTAAGATCGGTCAAAAATGGGGTGTCTACAGTGTGCCTTTTACATAACGAAGCAGTCTTTTAACCAGAGTAAAATTAGCCACTATGGCTGCTTGCATATGCTGGCATGTATGGTTAACAGCCAAAGCAAGATATGGTCTTGTGATAGTCAAATACTGAAGGCCACTAACTAAACTTCTGTTGAAAGCAGGCTGAGAAAAGGGTAAGTCATCCGAAGCCGAAAAAAAGGCTTAATAGCCATAGGTGTAGAGCAGGGTTTACAGTCCACCATACCAGCCTTATGAAGTAATTCACTAGCATACTTTTGCTGGGAAAGAAAATAACCCTGTGAGGTGGAGTGAATTGAAATGCCAAGAAAATAGGAAATAGAGCCTAATTCTTTCATAGAAAAAGCAACATGCATGTGAGTGATCAAGGACTCAATGGCAAAAGAGTCACTACCAGTAACCAAAATATCATCCACATAAATAAGTAATATGGTAAGATGGGCAAAGGTTTGTCTAATGAATAAAGAAGAGTCAGAATGACTGTGATGAAAACCTTGAGCAAGTAAGAAAGTAGAAAATGTGGAATACCAAGCTCGAGGAGCTTGTTTGAGGCCATACAAGGCTTTGTGAAGTTTGCAAACATGAGCAGGAGAATCAGCATTAATAAACCCTGGAGGCTGAACCATGTAGACTTCTTCTTCTAAGTGCCCATGGAGAAAGGCATTAGAAATATCCAATTGCTTGAGAACCCAATTATGTTGGAGCACAAGACATAACAAGATCCGAATAGTTGGCTGCTTAGCAACTGGACTAAAGGTTTCTTGATAGTCCACTTCTTCTTGCTGGAGGAACCCTTTGGCCACCAATCTAGCCTTGTATCGAGCAATTGTACCATCATAATTCTTCTTAATCTGAAAAACCAACTTGCAGCCAATAGCAGTTTTATGAGGAGGTAAGGAGACTAATGTCCAGGTGCCCTGCTGGTGAAGAGCCTGAAATTCAGCATTCATGGTTGCAGTCCATAGAGGAGAAGAGAGAGCCTGAGCAGTTGAAGTAGGCTCAGTAGTAGAGAGATTAAGAGAAGATGAAGTAGTAAGATGACAGGCTTTGGATCGAGTGATCATAGGATGTGTGTTAAGGGGAGCCATAGAAGAGAGCTTAGGAAGATGAATAGCAATTGATTGAATAGGAATAGGAGAACTAGGAATAGGAGGAACAATAGGAGGACTAATAGGAACTGCAGAGACAACAAGGGGAGATAGACAAACAAAGGTAGGTAGTGGTGAGGAAACAGAAATGCCAGTAGGTAATTCAGTAGAAGGCGCATATTTAGAGGGAATTGTCACTGATGGAAGGGAAACAGAAGAAGGAAAAGAAGAAATAGGAGAAGAGCTAGGAAGAGGATGATCAGCAGAAGCAGAAGGGAGTTGAAAGAAAGAGTGAATAGTAGACAAGCTAGAAGAGTGGGATGAATTAGCAGCATAGGGAAAACAAGTTTCATTGAAAGTAACATGTCTAGAGAGGAAAATATTTCCTGAGGTAGGGTCCAAACACCTGTAGCCATTGATAGTAGAGTGATAGCCTATGAACACACACGGGACAGATCTGGGAGCCAATTTGTGAGCTGCATAAGGTCTAAGCCATGGAAAACACTGACAACCAAAGACTTTAAGGAAAGTATAATCAGGTAAGGGTTTAAAAAGCAACTCAAAGGGAGAATTATGACCAAGAGACAAACTAGGCAATCTATTGATGAGAAAGACTGCAGTAGCCATAGCCTCAAACCAAAACTGAAGAGGAACTGAGGATTGATACAACAAAGCAATGGCAGTCTCAGTGATGTGTTGATGTTTCCTCTCAGCCACTCCATTTTGCTCAGGAGTATATGGAGAAGTAAGATGATGTAGAATACCATTAGCAACAAGATAATCATGCATTTGATTGTTAACAAATTCAGTCCAATTATCTGTTCGTAAAACTTGTAATAAAGTAGAAAACTGAGTTTCAGCATAAGATTTAAAGTTTAAGAAAGTAGAAAACACTGCACTCTTAACATGAAGAGGATAGATCCATGTAAATTTCATAAAATCATCAACAAACAACAAGTAGTATTTATAACCAGAAGTAGAAGGATTAAAAGGTCCCTACACATCACTGTGAACAAGGAAAAAAGGTTGTTTAACAGTAGTACTTGACAATTTGAAAGGTAATCTATGGACCTTAGCAACACTACATGGAGTACAAACAAAGTTCTGGTACTCTTTATTTCTAAAAATAGTAGGAAGATGCTCGGCAACATGATGAAATTTTAAAGGAGATGGATGACCAAGCCGTTGATGCCAAATAGATAATGAAACTTGTGATTGAGTGAGATGAGCTTGTGGTGAAGATGTAGGTGTGGAGACATCAAAATGATACAGATCATTCACATTAGATCCCTTATGCAGTATTTGGCTCGTATGGTTGTCCTGAATAAAAAATGAATCAGCATCAAAAGTAACTGAACAATTGTTATCATTAGCTAATTGATGAACATAAAGTAGATTTGAAGCAATAAATGGAGTATGAAGAAGATGATTATTTAAAGGAATAGTGAGGAGTTGGTAACAAACCCTTACCAATGTGCTGTATAGGAACAATTTGTCCATTACCTACAGTGACTTGATCTTGACCTTGATATGTTTGATAGAGTTGAAGATTGGTAAGATCATTGGTAATGTGATTTGTGGCTGCAGAATCAATGTACCAAGGAGTAGGTGAAGCAGATCCAGAGGAGGATTGTGCACTTATGACTGAATAAGCTCTTGGTTGAGACACAGCATTAGGAGAGGATTGTGAGGAAGGATTTGAATGCAGTGGTTGAAAATTAGGATCCACTCGCCACCAACAATCAAAAGCACTATGGTTATAACCTCCATAGATCTGACAACCATTATTGTTTGAATGATAGTTGTTTTCTCCATATCTGCCTCTGTTAGGCTTATTATTAAACCTTCCACCTCTGTTTTATCCTCCTCTATAACCACAAGATTGACCATGACCTCTGTAACCTTGAGAAGTTGTGAAATGTGATCTTGAAGCGTGAGGATACGACTGAAAATTTTCAGAACCTTTGGTTGCAGCATATGCTACTGGAGAGTCATGAACAACACTTTTAGCTTTATTCTCAATATGAATTTCTTCAGAACTTAAGAGTGAACACAGATCATCCATTGTAATGGATTCCACTCGAGCGCGGATAGTTGTTTTGAGGGCATCATACTCCTCTGGTAAGCCATTCAGAGTTAGAAGCACAAGATCTTCATCATCAATCATTGATGAAGCAAGTCGAAGCTGATTTGAGATCTCTTTGATTTGAGTCAGATATTCACTCATGGTGAAACCTTTTTTCGTAACAGACTGCAACTTATTCTTCAATTGATGAATATGTGAACAAGATAGAGAAGTGTATCGCTTTTCCAAAGCAAGCCAAACTTTAAAGCAATGTTGATATTGAAGCACTGAAGCATATATAAAAGATGACAGTGTAGCAGTAAGGAAACTAAGTAGATGTGCATCCATCATCTTCCATTGAAGAAATTCTGGATTAATTGTAGCTTTTCCAGATGAATCAAGGATTTCAGAGACTGGACAAGAAACCAATCCAAGAACAAACTCAATAAGATCAGTTGCTCGTAAGATAGTTCGAACTTGATTCTTCCAAATCAAAAATTTGTGGAATCTAACTTTACAGTCACCAAGGAATTGAAGTTTGAAAGGAGAAGGTTTAGGTTCTATGGAATGGATGGAGAAACAGAGATAGAAGAAAGAGGATTTGACATTGAAACACTTTGGTGCTCATGAGAGCTCAGAGGCTCTGATACCATGAAAAAAAAAACTAAATAGTTTGTTTTTCTTATTCCAAAATATCTTGATTACAAGTATTTATACAAGAGGTTAAGAGTTTGTTATCACAAACTCTTAACTAACTATAACTAACTAACTGAATCTAACCCACACCTACAGTTCTCTTAGTGCATGAACCTTTATATGAACCTTTTCTCTCTAACGTATTCCTTATGTCATGCACTGGTATACACCTGTGTTGAGAGAGCTGCATCTGTTGTTGCAGCTGTGGCCTTGGCAGCTATTCTTCATCTTGAGACTGCATGTTATCGTTTGAACTGTTTGAACTGATACTCTTATCACTCACCATGGAATTATTCGTAACCTTTTAGGTGACAATGAAGTGGTTGCGGCTATGTTAAACAAGCTCGGCAACAATATCATAGAATCTTATACAGGTTACGAAGAAGTTTATAACAATGTGAATGAGCATTGCAGGTGGAAATGGAACTTATGGTTGGCGATCTTAAGACAGGATTTAGCCAACAAACCATGGGCATTTCTCTCATTTAATTATGCTATTGTGTTGCTTTTGCTCACTGTGTTACAAACCATATTTTTTATTCTCTCTGTTCAAAAATCTAACCAGATATCTCTGCTTCAAGTCTTGTTTTGTTTCTTGTTATGGCACTAAATAAAGAAGCTAGACTATGCGAGTGAGGTAGGTTGGTTGATTTTGTTACTCACTCCTCTTGTTTTGGCTCCACGATTCTTTGTTGAAGAATAGGAGCCTTGTGTGATGGCTTCTTTTCACTTATCAAGAATATCTCTTTTTACTGTTCAACATAAAAAGAACAAATATGTATATATATTGACGTTTGGAAATTTCAATCATTTTACCATAGGTTGACACGTGTCTGCCTATTCTTCTTTTGGAACTCAGTGACACATAAAATTTTAAGGGTAAATTACACTAACGGTACCTATAGTTTGGGAGTTGTGTTACTTTGATCTCTGACTTTTCAATTGTGACATATTTGACATTAAATTTTGAATTTTCTTCCAAGTAATGACAATTGAAGACACCATTGCTTAATTTTAAGGACAAAATCGTCAATTTGATAAAATATAAACTAATTTGAAAAATAAATGTCAAAAAATATTTTTGAATTTTTAAAAATTATTTCTACCCGCTAAAGATAAAATTATATAAAATGGATAAATATTTTAGACATTTACTTATTTATTTATTTTACTAAATTAATTTTTATTATGTGTTTGGATAATGATCATGTAATGAGTGGTTGTTTTTATTTTCATTAAATTAGCTTATATTTTTCCATAAGTCAAATATGGCGACAACTTTAATATCATTGTTAAACCAATTTATTAAATCAAAACAATTCAAAAGTAAAAGCATTTCATATATTAAATATAGCAATTGCACATTAAAATCCTAATAATCACGGTTACATGATTATCATCCAACCACATAATAAAAATTAATTTGGTAATAAATAAATAAATATCTAAGAAATTTATCAATTTTGGGTAGAAATAATTTTTAAAAATTCAAAAAAAAAATTTGATATTTATTTTTTGTCAAATTAGTTTATATTTTATCAAATTGATGATTTTTCCCTTGAAAGTAAGCAATGGTATCTTTAATTGTCCTTATTTGGAACAAGATTCAAAATTCAAGGTCAAATGTGTCATAATTAAAAAGTTAGGGACCAAAGTGATACAAATCCTAAACTATAGGGACTATTAGTGTAATTCACCCAAATTTTAAACATTTAGAGTATGTTTGATTAGCAGGATTGATAGTGAGGAATTCACGAGATTAGTATTGGATTAGTTATTAAAGAGAATTTAAAATTGATTGAATGAATGAATGATCACAGAGTTACAGTGGCCCTATTTGGTACAGCTTAATTTAAGCTTATTTTAGCTTTTAGATTAATTTAAGCTATTTTGATGTGTTTGGTTTAGCTTAACAATACAGCTTATAGCTTTTTGTAAGTCAGAAATCAACTTATTCTTTGAGTGGGGCAGGAGAAGCTTAATTTATAAGTCAGAAATCAGCTTATGTTCATAGTTATAAGCTATAAGCTGTTAAGGTATAAGCTATAAGCACTTTTCCACAGCTCTACCAAACAGGGCCAGTATCTATTTATACAAAACTAAATCAGCTAACCTAACCATAACTAACTACTAACTACTAGACTTCACTATAGTTAAGTTCTAACAAACTAACTGACTCACTAATTACAACACTTGTGTTTGATAGCACGTGGATGTAGTTACAACTGCGGCTATGCGGGCAGTTGTAACTGTGGCTGCGTATGTGGCTGTCTTGACTGTGATGGCAATAGCTCAAGCTTGTTCTTGGATGATGAAGACTCAGGTTGTTCAGCTTGCTTATAATTCCCCCTCAAACTAGAAGAAGTACAAAGGACAGAGAGTTTGTGTTGAAGATATTGAAATCGAGAAATAGACAAAGGCTTTGTGAAAATATCTGCAATCTGGTCAGTTGTGGAAATATAGCTAATGTTGAGTTTCTTGGCTGCCATCCTTTCCTTTATAAAGTGATAGTCAACCTCGATGTGCTTTGTACGAGCATAGAAAACAAGTTTCTTAGTCATGGCAATAGCAGAGAGATTATCACACCAAAGAGTAGATGTATGAACAGTAATATGAAGCTCAGCTAAGAGCATGCCAAGCCAACTAAGCTCAGAGGAAGTCTGAGCCAAACCCCTGTATTCTGCTTCAGATGACGATCTAGACACTATCGACTGCTTCTTAGCAGTCTAAGCAATCAAGTTCGTCCAAGATAAACACACTAACCAGTGGTTGACCTTCTATCAAATGAATCACTAGCCCAATCAGAATTAGAGAAATCATTAAGAACAAGAGAACCATTGGAAAAATGCAGACCATAAGATAAAGTGCCCTTCAAATATCGAAGCAATCTTTTGACAACAACAAAATGACTATTGGAAGGAGTTTACATGAATTGACAGGCATAGTTGACTGCAAAGGCCAGAGCAGGTCTAGTAATAGTCATGTATTGAAGAGCACCAACCAAACTTCGATGAAGAGATGGTTGAGAAAAGGGTAGATCATCAGTGGAAGAGGAATTAGAATGCTTAGTAGCCATAGGAGAGGAGTATGGCTTACAAGAACTCATGTCAGCTTTAACTAAAATGTCTAAAGCATATTTTTGCTGAGAAAGAACATAGCTAGTGGATGTGGTGACAATTGAAATGCCAAAAAAGTAGTTGATGAAGCCAAGTTCTTTCATAAGAAAAAGTGGAATGCATTGCTTGAACAGGTGTTTGAATATAAAAAGGATCACTCCCTGTGAGGAGAATGTCATCCACATATATGAGAAGAATGGCAATGGATGTAGATGTTTTCTTCACAAATAAAGAGGAGTCACAATGGCTAGGAATAAAATCTTGAGTGAGAAGAAAATTAGAGAAAGTAGAGAACTAAGCTCTTGGGGCTTGTTTCAAGCCATAAAGTGCCTTGTTGAGTTTGCAGACAAAGGATGGTTGATTGGTATGGACAAAGCCTTATGGTTGATGCATATAGACTTCTTCTTCAAGGATACCATGTAGAAAGGCATTTGAAATGTCCATTTGCTTGGTTGGCCAATTGAAACGATTAGCAAGACAGAGGAGAATACGAATGGTAGGTTGTTTGGCTACAAGACTGAAAGTATCATGATAGTCCACCCCTTCAGTTTGAAGAAATCCCTTGGCTACCAATCGAGCCTTGTACATAGCTATGGAGCCATTGGAATTTTTCTTAAGTCTAAAGACCCATTTACAACCAATAGCTTGCTTACTAGAGTGTAAAGGAACTAAGGTCCAAGTGCCTTGTTGTTGAAGAGCCTCATATTCATCAACCATGACAGCTTGCCAAGCAAGAAAAGAAACAACATATTGATAAGTTTGAGGCTCAATAGGTTTTGTAGAAGCAAGCAAACAAGCAAAGGGGAGTCGAGTCTTGAATATGGTAAGCATATGGTGAGCATTGGAAGAAGAAAGAGGTGGAAGATCAACAAAAACAGAAGATATGCGAAGCTGAGAAGATTGATCAGTGGAAATGAAAAAGGGGTAGGAACTGCAAGACTAACTGTAGAAACTGCATGACTAACTGTAGAAGTAGGAACTGCAAGACTGACTGCAGTAGGAGAAGGTTTGAAAGAAGAGGAAGATAGAGATGAAGAAATTAAAGAAGATGAGGAAAAAGGGACTGAACAGAGCAGTTGAGATTGAGAAGAGGACCGGAAAAAATTATGCAAATGAGAAATAGAGGATGATGAGGATGAGGAAGATGAAGACTGAAAGAGAAACAAGTGCTTATCAAAGATTACATGTCTAGAAGTATAAATTTTGCCTGTCTGAGGATCAAGACACATGTATCCTTTAGTAGAAGGTTGATAGCCTATAAAAACACAAGCAACTAATCTGGGCTGAAGCTTATGAGAAGTGTAGGGTCTTAACTAGGGGTAACATTTGCAGCCAAATGTTCTTAAGAAAGAATAATCAGGTATGTGTTTGAATAATGCCTCATAAGGAGTAAGATGATTAAGCTTGAGAGTGGGATGCCTATTGACAAGAAATACAGTAGTGGCAAGAGCATCCACCCAATAAGACAAAGGAAGAGATGCGTGATGCATAAGAGTGATAGTAGTCTCAATAAGATGCCTATGTTTCCTTTCAGCTACTCCATTTTGACCAGGGGTATGAGGATAGATCAACTGATGTTCAATGCCTTTTTATTGAAGAAAAGTTGAAATTCTTTACTATATTCACCTCTATTGTCACTTCTCAAAATCTGAAGTTTGGTAGTAAATTGAGTTTCATCAAAAACCTTAAACTCAAGAAATTTAGTAAAAACCTCACTCTTGTAATGAAGAGGGAAAAACCATGTAAATTTGTTAAAATCATCAATGAACAACACATAGTATTTAAAACTTGAAACAGATGGGGAGAAAGGACCCCAAACATCAGTGTGAATAAGTGCCAATGGCTTATTTACAGTGGAGTTGGACAAACTAAATGGTAATCTATGACTCTTGGACACACAAGAATGTTAATAGAGACTAGAACCTTTATTGAAAAGTGCAGAAGTTGGAGCTACTAAATGACCATGTGAAATGACATGATAAAGTTTTCTAGAGGAAGGATGACCAAGTCGAAAATGCCAACTTGGAGCTTGAGGAGAAGAAGCAGAACATTTGAGGCATGCTTGTGAAGTTGCAGTAAAGGTGAAGGAAGAAGAAGATAGAAAAGGATAGAGACCATTGGTATATCATCCTTCATACAGCACTTTCTGAGTACTCTTGTCCTGAACAAGAAAAGAGCTCTCATAAAAAATAATAGTACAATGGTTGTCTACAGCCAACTCATGAACTGAAAGTAAATTGGAAGAAAGATTGGGAACATGAAGCATTTTAGTGAGATAAAAAGGAAATGAAGGAGTAGGAAGAAGTCCTTTACCAGTATGAGCAATTGGTAAGTAATGCCATCATCATGGCAACCTGATCATGACCTTGATAAGGCTGATAGAAGGACATTTACTGAGATCATGTGTCATGTGATTTGTGGCACCTGAATCAAGAAACCAATTTGAATCAGGTTGTGGTGAGCTTGTAGCTGGTATAGAAGCAACATATGCCTTGGAGTGACCTTGAGATGGTGAGAAAGCAGTTGAATAAGATGTCTGATTAGGTTGAAATCCTGAAGATGTCTGATTAGACTGAAAGCTTAAATCGAGTCCATGCTAGCAATCTAGGGCAGTATGATTTACTTTATCACATATTTGACAAATCACTTGTGCAGCAGTAGTACTGCTCCTACATCGAGAAAACTGATTTAGACCTCCTCTTTGATAATGACTAGTTTGAGAGAGCTGAGAAGATTGACCGAGAGATCTGTCTCCATCTCTACCTCTAAAAGAACTTCTGGCTTTATATGAACCTCTACGACCTCCTCGAGAAGAATAATGTCCTCTGTTGACAGCATAGGCAAATGGAACTTTTGAAGCCTGATTTTGTTTAAGAGAAGCTTTAATATGGATAGCTTCTGAGCAAAGCAGAGAGCACAAAGTGTCCATAGAAATAGGTGCAGATCTAGCACGAATTGTGGTTTTCAAAGAGTTATACTCAACAGGTAAACCATTGAGAATTAAAAGAACTAAATCCTCATCATCTACTGGCGATGAAGCTAAGACTAGCTGATCTGAGATTGTCTTGAATTGACTCAGATAATCTTCCATTGTTGCTCCTTTTTTGACAAGTCTGCTAACCTTGTTCTTTAACTGGTGAATGTGAGACCTCAACAGAGAGGTGAACTTTTTGGCAAGAACACTCCAAACCTCATTAATGGTTTGACAACGCATCATAGTTGTAAATACGGATGGAGACAAAGTTGCTGTTAAACAACTTAGAATATGGGAATCAATGGTGAGCCACTGAGTATGATTCAAATTCAGAATTTCATGATTACTTGAATCTAATACAACAGGTAGAGGACAAATCTCAGATCCATCAACATATCCAATAAGCTTTGTTGCTTTTAATATGTTATGCATCTGACTCTTCCATACTATATAATTTGTTGAATCAAGCTTTGTGGAGACAAAACCATTGAGATTTGAAATCACCAATGTGAGATTTGAAGGCAAAACAGAGGTGGTTGAAGAAGAACCTGTTGTAGCTATGGTGGTTGAATTAGGAGCGGCCATTGAAGCTTCTTACTTCAAAGATCGAAGCTCAGGAGAATTTAGAATTGATTGAATGAATGAATGATCACAGAGTTACAGTATCTATTTATACAAAACTACATCAGCTAACCTAACCATAACTAACTACTAACTACTAACTACTAGACTTAACTATAGTTAAGTTCTAACAAACTAACTAACTCACTGATTAAAACACTTGTGTTTGATAGCACGTGGATGTAGTTGCAACTGTGGCTGTGTGGGCAGTTGTAACTGTGGCTATGTATGTGGCTGTTTTGACTGTGATGGTAGTAGCTCAAGCCTGTGCTTGGATGCAGCTCAAGCTTGTGCTTGGATGATGAAGACTCAAGTTGTTCAGCTTGTTTATCAGTTATCTAGCTGGATTAGTGAGATACATAATTCTCTCTTATTCACGTTTTTTTTTTTTTGTAATAAATAGGAACAAATATAACTCCAATTAAATGTATGTTTTGCATTATTAATTATAGTATTAAAAATTTATTAATTTTGTTGGATAGAATGACCATTGGAATATAATTTGAATAATAAAATTTACAACCAAATAATGGACTGTGAGTCCTATGGATTAATAATACCAATCGTATACTATAATCCACCAGATCAAACAAGCCCTCAGGGGTACAAATTAGGTACAAATAAGAATACACAAAAAATTAATTTTTTTTTTTTATCAGCAAAAAAGAAACTTTATTGATATAAGAATCAAGTACAAAGTACAAAACAAAATACATCAATAAAGAAAAAGGAAGTGCGAAAGCATCACAATGGGCTAAATCATCCCAATTAGGTTGGCACCAAAAAGCCCATCCTATCATTTGCTAGCACCCCCAGTGTTGGTGAGAAACCAACGAGAAAACAAACCGAACACCACAACAACAACAACAACAACACAGTTGAGCAAGCCCATCCTAACACTCAACCACCATACCAATGCTGCTGCTAGCTGAGTACCCAACGCAAACACACCAACAGCAGATCACACCAGAGTCCAACACAGACCTAGATATCAGCCAACATATCAAAAAGAACAAAAAGACCAAAATAACGGACTAGTAACAGAGCTTAGCAGACCAAGCTAAGCAGCCAAGAAGCAAAACACCCACAAAACAGCAGCCAACTCACCAACAACATAGCACACCAGGGACCATCACATCAACAACCATGCTCAGTCCACCCTCAGCCATTTACATAGATTCCAGTGAACATTGCTCCCATATGAAAAATTCAGCTAATTCATACTGACATATGGATAGCTCAGCTCCCATTCCTAAAGCAATATTGAACCTGATGATTTAATGTACAAATTCGCACATGTACCTCATTTACAGTTTGATAACAACAAAGTAGCAAGCAGACCAACCCAAGACAGATAAAGAGCCAGACCAACACTACAAGCAGAGCTTAACAGACCGGCTAGCAGAGCTTAGTAGACCAACATAGCACAACTAGCTGAGCAGCCAAGAAGCAAAACACCCAAACTCAGAAGCAACCATGCTCAGACCACCCTCATCCATCTCTGCTGACAGCATACAGATAACAACATCAAATCCCCTCATCTGCTTCACCTAACATAGGCCCAGCAGAGCACTAGAAGCAATGAACCCAGACACCGCAGAGGAATTACAAGCAACTTCTAACTTGTTGAAAATTGTAGACAAACTCATCCACCGCATACCCTTGCCCAAATGAATGTGCTTTCACCCAAAGGGCTACTCTAATTTTAATTAACTCACAGAGGTCATCACAGATGGGCTGCAATTCATTGAACATGCAGTCATTCCTGTATTTCCAAAGGGACCACAAACCAGCAAGCAAAACTGATCTCCACAATTGTTTCTTCCTTTTCCTGTAAGTCCAACCTAACCACCAGTGCATAAGCATGTCCACAGTACTAGGGGAGGCCCATTGTAAAACCCACCACTTGATTATGGTGGACCAAACTTTCCAAGCAAAGGGGCAAAGCAAAAGAATATGATTGAGTGATTCAACCTTCGCATGACAAAACACACACTCATTACTTACTTTAACACTTAGGATACCAATTCTATGTAGATAATTTGAGGTCTTTAACCTCCCTTTCTAGACTAACCAAGAGAGAAATTGGGCTTTAGGTGGAGAAGGATTGTGCCAGATTAGATCAGGAAGCTTTAGAGCAGGATCAATAAAAGATTCACACCATTTAACAATGCCTTTAACAGTAAAAATACCTACAGGATCAGCTTTCCACAAAATACTATCATTAGAATCCAAACTCAAAACAAGGCCCTCACCTAGAACATCATGAAGCCTCAGTAGTTCACCTTCCTCCCATGCCAATAAGGGTCTTTTGAAATTGGATGCCCATTTGTTTTGATTTCTGGCCCTAGGCCATTGTATATGCAAGGATATGTCCCTTTCCACTAATAAGTAGTATAATTTGGGAAATTAGGACTTCAAACAATTGGTTCCCATCCAATTATCAACCCAAAAACTGAGTCTTTCACCATTGCCAATCCTAAGTTCAGCATTGTGCAAATAATAGTTAAACAAGCTACTATTAGATTCATTAACAAGGATGATGTCACTCCGTATTCCTGAAATATTGTTTGCCTCCACATGAAAAGGAAACCATCTTTCTCCTTCTGACTTGTACTTACTGTAGATGAGCTGTTTCCATAAAGAGTTGTCTTCTCTCCCAAATCTCTACCACCACTTAGCAAGCAAGCTATTGTTCACAACCTTTAAGTTTCGAATCCCCAACCCACCTAGCTTTTTATCCATGGTTACATCCTGCCATTTCACCAGGTGGACTTTCTTCTTGACCTCAGAATCACCCCACAAGAAAGCTACTTGGATCTTATCAATTTTTTTTCCTACACTTCTAGGCAACCTAAACAGAGACAAGTAATAAACAGGTAATGAGGATAGTACCGATTTGATTAATGTTACTCTACCTGCAAAGGACAACAACCTCCTCTTCCAACCTGTTAGTTTCTTCTTAAATTTCTTTACCACAGGCTTCCATGTTGCTCTCCTTGATGGATTGGCCTTTAATGGCATTCCAAGATACTTCAAAGGGAGCTTCTAGCAATTACAGTTTAGTCTAGAAGAAAAGGTTTGCACAATATCATCAAGTATGCCTACACCACATACAATACTCTTATGAAAGTTAATCCTCAACCTAGAAATAATCTCAAAGCATCTGAGTATTCTCTTCATAATTAACACTTCCGACCACTCGGCTTCACAGAAAATAATTGTGTCATCCGCGAATTGGAGATGGGAAATATTAATGCCATTGAACCCAATGGTTATCCTTTTTAACTATGCCCAACTCTTTTGCTCTTGTAAGAAGCAGATTGAGACCTTCAGCCACCGTATTATATAGGAAAGGTAATAATAGATCGCCATGTCTTAGCCCTTTTTGAGGGCAAAACTCAAGTGTAGGTGAACAATTAACCAACACCGAAACTTTAGCTGAAGAAATGCAGGTACAGATCCAATTCACCCACTGAGCACCAAACCCAAAATTGGATTTGGATAAGAAAGTTTCAATTCACTGTATCATAAGCTTTTTGGAAATCCAATTTCAATATCAGGCCCTTTCTTCTAGATTTCTTCCACCAATCCACCACCTCATTAGCTATCAAGACACCATCCAAAATATTCCTTTCCCCTAGGAATGCAGATTGGGCAGTATCTATCACATTAGAAAGAACTCTTTTCAATCTATTGGAAAGAATTTTATATGTGGAATTTATAATAGGCCTGTAATCTTGGATGCTTGAAGGGTTATATTTTTTTGGGACCAAAGTAATGAAAGAGCTATTTAAAACCCCAACCAAACTACTGTTGGTAAAGAATTCCTGCAGGAAAGAGAGGATATCACCTTTCATGAATTTCCATCCTTTTTGGAAGCAGGTCATGTTAAACCCATCAGGGCCAGGTGCCTTGTTGCCATCACAATCTGAAACTGCAGCACAAATTTCATCTTCAGAGAATTCCACTTCCAAACTACTGAACTGCTAGCTTTGTTGAATTATTTTAAATGGGCCCATTAGCTTGGGTTTGCGCTGCTAATGTTCATTAAAGCTGCATCTGAAGTGATCATTCACAGCTTGTTTCACCTCTATAAGATGCTTCACTGTTGCCCCATTCACTGACATAGAGTCAATTGCATTACTATTCTGTATTTTCATAGCTATGATGTGAAAAAATTTAGTGTTTTTATCTCCCTTTAAACTCCAATTCAGCCTTGACTTCTGTAGCCATATTCTTTCCAACATCTTTCTGAGCTTCCATACTTCTCCCCTCACCTATCTGCTCCTCCTACCTTTATCTTCATCCAGATTTCTACTCTCAACAATTAACTCCAGGGCATGTAATTCTCCTTCAGTTTCCTTCAGTTTAGACTCCATATTCCCAAACACTTCAATATTCAACTTCTTTAAAGCTTGTTTAAGTTCCTCGAGTTTGGTTTTTATTTTGTAACCAGCCCAACCATCTACCTGTGTGCCCTCCCAAACTTTTTTCAGTTCATGCATGAAAGAAGAGTGTGCTGCCCATCCATTGATGAATCTAAAGGGCTTTGGGCTCTAATTTCTCTCATCCTCAATTAGGATAATTGGACATTGATCTAAGATAGATCTAGGCAGAACACAGAGTTTGTATCTAAACCAACCCAACCATTCTGAGCTAACAAGGAACCTATCTAACCTGCTCCATCTATCACTTTCCACTGAATTGCACCATATATATCTTCTTCCCAACATAGGCATGTCAATCAAAGCTAGGCTGCTTATGAAGTTACCAAAGTCTGTCATTCCCATATCCTTTCTTACACAATCTTTTCTTTCATTAAGGACACAATTGGATTTCACCCACTGACCTTTCATTTGTGTCCACAGTAATGCCCTTATCCTTTACCAGCTAGACTTCCAAATGTGATGGATCAGGGATCTCAACATTCTTGTTACGAAGATCCACACCACTACTACAGCCATGGTCCAGCCCAATTGGTTGAGACCTGCCCAAATTAATTCCATGCAAAAGACCACCGAACTGGACTTGATTCAAAACTACCACCGAACTGGACTTGATTCAAAACTACTTCTAAGTTAAAGCTGGACTATGGAGGTTCAGTCCTGCCAATACTTCTTAAAGGGCCATCAGGGGCCAGGACACCTACACCCCTTTTGCTGTCTTTGTCAGAGCTATGAAGTAGATTTCTTTGCATCCTTCCTTTGGCCATCGTGCACTGGTTGCCCCATCTCTATTTCCCACAATACTGCAGGTCTCTCTTACGGCTGAGATAGATAGGTAACCATTTCCATTATCTACCCCACCTCCTACCTTGCAGGCTACTCCCTCATCATTATGTACAACACCATCATGGATTGCCAGGTCATCCCCTGCACTTGCCACATTAGCTTCTTCTTCCTCCCTTCCTCTGTGATTCTTTGAGCTTTGGTCTTCAATAATCATGGCCTTTCCAGACTCAGTGGTTTTTTGAGTGCTAAAACTATATCCTTGAGCTTTGTGATTGGGCTTAACATCTTCGCACACCCAAACTAGATAAAGGCAACCTCTACATTCCAAATAAACAATATTATTAATAAACTCCATCTTTGATGTAAGGATTCTCAACTTACCCCATTCCAAAGAAGCCAAATCAGATATATTCTTATCTAATTCAACCACTTCACCCCAAATCTGACCAATTTTTAAGAAATTGGGAGTGTTCCACAGATTAGGAGGGATTCCAGAACAAGATAACCAAACATATCTTCCAAACTCAATCTGCATTCCTTTTTTCCATTCCACAACTGACTCACACCATTCATTGATCCACCCATGGACAACCTTCATGCTATTCAACCTTTCTTCTATTGAGGGAAATAATAGGTATACTATTCTTCTACCCCCACCCTTTACCTGTACATCCTTCAAACCTCTGATTAGCAACTCCCCCTTGAGTGTACCACTACAGTATTTCGGCTATAGTTTTGCCATCACACTTGTGTACAACCATCCATTTCCACACTCCTCTACTTTCAAAACCACTGCCTTTTCTTTTAGATCATTCCCTCCTTTAAGTGCTTCAGCATAAGATATCTCCTTACAGTGCTTGCAGCAGTTGACACCCTTGCCCCCAATGCTCTTGGTGGTACTTGAAAATGAGTGGCAATTATCTTTGTATTGATCCTGCTCCTTACCAAACTCAGCTTTCTTAACTTTTAGTACTTTATCATCACACCATGTTCTATTGGCTTTTTGGATAGCCATCTTAGCTGCTACTGGGCAATTGTACCTTACGAATCCAAATCTTGATCCTGATGATTTCCTCCTTTTGCTTGGAATGAAGACATCCTTAACTATTCCAAAATTTGTGAATGGATGAAAACGTTGTTTTTAATGCATTGAATCTTGGATGTTGTCTACGAACACAGTATGCATGCCACCTCTTGATCTCCAGTTGCTACTTCCATGTCTTCTCTAAAACACAGGTTGCCATCCTCTTTCCATCCTCGTGCGGCAGCCCCCTTTAAAAAAAAAAAAAATTCTAATTTACCATGTTTGGTTCTAGAAAATTGCGTGAACTTTTCAGAAAATTTGATTTTTTTATTTTTTCATATTTTTATTTTATTTTTAGTGAATTTTTTAATATTTTACTCAATTTTTTATTTATTTTTTTTATTTTTAGATGCACCTAATTTAAAGATGCTTAAAAATTATAATATTTCTGAAAAAATTAAAAAAATAAACCAAATACAAAAAAATACAAAAAAAAAAATGAAAATTTAATACATTTTCATATTTTGTTATATTAAATGAACTTAAAAATTAAAAAAATTGATAAAAATAAAAATACAAATTAAAAACTTAGAAATTTATTTTTAAAAACTTAAAACCAAACATGCTTATTGGTTTTGCTTTCTTAAAAAAATATTTTTGATTGGCCTTTAAAAATGGAGAAAGTAGCAATGGCTACTGCATATCATTTTCAACAATCTTGGGAGATCAAAGTAACAATTACCCCCGTGGCGTGGAAAGGCACCGGTCTTTCTACACGGGTGAGAGCATCTCCAAGGGGATAGTTAAATAAGGCTTGTTAGGTATTTTAGCTAATGCAAGTCTAATTTTGAGCTCCAATGGGCTAGTTATTGGGCTAGCTACTTTACCATCCTATTTTTTTGGTGGCTACAATTGAAGAGCCCTAGAGGCTCTCCAAATAATTATGTATGTATATATTTTAGATTTTTGTATATTTATGTCTTGGATTTTGGATTTTATATATTTTATATATATGTGTGTGTGTGTGTGTATGTAGTAATTTTATATGTTTTTTCAATTTTGTTTGATGAATTACGGAATAACTTATTTTGTATTTTGTATTTTTTTTCCCTCATTCTACAGGTTTTTTATGTTTGTATGAGTAAATTTATTATTATTGCAAATTTATATTAGTAAAATATTAACAATTAGTATTTTTTATTTTAAAAATTAATTAAGTTAGTTTAAATGATTAGCTAAAATAAAGAGCATGATTGGAGAACACAATAGCTAAAGTAATTAGGTAAAATAAAGAGTGTACTTTTTTTGTACTTTAACTAGTGAAAAGTAGAGAGTGTGGTTGGAGTTGCTCTGAGCAAGACTTTGATTTCTGAGGGTAAACTAGGGATTCATTTATTTGGTGAAGTTGATAGTGGTGTATTTTGCTTGTGACTCTGCCTCCAGTTTCTAGGAGTTGGTGCATTTCATACTTATCCGGTGGTAGGTCTTTTTTTTTGAATTGGATTAAATATGATCGTTAACTGGTTATTCCTGTGCCAAGACCATGGATGTTATGATATCTCCACGGATTTTTTTTTTTTTTTTTTTTGAAAAAAAAAATGAAGTAGCAAATACTAATTAAAAAAAAAAAGAAAGTAGCAATCCATTGTCATTGTATGGAAATATGGGTGAGTATGGTCCACTTTGGATTGATTTTGGATGAAATGAGGACCGATTCATTGCCTACGATTTCATAAAAATTAGAACTAAGCCAAATCATTAAAATTATGGAACCAATCCGATTTAAACATGGTATCGTTCGGTTCAATTTGGAACCACGGTTTCACATGATATGTTTAAAAGAAAAATCATATAATATTTTCAAAAAATTCAACCTATCAAAAATTTTAAAAATAATTATATGTTCATAAAACAAACTACTTTTATAATATTTCTCAGTTAAGCAAACACATAACATTAATCAAACATTGTTCAACATTAATCTGTCATGATTTTTCAGAACATAAACTTGAACATTGTTCCACCATTAATATGAACAAACATTATTACCTAACAAATAAATATATATGATTTAAGTTGTACGGTCCAGTTCGGTTCCAATCTAGAATCGTGGACCAAAATCCAAAACCGATCCGCGGAGGCCGGTTTCCCAATTTTTCAAACCAGGACCAAAACACGAATTAAAAAACTAAATCAAACCTACCAAATTGGTCTAGATAGATTCGATTTGCAGATTTTTCAATTTCCTTACTCACTTGTAATCACTCAATTATAAATTTATTACAATCCATTGAGCTTGTGCAAATTAAAACTAACAAACAATTCAAGATAAATTTGTCATTTAATATTTAAAATGATCAATCCATTGGAGCGTGGGCGTACAATTTAAAATAATTAATTCTCTTTTGAAAATTTTATTATTTTATTCTTAATTTCTTTTTAATTTCTTAATATATATTATTAATTGAATTAAATTAGGGTAAATTATGCAAATAGTTTCTGTAGTTTACACGATGTGTCAATTTGGTCCTTGTTGTTTCAATTTGCTCGATTTTGTCTATTAATTTAACAGATTGTGTCATTTTAGTCAAATAAATAACGGTTGTTAAGTTAATTTGACAGAAAGTCAAATAATATGTCAATTTGGTCCCTGTACTTTACATGATGCGTCAATTTGGTCCTTGTTGTTATGATTTTCTTGATTTTGATAGGGACTAAATTGAAACATTATGTAAAATACAGGGACCAAATTGACACATTGTTTGACTTTTCGTTAAATTAACTTAACAACCGTTATTTATTGGACTAAAATGACACAATCCATTAAATTAAGGGGCAAAATCGAGCAAATTGAAACAACATGGACCAAATTGACACATCATGTAAATTATAGGGACTATTTGCAAAATTTTCCCATTAAATTAATATAAATGTAAAGATTTAAAGGACGAAACCGACATTGTGTTTGGTTTTATTTTTTTGGATTCAACTTTCTAAAAATTAAGTTTTTTATTTTTGTGTGTTTTTGTTTTTAATAAATATTTTTAAAATTTTAAGCAATTTTTTTTTAGATATACCTTACTTAGATATATCTAAAAGATAAAATATTTGTAAAAAAAATATTAAAAAAAAAATCAATAAATACAAAAGATACGAAAAATATCTTGAATTCTCCTTTTTTTTTTTTTTTTTTTTTTTTGTTTTTGCATTTGGTTTTTAGTAAATTGTTTTTTAAAAAAATTCACAAATACTATACTTTTTAACTGTATTTATGTTAAGTGTATCTAAAAATTAAAAAAAAATTGTTTAGAATATTAAAAAAAAGCAATGAAACAAAATATATATATATTTTTTAATTAATTTTCTAAAAGTAGATCCTATAACCCTAACCCAAACCAAACAAGCTGAAATGACCAAATTAACAAGAAAATAAATTATAGAGACTGACGGACATAATAATGTGCCCTACTATTTCAACGCTGCTGCAGACCTCTAATTAGAGGTGCAGCCGTACAGCTCTAGTGAGCTGTCAAGCAATTAAAAAAAAAAAAAAAAAAAAACAGTGAAGTAAAAGACAAAAGAAGGAGAAGAAAAAGACAAATTAGAGCTCCATTAGTGGTCTTTTTTTAGAGGTCTAAATAATTTTTCCTACTATTTTCTGAAATGAAACTACAATAATTATTATTATTATTATTTTTTCGAGGAAGGTAATGATGCATATATAATATGACGGTCAAGATACAAAACATACAGCAAATAAAAAGGAGTTTAGCAGCCCCATGTAGAAGCTGATTTAGCTAACTAATGTGCATTTCGCACTACATGTCTGGTAACTTTTGTTATACATACAAAATCAAAACGCTTACATAGATTACAAATATCTAGCAAAATATATTTAATATCCTGCTCCATTGCCTGTCCTTTGATCCTTTGAAACTAAGAAAAGGCAATCTGTAAGAATAGTGATTGCCCTAATATGGTTAAGCTCGCACCATTTTAGCGCCTCAAGGCAAGCTCGAGCTTCAGCCACCAATGCTGAAGTTGCGAAAAGGAAAACTTCTTGTAAGCAATCTGATTCCCCCTGTTATCTAATGCAATCCACGCAGCACCAGCTCTTGATGAATTCGGCAACCAAGTTCCATCAATTATAAACCTGTCAAAACAAGGATTTGGACACCACTTTGCACTATTATGAAAAATAAAAGTTGACCAATCTGAGACATGGACTGTATTCAAATCAATCTGTCCATTAACCCCCTTTGAAGCAAGTTTGCTGCATTCCCAATTCATTTGATCAATACTAGATAAAATCTGATATAGATCCGCCACCACTTTCTCAATCACTGCTTTGTTCCTGTATATCCAAATTCCCCAAAGGACTTTAATTGATTCAGCAATAGCCTCATCATCTGGAGCAGTTTGGAACCAATTCTAAATCCATTCTCCTACTGAAATCCGCTAATCCAAATCGAAGTTAAAACCCAACCGGGAATCCCGCCAAATGTGTATGGAGAAAGGACAGTTAAAACAAACAAAGATATTCTATGGATTCCGATCACAGTCCTCTTGTTATAGATACAAGTTCAATATTCCAGAGAAAAAAGGGGTTTAGAAGGTTTGAAGCAGGATGGTTGTTGGATGGGGTCACTAAAGATATTGTTGAAGAAGTGTGGAAAATTCCAATTCAGGGCTCACGGCCTTTTGTTTTAACACAGCAGATTGCAATCAGACACTCGCGAAATTGGCATTATTGCTCAAATAGAAGTCTGGCAGCAGAAATTGCGTTTGGAGGATGGTGTGTTCGTTACTGATCAGAAAGAAATTCAACATGCTTTTGTGGATTATTTTAAGAAGCTATACTATAGCCATGGCCTTGTTGATTCAGGTACTCCTAACTCCTTGTCCTATCCATGTAATTTAAAATTGTTGTCTGCTATAAACTGTAAAATTTGAAGAACATAAAGTTTTGCTGGATTCCCCTTTCGTGATGGAGGAGGTTAGAGAGGCTGTGTTTTCCATGGGAGGGCTTAAAGCTCCAGGTCCTGACGGAATAATAGCAGCCTTTTATCAAAAACACTGGGGGATAGCGGGGGAATCAGTTGTCTCGGCTGTTATTTTATTTATTTTATTTTATTTTATTTTATTTTTATTTTTTTAAAATTCTGGTCATATGCAGAGAAGGTATCTATTTTGCTTTTAGCTTTATGCGTGAGATTTCTCAAATTTAAATTTAAATTTAAATTTGAGAAATTGTTTGGACACATAGGGTCCACCCCTCATTTTGCTGATCTAAATTCCGATAATCATAATCTTATCATTTTATCACGTTTGTGTTTAAAAAAAATAAATTGTTTATTTTCAAAAACACATTTATTGTCTATTTTTAGGGACAAACATGATAAAATGATAAGGTTATGATTACTGGATCGACCTAATTATTTTTTTGAATGATATACTGTGGGCCTTGTAAATTTAATGATTTTAGATTATCAAAACAAGACCTCTGGTGAGTCTTACATGCCTAAACAATTATTCCAAGTTCAAATTTAAATTTGAAAGAAGGCAATCTTGTTGTTAACTTATTCTAATGTTAATTTTGGCATGTGGTAATTAATTTGTCTTGCAAATTTAACGTCAATACAATAAATTAAGATTTTTGTAATGCCCAAACTTTTATTACTCGGATATCATTGCCAATTTTTTCATATTTAAGGTAATTTATAAAATAATAAAATGCGGAAGCACGATAAACAAAGAGTAAACCATAAATGTCCCATCTCATAAATACATTGATGAAATGTTCAAATATAATACTTATAACAAATGCGTTTAAGCTTATGTTACAGAATTTCAAAATAGGCAACTACAATGAAAAGAAATACATTTGTCTTACCACACCTTGGCATTTCGCTTAAAATTAACAAACTTCAAATCCCACAAATGAATTAAACTTCTTGATTCTTGGATGAAGCATTTGACTCCGCACTTGAAAAGTGGTGTAACAACTAGGATGATCAAATATGTCTAGTAAGGATCTCCGATGATTCTAAACAATAATAACCTATAGATATATATGATCAGAATGTTCCAAATCAATACATATACATATACATAATGTTCTCTTTGATATCCAAAATATACGTACAATAGTATATATTTCCAAAGAATCCATGTTTAGTAATTTAAGAAAATAAATTCTCATCTTTCCAAATTCACTTTCAATTATTCAAAAGTTTTCCCTTCACTTTGTTTACAACCAAAACCATATGTTCATGTAGATAATCTCAATAGCTAACAATTAACAATCCACGGATAACACCCACGACTACTAGCTCAACTACACATGTTGATTATCAACTACAACATCGTCATGTATTTAACTATATTCTCAAGGGACATATTCATCAACCAGTAACTCAACAGATATACATACACCAACTATGAGATCTCAAATACAAAACATCCCATGGTCTCGCCAAGACCTACATCAGAGCCCTACTTTATCAATTGCTAGTCGAAAGGAACGCGGTACCTATATATAGCACGATCTGTTTTATCAGTTGCTAGTCAGAAGCAATACATTACCTCTATATAGCACCACCTGCTTTACCGGTGGCTAACCGGAAGGAACATATTACCTCTATATAACCTAGCATGCTTTACTGGTTGTTAGCTAAAGGATCATGTTACCTTTATATAGCACAATCACTGCACAAAACATCAGCTTCTCAAATTACTTCTATTCTCTATCTTACTTATATGATTACAAAACTCATAATGTTTTCAAGTCATTCTAAATTACACAATTAATCAACAACACATAACCTATTGCCACAACAACCAATACCATCCTCATTGATAACCAATGACAAAACCTCTAAGCATTCATTAATATGCTCTTATATAAATAAAACAACGTAATTCTCATAATTTTCATACCTTCAATAACATCAATATAATCTAATTCGTTATTAACAAATCATCCATAATCGATTCCTTGTTTTCAATAATCAATAATTTTCAACCTAGCCCAATTCATGGGCAAACCAATACTTTTTTCTCTTTCTAATTCTCACAAAAATCAATATGGCTCAACGCTTTATAAAATCTCATTTCTCATAAATCATAAATTAAAAAAAAAAAATTTACGACTTCTTACATTAAACATTGTAAATATGTTTCATTAGCTCACAATTCCCATAATCAATAGCAAAATCCAACATTAAATACTTTTAATTCGAAACCCTAACCTTCATCTATATGCATTTTGAAATCTCATAACAAAATCATATTTTTATGTAATAAAAGTATCACATATCTATCTATAACGAAATATTGAAAAGAAGCAAAGAAATTCATACCTCTTGAAACAAAGAGAAGAAACCCGAAAAATCAATTTTCCCAGAATTTTGATCCAATCAATCAAAATGTAGCCCTCGTCAAACTTGTGATTTTGATCTAAAGAACTATTATCAAAATCTTCTTTGATTTGCTTGGATTGAAGGATTTGTGTAGTTTTGACAATGGTTCTAAGAGAGGTGACATACACACAGAGAGAGAGAGAGAGAGAGAGAGAGAGAGAAGGTTTGTCAAAAAGTAAGTACAGAGAGTATGGGTCTATATATAGTGCAAGGAAAAAAAGTGGATTTGGACCCACAAATTTGACTCAAATTGACAACAAAAATACGCTAAATTCGAACAGACTGCTTGAGCGGCGAATGAAAACTCTCAATATCTCTACTTTCTTGAACAGACTGCTCGAGCAATCAAAAGTTTGCTCGAGAAATGAATTAATACTTGCAGTATCTCAGACAATTTTCAACCACTCGAGCACTCAAACTTGCGCTTGAGCGAACTATGCCCCTAACTCAGATTTGCAAACTTCAAACAAGTATAACTCTCTCATTTGGACTTCGTTTTGGTCATTCTTGTGTTTAAATCGAAGCCTCGGAATGAAGATTTTCAATGGTTCTAGCCTCACATTCATGATTCAAACTGTAAAGAGAGAAAATGGTAAAAGAGTGATGACTACTCAAAGGACAATAATCTAAATCAAGGCTTTGGTCAAATCTCACTCCACCGTCATAATGACACCACAATCCATGCTCTAACATCAACAAAAGAGGTTCTAATTATGATAGTAAGGGAATCGAGGGTAATCCCACACTTCTCCAAACCATCCTTACGTCCGAAACTCAAACATTTTCACTCGCTTAATCGCCAAGAAACTTAAACCAAGTTCAACTCTTAAACGCCAACACACCACACAACACTTGAGATTTTGAATGTAAAATGATAAGTTTGAAAGACACACTCAAACCAGGTTGATGACCTGGGACATCACAACCTTTCCACCTTAGGAAATTTCGTCTTCAAAATTATGACAATAAATGATTAAAATGGTATGACAACAATTGACACCTAGGTTCAAGGTGGGACAATTAGAATGAACTAAACCACCAATTCAAAATATAGATCAGTACTTGAGATAGTATACCAGATTTCGGCCTCTCATCTGGGTGCTCTAAGGACACCCGAGTAACAAAAATAGCAAGATAATGACATAGTGAGTCACTCACGATTCATCTACTATAACAAAAAGAGGTTTTGGTCAAACAAAAAGAGGTTGTTGGATGGGGTCACTAAAGATATTGTTGAAATACCAAATATTTTCACTCGGCAACAACCATATGGGCAAAGAAGAAAATAATAGATTGCTTGCGTTGGAGAATGGTGTGTTCGTTACTGATCAAAAAGTAATTCAACATGCTTTTGTGGATTATTTTAAGAAGCAATACCATAGCCATGGCCATGTTGATTCAGGTACTCCTAACTCCTTGTCCTAGCCAAGTAATTTTTTAATTGTTGTTTGCTGTAAAGTGTAAAATTTTTGAAGAAAATAAAGTTTTGCTAGATCCCCTTTCGTGATGGAGGAGGTTAGAGAGGCTGTGTTTTCCATGGGAGGGCTTAAAGCTCCAGGTCCTGACGGAATAATAGCAGCCTTTTATCAAAAACACACTGGGGGATAGTGGGGGAAATCAGTTGTCTCGGTTGTTTTTTCTTTCTTTCCTTTTCTTTTCTTTTTGGGCAAATTACACAAATAGTCCCTATAATTTGGGGCTTATGTCACTTTGGTCCCTGACTTTTCGATTGTGACACATTTGACCCTGAATTTTGAATCTTGTTCCAAATAAGGACAATTGAAGATATCATTAGATTTTTCAGGGGTAAAATTGTCAATTTGATAAAATATAAACTAATTTGACAAAAATAAATGTCAAACAAATATTTTTGAATTTTTAAAAATTATTTCTACCTACTAAAAATAAAATTATGTAAAAATGATAAATAGTTTAGACATTTATTTATTTTTTTTACCAAATTAATTTTTATTATATGTTTGGATGATGATCTTGTAAAATTAATTTTAAAAAATTAATCATGTAATTTTTATTAATTTTACATAATTTTATCATTGGTGGATAAAAATAATTTTTAAAAAATAAAAAATATTTTTTTGACATTTATTTTTGTCAAATTAGTTTATATTTTATCAAATTGATGATTTTACCCTTGAAAAATCTAATGATATTTTCAATTGTCCTTATTTGGAACAAAATTCAAAATTCAGAGTCAAATGTGTCACAATTGAAAAGTCAGCGACCAAAGTGACACAAGTCTCAAACTATAGGGACTATTAGTGTAATTAACCTTTTCTTTCCTTTTTTTTCTTTTTTTAAATTCTGGTCATATGCAGAGAAGGTATCTATTTTCCATTTAGCTTTATGGGTGATATTTCTCAAATTTATATGCAAAGAAGGTATCTATTTTCCATTTAGCTCTATGGGTGAGATTTCTCAAATTTAAATTTAAATTTGAGAAAATTGTTCGGATACGTAAGGTCCAACCCTCAATTTGATGATCGAAATTCCGATAATCAAAATCTTATCATTTTATCATATTTGTGTTTAAAAAAAAAAAAAGATAATCTATTTTCAAATGGGCACTCGGTCCATAAATCCAAATTCTAATTTTGTTTGGTGAACAGTCTAGACGTTGAAATTGTTTGTCCAAAAGGACATACTCAAGCAAAATGACCAATATACCCTTACTTATCTATACTATTATATATGTGAGCACATGACTTGGTGTCAGAGAGTGTGGCGGCTTCTCCTTTTTCTATCCTAAAATAAAAAGGGCAAATTACAGAAATGGTCCCTATAGTTTACCTGTGGTTTCATTTTGGTCCCTGTACTTTTAATTGCATCAATTTTACCCATGCAGTTTGGTTTTTGGTTCTATGTGGTCCAATAGTTAACAGCCGTGTGCTTTTTCGATGGAAACCCCACGTGTGCCTTGCACACACGGGACTTGCAACGGCAAGGTTGTCATTTCGACACCTCTCACCCATTTTCCCCAATTCTACAACTGATACAAGACATATATAGATATATGTACATAATATATTACGTATGTGGATTAAGGGCAAGATGAAGAAGAGGAGAGAAAGAAAATGGAATCAATCTGTTGCCAATGTGGGTTAAGGGCTAGAGTATGCACATCTTGGACTGAGAATAATCCTTCAAGAAGGTTTTTGGGTTGTCCCCGATATGGAGTAAGTTACAATATATATATATATATATATATTTATCCTCTATTGAGTCATTCTCGTTTGAATTTTTTGTTGTTTGATAAACGCAGACTAGGGGTGCTTGTGGATTCTTCATGTGGGTTAATCCTCCTTCCGGTGCCCGAGTTCAAGAGCTGATTAATGGATTACTTAGAAGAATTAGGGTCATTGAAGACCAGGTCCGACTGCATAGAGGAAGAGAAAGGAAGCTGATAATTGTAGTGATGTCATGGATACTTTTCTTATGGTGCTATCTCACAACAGAGCAAGATGGGGAAGTTGCTGGTAGCAACAATGACAATGATTCGACATAAACTAGGTTGCTTATTTTTTTTTATTTTTTATTTTTGTATTTGGGAATAGGAATGAGAATTGTAGATGTAGGTGTTTCATGTTTTAATGTTTTGAATTAGGATTGTGTTAGTTTTGTGAACAATGATAGAATAACATATTGTAGACACCCCATTTTTGACCACCCTTAAGACTTGGGCGCTACTAATGGTTTATTTGGTGGTGAAAGTTGTGCAGTGCAAAGGGTCGATTTCTTTGGCAAGAGGAGAGTCAAATCCAAACCTCACACCCCATTTTGGACCAAAAAGATTTTAGATCTTAAAACCCTCTCTTTCAAAATATTTTTGAAAAGAAGTTTCTACAATGTTCCGAGGCTCGCATTTTGTCCAATGTTGCGCTTTTCGGTAAACCGAGCAAGGACAAAGTGGAAATGAATAAAAGAGAGATGAAATCATTGAAAAATCTTTCAAAACACCTTGTTTAGGGGTTTGGAGTTGAAGAAAAGAGGAGAAGAGGGAAGAAACCAAGTTGGAAAAGAAGATGGGCATGAATCGCTAAGAGAGAGTCGAGCAGCCCTTGCTAAATCAGGCCTATCCTTTTGAATACTTGGATTTCAGCTATGAGGCCACCATTGTTAGAAAGCTTACTTTTGGGGCTTCATTTTTCACTTAAGAATCTCCTAAAGCCGAGTCCGAATGGGGGAGATATGATTGGTTAAAGTTGGGCATCATTCCGGTTGGACTGAAACTGAGCAGCCTTCACTAAAAGAGGGATATCTCTTAGCACACATGGAATTTTGATGCGAGGCTTCCATAATTGGAAAGAAGACTTCCGGGGCTACAGTTTAGGCTCAAGAATGACCTAAAAAGGTGTTCAGATAAGGGAGTTAGGCTTGCCTCAAGTCAGGGACTAGGACTGATTTTTTCCATCGGCCTCTATGGGAGTGCATCGGCCACAATTGGACCTCATCGGCCATAGGTCGGCCAAAAGTGAACCTTATCGGCCACAAATGTTGGCCGATCAGCCAAAAATGTCCAGAAAGCCCAGAATTGGCAGATATTTCTCCTCCAGCTGTTTCCAGGTTGTGCCACCTGTCTTAGCTCAGATATTTCGACCAAAATTGATATTTTGCTATATATGAGAGCCTTATATCTCATATTCAAGGAAAAACATTTGAAAGGCTTAGAAAATTTTGAGAGCTTCTCACTCTAGAATCCTCTCTCTCTAGAAGATTTGTGAGCAAAACTCTCTCCCTCCTTAGAATTCTCTTATTTTCCTCTTGTTTTTTAGCCTTAAGCTTGGAATTCTCTACACTATTGCAAAGAGACCCTAGACCATACACCTCTACCTTTGGGCTGAGATTCTTGGAGGTCTTTTTGAGCTCCAAAAGGCTGATTTTGGCTCGGATTTTGGCTGGTTTTGCTGCTGTCTTTCAAGGTGCTTCAAGGGTAAGAACTTCCTCTTTTCAAGCTTGTTTTTGCGCACTTGCTTCACCATCCTTTTTCCATTGTTGTGGACTATTTTGGGGCTGGTTTTGAACCATAAAAAAACTCTGATTTTGAGGTTCTAAAGTGTTGATTTGAGCCTTGTTTGGCTAGGGGGTGTTTCCTCCGTTTTGCTCCTTGGCTTGTAAAGCCTTTTGAGCCTTCTCTCAAAGCTTTTCAAACAAACTCTTTTTGGCCTTTTAACCATTGAAATCCAGGGGATTTTCAGTAACAAAAAGCTTGTTTTGAGGTTCCAAATGGGAGGGGATAGCCTCCCCTCCTTGTCTCTCCATGCCATGCCTTGTTAGTACTATAAAGTAGCATCCTTTTGTGGCTTATGTTAGCTCTTTTCAAGCATGTTTTTGTGACTTTTAGGACCTGATATAACTCTGTTTTGGGTTGTCTTGCTCACCTCTTGCATGCTTTATACACTTGTAGTGTAATCCTTGCTAGCTAGCCTTGCATGCTTGATGTTGTAGCCTATTATTTTAGCATGTATTGGCTCCATTCCAGCATATTTTTGATAATGATTTAGCATGCCATAACTCTGTTTTGGGTTATTTTGATAGCCTCTTGCATGCTCCTTGCACTTGTAGTGCAATTCCATTCATTAGCCTAACATGCATCATGCTTTTGACCATCATTCTAGCATGTTTTTGGCTCAACTCCAACAAGATTTTACTCATGTTTTACCATGCTTAAGCTCTATTTTATGTTGTTTTGGTCATGCATGCCTCGCTTTGTATAACCATAGTGCATTCTAGCTTACTAGCCTTGAGCTTCCAAGTCATTATCATGCATTGCTTGGGCTATTTGCATGATTTAGCATCATTTGATATGTGATTTCAGTATGTGTAATGTGGCCATACCCTCTCATGTGTCACTCTTTCAATGCTTTGGAAAGGTTGTGCTTTATGCCTTAAATATGAACCATTATGCATGCCATCTTACCTAGGCTTTTGGGCTGCCATATCATTGTGTTTTGGGTGTTATTTTGCCGTAACATAACTCTGATTTTTGTTGGTAAAGTCATCACATGCTTGGTTTTGGTAAGTGTAGTGTAATCCTCTTCATTGGCCTTGCATGCTTGTTGTTTTGGCTCTTCATGCTAGCTTGTTTTCGCTGCACTCCGTGCATGTTTTAGCCTTGATTTGACATGCTCTAGGACTATTTTGGGTTGTATTGGCCATATGCTTCATGTCTTGCATAGCTATAGTATAAGTGCCTATGCTAGTTTCAAGCCTTGAGACTCCTAGCATGCTTCATTTGACATGAGCATGATTTGGCATCCTTTAACATGTTATTTCAGAGCATATAGCATTGCCATGTTCCCACTTCTTTCACCCTTTGAGTGCTTTTAAGGGTCATGCATTATTGCCTTGTTTGTGGCCTAACTTGTATGCATACATGCCTAGACTTTTGAGCTCCCATTTCAGCATGTTTTGGTCTTTGTTTTGACCTATTTGAGCTCTGTCTATGGTTAGTTCATTCATTTGTACCATATATCGCATGCTTCTTGTGTAGTCCTCCTTGGTAGCTTTGTGCCTTAAGGACCCTAGCATGCAATGCTTATGTTGTTTGAATGATTTGGCATCATTTCACATGATATTTCAGTGCTTATAGTGTGGCTACACTCTTACATTTGTCACTCCTTGAGCACTTTTGAGAGTTGTGCTCTTATGCTTAATTGGTGAGTCAATGTATGAGCATGCATTTTCTAGCCTTTCATGCCATCTTTTAAGAGTGTTTTGGCCTTTTGTCTTGGCATGCATGAAGTCTATTTGGGGTTGGTTTTAGTCCATTGTGCATTTCATTGTATAGCTTATCTCAATGCTTAAGGACTTAGTTTTGACATGCTCATGTGCATTGCATTTATCTTTGCCTTGCATTATGTTTGGATAGGGTCTTAATCAAAACACGAGAAACGAGGGACATTTCATACTTGAAGTGATGAAACGTGCCGCATTTCTCGGTCACCGACCCTCTTGATCAAGCATGATAGAGGTTAAGGTTCTTATTTGTCTTTTGTGCATTCATTGACATTGAATTGTGCAAACTTGGCTTCTTTGGCCATCATGCATTGAGATGTGTGATTGATGGCCCGAGGGTCGAGTACCGCACTCCCTTGAGCTTGAGACATGATAAGGAGTGTGGTTGCGCACACATTTTCTTGCAAATACACTGCCATGCCTCTGTTAGTGCTCTGTTGCAGTAAAAGGAGAATTTGCAGGAAACAGTGGCCGACTGGCCATCAAAGGCTACCGATCGGCTATCAAAAGTGGTCGATGACCATTAGCCTTAGCCGATGGCCATTCCTCTTGGCCGACCACCCCTCAGCATGTTCCTAAGGTGGATCATAAGCATCTTGGAAGTTGGCACAATTTTCAGAAGTCTAAAAGAGTGCAAACAGAGGTAACATGAGGCACGGTAGTGGATTTCTGAGCGAAACCGACCGAGCATGCGTGCATCTCTTGTCACGAGGCCATTTCAGTGCTTTTGTTAACTTAGAATAAACTGTTATTTTATTTATAAAAGTGTTGTAATTAATTAGTTAATGCATTTAATTAATTGGTTCGTTTTGTAATAATTAGTTAACTAGGAGTAGTTAATTAATTTTGTTTTGTAATAATTAGTCTAATTAGTTTAATTAGATTAGTTAATTAGCTTAGCTTATTCATTCGGACCCTCCGTCGAGAGGGCACAATGTTGTAATAGGTGTGCGTGAGTGTGTGTATGTCTTCCAACCCCATTTCTTTCTCTTTTTTACTTACCCACTTTCGATGGTTAGATTAGGGTCATTTTCAATTAGCCTACTTATGCTTTGCATGTTTGCATCATTCATCTGTTTTGCATGCACCGGGCTCGGCGCAGCATACAAACTGCATTATATTTCAATACCAATTTGAATACATGTTATCAAGTTGCCTTCACATGACATCTTAGAATAGCCGAGCCTATCTTAGTTGCATTTTGCATGTATTGCATTAGGCATTCTTGACATAGCTAGGATCATGCATTGATTTCTAACTAGTTTTCTTTCTTTGGCTCGGAGTACATTGTAAGTGTTTATGCTTTAGCATACTGCATGAGATGCGTATGTTGCCATGTTAGCATGCTTGCCATGAGGCTAACTGCTTATGTGATTAACTGCATAAATGCCTGTGGGTAAACGCTTGATTGCCTAAATTGGGACAATGCATCAAATGCAAGTTTTAAGCCCACGTGAAGTGGCAAAATCATGTTTTCTAAGCCCACTTGAGGGTGGCAAATCCACGTCTTAGCCTACTTGCGGGTAGCACTTTCAAACTATTTTCAAACAAACAAACATGAGATGTTTTGTTCCAACTTGAGTGATTTAGTCTATACTTGTATGCTGTGTGCATCACGTAGTAAGCTAGTCTAATAACTGGAATAAGAACACATGTGTTTTCAAAAACAACATATCATGTTAGTAAAGGCCGATCTTTAATCGGGCGAGCGGGGGTGCTCATTGCATGACCTTCCCCTCTCGTACCTAAGTTCCCGAGCCGAGGCAACTTTGGTGATGACGGACACGTGATCTTAGGCCATATAAGTCTCTTTCTTGAACCAATGTACCACATTCTTCAGGGTTCTCATGTTTATCATAAATGGTTGCTATTGCATAACAACATGAGATACTAGTTAACTCACATCTTTTGCATGAACATGTGCTATCTTCTAGATCAACCACAAATTGTTGTCCATTGAAGCAATTGATTTGGTACTTTTGTTTCCCTGACCAAATCGCAATGCAATTGCATGCATCCAATTTCCTCTTCTTTAGTGTTTTTTGGATGTTAGGACATATAGGACCCTCATATGCCCTCATTTTTTCTCTCCTTATTTGCATTCGCTTCATCAAAATGCATCTAATATCCTTATTTCCACATTCCTATCCACATGAGTTTCAAATAGCATGTCATCTTCACTTTCATCAATTTCACTATCCTCATAGTCCTCCAAATCTATGGACTCTATCTAAGAACCTTTATCATATCCAGTTTCAAACAAATCAACTTCTGCTACACCCTTACCTTGCTCTAACTTAGCTTCTCTACCACAATCCTTTTGCAACCGAGCTTTTACTCCAACCATATACCTATGGAACTCATCTTCACCTCCAAACAACTCATCAATGTCATCAATTAATATTGAACTAGGTTGTGTTTTAGGATAGTGTTCCAAATAGAAATCAATGTGCCTATTTCTATTCAAGAATTTCAGCATACCCATCAACTCATTGTCATTCTTTACATTGACAAACCCACTAGTAAGATCTTTATTAGGCATTCTGTAGTAATATGACATACTTCCAATACAATCCAATTTCTCCACCAAATCCTCTATCTATAACATGCTCATTGTAATAGTCAAAGTATGTTTCTCTCCCCTCCCCCCCATATATAACCTATCTGGATTACATACAAATGTTCCCCATGATGCATTTTTAAAGCGAAGTAATCACTATCAGGATCTGTGAGATTAAATAATAAAAAAAACTTAATCAAAATTTGTCAGAGGTTGATTACTTTTCCCTATGTACATGTCTATTCTTGTGGGAACCAATGTCAACAAAAGGGGAACAAACAAAGAAACAACATATTACAATCATATATATATATATATATTATATATATCTTTATCATTATCATGTCAGAGTGTGAAGCTCAAATTGCTCCAAAAAAAAAAAAAAGGTGAATCAAAATATAAATAACCTATATGTATACATAAATCACCATTTAACAACTATCAAGTACATGCACCAAAACTGAAGACGACAATATACATAAACAAACAATTGTTGGTCAGAAAAGTAAAATACTGCATTGAGGTCTCCTAGACGAAGCCTCTCTCAGAGCCACCAAGTTGGCTTGCTGCTTTCTTACTTTAATGGATTTGATTCACTTCTCAGATTTCCTTCAGAAACCTCTGAATTCAAGCCTCAGCTCTTACTAATTTGTTGTATTTCCTTTCTTAACTCTTTTCCTAACCATTATCCCCAATTTGTTTACACATATCACGTGGGCTGTATATTCGGGTGGGAAACTAGGTAGGGGTGTCGAAATGACAACTTTGCCCTTGCAAGTCCCGTGCGTGCAAGGCACGCGTGGGGTTTCTGTCCAAAAAGCCAACAACTATTAACTATTGGACCACATAGAACCAAAAACCAAACTGCAAGGGCAAAATTGGTGCAATTAGAAGTACATGGACCAAAATGAAACCACGGGTAAATTATAAAGACCATTTCTGTAATTTTCCCAATAAAAAAAATATTATTCAAAGAGCAAGATTTGAACCGAAGACCTTGGATTTCATTAAGAACACTCTTATCATTTAGACAACATACATATTATGATATTAATTTCTTTATTGTTTATTTTTATGCTTACTTATCAACCCAGAAACTGAGTCTTTCACCATTGCCAATCCTGAGTTTAGCATTGTGCAAATAATAGTTAAACAAGCTGCTATTAGATTCATTAACAAGGATGATGTCACTCCACAATCTTGAAATATTGTTTGCCTCCACATGAAAAGGAAACCATCTTCCCCCATCTGACTTGTACTTACTACAGATGAGCTATTTCCATAAAGAGTTGTCTTTCCTCCCAAATCTCCACCACTACTTAGCAAGCAAGCTATTGTTCACAACCTTTAAGTTTCGAATCCCCAACCCACCTAGCTTTTTATCCATGGTTACATCCTGCCATTTCACCAGGTGGACTTTCTTCTTGACCTCAGAATCTCCCCACAAGAAAGCTGCTTGGATCTTATCAATCTTTTTTCCTACACTTCTAGGCAACCTAAACAGAGACAAGTAATAAACAAGTAATGAGGATAGTACCAATTTGATTAATGTTACTTTTACCTGCAAAGGACAACAATCTCCTTTTCCAACCTGTTAGTTTCTTCTTAAATTTCTCTACCATAGGCTTCCATGTTGCTCTCCTTGATGGATTGGCCCTTAATGGCATTCCAAGATACTTCAAACGGAGCTTCTGGTAATTACAGTTTAGTCTAGAAGCAAAGGTTTGCACGATATCATCAGGTATGCCTACACCACATACAGTACTCTTATGAAAGTTGATCCTTAACCCAAAAATAATCACTACAAGAAATTGCATTTTTCGCAACGCAACAAAATATGTTGCTAAAAGGGAAAATTCGTTGGCAAAGAGTTTTGCCGACACACAAAGCTACGTTGGCAACCCGTAGGCAAAAGTGAGTTGGCAAAAGTTTTTGCCGATGAAATTATCATTGCGTTGGTAAAAGTAATGCCTTTAGCGACGAACATAGTCGTCGATAAAAGCCTTCATCCATCGTTGGCAATTTACCTTGCATTGGTAAAAGTCATTCAAATATGATGATTGTGTGGCACTTTTCGCGACACAAATTTGCATGGGCAAAACATATACTTTTACCAACAACATATGCGTCGGCAAAAGTAAACTTTTGGCGACACATTTACGTCGGTAAATGTTGACATTTGCCGACGATTTATTTGTCGCTAAAGCTTTACTTTTGGCAACGACAAATTGACATTGGCAAAAAATACACTTCTACCAACACAATATGATTGGGCAAAAGTAACTTTTAGCGACACATTTACGTCCAACGATTTGGTTGTCGATAAAGCTTTAGTTTTGGCAACGATAAATTGGCATTGGCAAAAAATACACTTTTAGCAACACAATATGAGTGGGCAAAAATAAACTGTTGGCTACACATTTACCGACAAGTTGTTTGTCGAGAAAGCTTTACTTTTTGGCAACGACAAATTTGTAGCGGCAAAAAAAATTGAAAATCATATATATATTTTTTATAAGATTTACATATTTACAAGAGGCATCCCTCAGGCACTGCTATTACAAACTAATAACATTGATATTAAATCACCTAAAGTTGATGTATAGGCAAAAAAACACTGCTGAAAAATATGCTTTTGGAAGCGTTGTATAAAACCTAAAAGGGTAAACTCACTATAATACTCAAATACATCCAAATTGTGAACCCATAGTAAAAACAACAGATAACAAAATGAAAACATGAAACTAACAATAACCCAAATTTGCAGCAGACCAACATCTAGTAGCAGTCCGCTTCACAACAACATTGCAGCAGCAACAGCAGCCTAGCAAAATTCTGCAGCAGCACACCGCAGCGGCAGCAACAGCAACCAACAGACCAGCAGACCAGTTTTATGAACTTGAGACCTTCGTTGTAACATCCTACATTTGCTAATATTATGTTGGGAAACATAAAAGCTAGAGCAGTCCAAATATTTTTTAAAAAAAATTGCATGATGTGCACATTTACAAAGAATTTTACCTTTTCTTCTTCTCGATTAGGATCCAAAAGTGGCTTCTGCTCAGAAGCTGGCAAAGCAGGTGCACCATTCCAAAATTTTCACCACAAATTCCCATGCTCAGACATTCTCTCTGAAAGTCATCCTCGAGGAGGCCAATTGTATTTTAACGATTCCATTGCATCATTTGTAGACACTTCTCCACTCTCTTCGAAGTCATCATTCTCCCAATCTCTAGGTGAATGCCAGTGGATAAAATCTTCAAATACAGCAGCTGGATTTGCTGCTTTGAATGCTGACGTGTCTGATTCAGATTTTCACAAACATCTAGCACCAAATTAATTTTGAAAGGAAATTAATAATAGGTTATGTATTTAAAACATTCTTTTTTTTAATAGGAAAGACATGCATGTTCACATATGATATGATCCATAAATCCATAGCTATGAAAGACGAATCTAAAAAAAAAAAAAAAAAGAACCAAGTACACAGCCATACAACTGGGAAAATGCAAAAAAATTTAACAGTAAAACAAATTCATGTTATGAAAACAGGAGAAAAAATTTGCACATGTTCTCAATTTTCTGTGAAATAAAAACCAAATGCAGCAAAAGAAAACGAAGCTTTAGGTCATGTTTAACAAGGCTGAGAAATAGTAAAACAATCTCATTCTGTATAAGGGGAAAAAACATAAACATTTGAAATGCTATTGAGGGTATGCTCATGTTTTAACTGAATTATGCCCCTTAACAAGCAGAATGGCAAAACAGGATTCTTGTAGCTAACCCCCAAGCAGTTGGGACAAGACTTTGAAGAGTTTAGTCAGCATTACATGGATTTTTTTTAATTTAATTTGTTACACTAAAAAAAGGTATTTTCCGAATACGTTTATTTTTTGCCAACCGAATTTGTAGACGGAAAAGTATGTATGTTCTGTGATCATTTGTGGTTTTTTTTATATGGGCACCAAATGTTACGTTATGTTTGTGCATAAGTTCATGGATTTTTCAGTTTTTACTATAAGACTCTTTAACAAATGTTGAATTACTGGTTTTGGGATTCATCCAATACATTTTGAATCTAATCTATGGCTTTTGGCACTAGGATGTAACCTTTCAACCTTGAATCTCCAGTTTTTGTCATCTTCACACCACCCCTAAAATAGCACCTCAGGTCAGCATCATCTAGAACATTGATTTCAATTTTTATATATATGTCCAGGCTTTATGTATGCCACACTCTCTTTTCGTAATTATGATATTTTTGTTGTTTCAGGTCACTTTGGTCAAGTTCCAATTTTGTCAATTCCATCCCTGAAGTTTCCAATTTCAATCAACATGATCCGTTTGAAATGGGCCATCTAAATCATCTATGTAACTGTTCCATTCAATGTCATTTTAGTTCCCAAAAACCAAGCCACCATCACAATAAATCTACCATATCAAAATCTACCCGTAATTTTATTCCTTAAGAACTAAATCCAAACCCTCAAGACACTTCTCCAACATTCCCCCTTTGCCTGAACAAAGTCTAAAAAGCCAAATCTTAAGTTGAACAGTCAATCAGATATCATTTTGGCCAACTAGGAGTTGAGGTAAACATAGAGTTAAAGAAACAATCCTCTACTGTCCTATCAATATACTGCACACACAAATAAAATAATTACCCGATTATGTATTGAATTCATAGGGCTAACAACAACCCAAATTTGCAGCAGACCAGCAACTAGCAGCAGCTCGCTTCATAGCAACATTGCAGCAGCAGCAGCAGCAACCCAGCAAAATTCTGCAGCAGCACACCGGCAGCAGCAGCAGCAGACCAGTAGCAGATCCTGAAATAAGAGAGTACTTAAGAGTGTCCCAGATAATTAAAAGTGTCCCACATAATTACCGAGTGGCTTACCCTTGCAGATCCTGAAATCCTATCCTGTTTGCCTGGAAAATACATTCCAGATAGTACACGAAACATGGATTCAGGATTTGGTCTTATCCTTCCAGTTCGATGCATTGGAAAAGCTTTTAGGATTTCACTCCTCCCAGCAACATCAGCAGCACTATGTAAAAGAGACAAGGCTTCCCGAAAGCGAAGGAAATCAATTTCCCTGTTTGCAGAGGATAATTGGCCTGTAGCATCTGGCCAACTGACAGTTGAAACCATTGGTGGTCTAGAAACCTTTTAAGAATCTCAGGTAATGCAGGCAATGCTGAATTTGCAAGTCCATGGTTCCTATAGGGCAGAGAAACTCCCCCTGAGATAAAAAGTTCATTATTCAAGATAACAAAATAAATAATTGCTATCAATTGCAGAAAATGAGAGACTAGAGCAGACTGCTACCTGATCTGGATCTACAATGAGTCCTCCTTCAAAAACAATTCGTCTAACATACCTGTATTAGCAGCGTAAAAACATTACACATGCCTTTTCAATACATGCACATGTCCAGCAACATGTTTAAAGAAACCCTACTTTATCAATATTATCGCAATTATGAAAAGACAGACAGAAAACTTTAGTTACAAGTGTATGCCTATGTAGCAATGTTCAATTAAGTATGCATGTTGAAGGAACCTTGAAATAAAGGCAAGTTTAAAGCTTGGCTGCAGAATCAGTTAATTCGTTTTGGTTGTTGGAATATCATGAAAGAATTCTGGAAAAAGGGAAGTTAAGAAAGCTTGCTTTTTCACGACTAAAATCTCTTGAGAGGCATTTTCTTATTAAAGTTTAAAAATACATTTAAGAAAATACTCTATTGGAGGCATAGCACAAACAAACACTCAAATTGAAATAGTTAAATTCACATTTTCATTCACTGTTCCTATTACGGAGGATCACATCAATTGATGCTTTAGTTCATGGTTCCTTAGTATAAGCTTTAAAGTCCTGGGATTCTCAAGTGATTGAGACATAATTATATTTGAAACAATAGTAAGAATAGTTTGAGCAATCACTCTCAAAAAAATAAACTTCTTCACACATAGAAGATCATAAGTTCATAACCCTTAGGTCATAATCTAGGAACAAGAGAAATAGCTTCAAAAAATTATAACCCCAAAACTTAATATAAAAAAATTTTGGTGTTGCATCTCAAGACATTCAAAAGGCTCATCTTTCAAGGGATAAAATCCAGCGCCAAATAAAATATATTCAGATTATGCTGAAAGTGTAACATAATAGTGCCTAGGATTTTGGGATGGAGGACTTAAAAAATAAATATCCTCAAGGGGGTGTAAGTGTAATTTACCCAAATGGTTGGTGAGTGAGGAGCTGCTATCATGTTGAAGAAAGACCTAGTTTGATTTCAGACATGAAATTAAAGCTTTTGAATGAAAAATTGAGGAAATGGAATCAGGATTCAAAAGCCAACAGTTCTGAAGGACACGAAGGCCTTCAATGAGATTGAGAGTGTTCGTAATCTCATTATCGCAAAGGGGCATAGAGAGTACTTGAAAGAAGAATTTGGTAGCATTGCAAAGATGGAGAAAGCGAGATAAAACCAGAAGGCTAAGGCTTTATGGCTTAAAGAGGGTGCTAGAAATACCCATTTTTCTTAGAGAATGGCTAATGCTCATACATAGGCAAAATTCCTATTGGGGCTAGGGTGTGGACGGTTGAGAAGATTAGAACTAGTACAGAGGATTCCTATGAGGAGCTTTACTCAGATCTAGGAGGATGGGTTGGACTTTGGTGGCATCGCGACCACTGATAAGGATTGGTTAGAAAGACATTTTTAGAAGAGGAAGTGGTTGTGGCATTGAAGTCTCAAAAAGGAGAAAAGGTCATGGGTAGGTTAGTGTATGAGTATGACTATTGCCTTTTTCCAATAGTGTTAGGAAGGCGTTAAATAAGCCTACATAGTTGTGTTGGGCATGATATCCTTATTTTTCGAGCATGGTGTTTCTTAGAAATGTTTCAATGTTTTTGCGTCATTGATTCCTAAGAAAGGAGGGTAGAGTATACAAAGGATGTTAGGCCCATCTCCTTATTGGAAGGAATATAAGATCCTAGCTGAAGTTTTAGCTAGACCATTGAAGAAGGGACTTCTAAAGGTAGTGTCAGAGGAGTAGACAGATTTTGAATGTTGCTTTTGTAGCTAATGAGAGTGTGGATTTGAGGTTGTGGTATCCCAAGGGTGGTTTGCAAAGTGGATATTGAGAAAGCGTATTATCATGTAAACTTAGAATTTTTGTTATATGTGATGAAGAAGATGGGTTTGGAGAAAGGTAACATAATTATATGCCAGTGCGAGTTTTATGTTGGTTAATAGATCTACCGCAGGTTTTTTCTAGAGACGTCTTGTGTCAAGGAGATCAATTGTCATCTTTTTTGTTCACTTTGGTTATAGAGGCACAATATGCGACTTTCCCAAGGCAAGAGCTTATTATACATAGTAGCTCATTAGACAACCACTATTTCTATATTGTTTCTCATAGAAAGTCTGTATACACTTAGCAGAACGACTTCTTCTTTGAACAGTAAGGAGGGAAACAAGAAAAAAGAAAGGGGTCTGGTCTCTCTCATTGTCCATCTATAATTCTTGATAAGAACAATTCAAGGTGGTTTTCTTGACAATTTCCTTGTGGGGCGAATGAGTGGTTCGCCTAAAATATTATCTCATTTATTATAAGCAGATGACACCATTATATTTTAGATTTCATATAGTCTATTAAGTAAAGAATGAGGTATAAGCTATTTTGAGATCCCCTTTTGATGCTCATTCTCATATTTAGCTCTGTTATCAAATATATATATATATATATATATGAAAGAGAAAAGAAAAAGATATGAAACTTTTACGTGTGGCCAAACATTTAAAAAAGTAATAAACAAGACCAACTAAAATAGTGTCTATGAGAAATAAGTCAATGAAAGGCCTACCTTGAAATAGCATCTTTTGCTTCAAGTGAATTTACAAAAATACCTTCAAAGCTGCAAAAAAGATAAAACATGAACCATCTATACCAACTAAAATAAACAAAGTAATAGATGTCACCAAAAGAGTTGGCAATAAAACAAAAAATAAAATCCCTCTTAAAACATGAAATAAACCAGACTGACAAATCAATTGCCAAACAAAGAAAATAAAACAAGTGTGCGCATGCATTAAAATAGAGCACAAATACACGCACAGGCACATGAAAGCTAGGAGAGAAAAAAAAATAAAGATATCAACTGCAACACAAGACAGCATGATCTACATAAAATAATATATAGTTACCAAGATTATTTATATGACACCATATCAGACTAACCTTCAAACATGAAATGCTGAGGACAGATGCAGATTGCTTAAATAATGTCCAAGAACTTAATTTGAAACTGAACTAGCAGCAATAGCTGCAGTGCTGCTGTCATTCCGTGAGGTTTCATGACGAGTTTCCACATTATTTTGGTTGAGCTGCTCTATAACTGAAGGACCGGCTAGATTATGTGAAGCTGAAGCATGGTCCGCTCTGCTATTTTCTCTGGTTTCAAGGTGCTCCATCAAGCGAGAGACGCTAGCAATTCCAGCATTCACTTCCCTCCTAACTTCAGAACCAATGTCTGCCACAGAAGTGTTACTACGAGAGAACAGCCTCTCCCTCCACCCCCTCGTACCCTTTGAAATCGTCTCTTTGTATCTTAAATAAAAAAATAAAAAATTAACAAAAAAAATAGATAACATAGTTCGAACTAGAAAAAAAAATTCAAGCAGTTCGCCACACAGAGAGAAGCTGAAAAGAAGTGTTGCTTTTACATGACATTGACTTGTACCTCATCGACATTGAATTAAATCGAGATTTCAATGATTCTGAAAATGACTGTAAATCCGATGGTCCTGCTCTATCTTGATTTGGCAGGGAAGTTTGACCGCAGGAAAAGAAATGCTTCAGAAAACTTATTAACAAAATAATGAGAATATAGTAAATAATAAAACAACAAATTCAGCTAATTATCACTACCGATTATGAACAGACCACTACCTGAGCATAGCTGAGCAGCCAAGAATTAAAACACCCAAAAAACAGTAGCAAACTTACCAACAACATAGCACACCAGAGACCATCACAGCAGCAACCATGCTCAGACCACCCTTAGCCATTGACACAGATTCCAGTGAACACTGCTTCCATATAAAGAATATCTAATTAAACAAACTGACATATGCATAGCTCAGCTCCCATTCCTAATGCAATATTGAACCTGCTGCCATGTCATGATCCTTGCTCCATTTAGCAGCAACTAAAAGTGATAACTCAGAGCCCACCCAGCAACAGGGCAGCCTCCTTATAAGCCCAGAGAACTCGAGGCCAATCCACAGCAATAGACAACAATATCACCAACCTCAAGGCCACACTCCAAAACAGCATGTCAATTTAGTATCAGTTAGGTAAAACAACATGTAAATCCAAATCTTTTAGAAGAAAAATTCCAATAAATATTAGAAAATATAAAGTAATTAGTTTGTAGGCAATAACATTTCTATGAGGGAGAAAAAAGAAAAATTTTAGACTCAAATTCATATACAACAAATTAGATATTAGCATATTCCTATCGATGTGTATTTTTAACAGAAGCCACTGAAGTCAAGGAGCATTTAACCAAAAAATAACATAATATGCAAAACTTCTGCACCTGCTTTCACTTTTTCTCCTTCCCCCCCCCCCTCTAAGGTTAGGCTCCAAACCTTCAACCCAATGCTTTTTGAAAAGGCAGAAGGATAACAATTTCATTTACAAAATTCAAAATAGGAACATTGTTACAGTTGAAAGTCAATCATGTCACATAACAAACAGAGGCATGGTTTCAAAAAATTAAGCCTTAACATGCCTAAGAAAGTTAATCAAAACTAACAAGTAAATGACAACAACATACTGACAGTCTAGCAAGCGCAATGATTTCAGCTTATGGATGACATATAAGTGGTAATTTGGCTTCTTTGTGATATTATTATCAAGAAGACTAAGAAACTGCAGCTTAGGGAGTGATGCAAGAGGATCAATCTCAACCAAATTCGTTAGTTGATTGTTAGTGAGAACCAAAGTATGCAACTTGGGCAAGAACTCTGCAAATCCATAAAACAGAACATATCAAGCTTATGTTTGCTGAATAAGCATTATATTTTGTGATTTATTCACATTTTTATTTCACCAAACTTTTCATCTCCTTGGTGATTTCTCATATATAACATGATAAGCTTCAAATATAGCCATTTTCTTTATATATATATATATATATACAAGATCCATAGGCTTGCACCCGCCCATTGATAGTGAGTATCCTGTGGAGGCTAAATGGCCCGTTTCACTAGCATAGAAAATGAGGGTAGAAACATTATCAGTTATGTACAACTATTCAAATTTTTTAATAATGTTTTTATTTTTCCATTTCAAAATTATGAGTCATTCAGATAATGGCATCTAACTTAATAACTATTCATTTTGTTTTTTGCTATTTATGAAATAAAGAAGTCCATGTTACTCAAGGAGAAACAAAACAGAGCAGAAGCCAGCCATACATGAACAATTGATGCTATCACATCTTAAGTCTAAATGGCCCATTAATTCCACTCCCACAGGTCAACTACCCCTAGACCACACACAAAAAGCACTAAAAAAAGGTACAATTCATAGCTCTAAACCCCACCAATTCATAGCCCTCGTATAACTACTATTTTTTCCCTTTTGCATAGAGAAATTGACACTTAACGCAAGGAGAGAAAGGAATTCATAGAAATTAAGTGAGGTGTTCACTTGTAATAATAGTATAGAGATATAGATAGATATGTATTAAAAAAACACCACAAGAAAACAATATAAAAGCATAGGAAGAGCCAGCCATTCTTAGTGGCATTTTATCAAGCACCTAGGAGGCATAAATAACATATATATATTTTTCTTCTCTGCTAGACAGTAGAAATAAAATAGAGATACGTAGAGATACCTAAGAAAACATAGATTCACAAACATACCCAGCCAAAAACAATAAAGAGAAACAGAGAAGTAATCATCGTATACATAACACAAATCATCTTGATATGGAGAGTCACGATTTTGGGTATATGTTACTATTTAGATACATACAAACATATGCAAACGTCACACAAAGACAAGGAAGAGAATCACCTCATACGAATTTTCTTTCCAGCAAAAACCTAGCACAAATCTTGAATAAAGAGAGAATGATGAAAGTAAAATAGGAACCATTAGAAGTAAAAATCAAAATTACCTAAAGATTTGGCAAAGACAACGAAACCTTAATTTTTCAATCAAAACCCCCCAAATAAAAACCCAAAATTCTCAATTTAAAACTTAACTTCTCAAAATTTTTATTTTTATTTTTATTTTTCAATTGAAGTCCCCAAATCACTAAACATACATGAAATAGAACAAATGGTGATAGAAAAATCTGAACAGAGTTTGGCTAGAAACAGAAAAATCTACCTTCGTTCAATCAACACCTCTTGACTGTGGTGGTTTCGAAACCCTAACTTCATAGAGAGAGAGAGAGTCAAGAGTGAGTGAAAGAGAAGTGGTGACAGTTCACCATAAAAAGAGAGAGAATCTGCACCAGAGAGTTGAATCGAAATCAATGAGATGATCAAAATCGAAATCGAAATCAAAATCAAAATCAAACAAAGAATGAGTAATCACTTGAATAGAAATCAACAAAGCAGTGTGTACCAGGTAACCCTTCTTCATGAGACAATTCAGAGAGATGAGCTCCCTTCGAACCCTTCTCCCTTTTAATGAAACCTTCTAGGTTCATTTTGATTAGAAGCCAAAGACTTGGATTGTGCATTTTGATAGATTGACAGCATGCCTTGTGCGTGTGTTTTGAGAGAGAGAGGGAGAGGGAGAGGGAGGGGGGAAGAAAACAAATAGACAAAATGTGGGAAAAAAATTCTAAATTTTTTTTTTTGGGTGATTGGAGCCCCAAATTTCATTTTGGCGCATTTTTTGTTTTATCATACAATTCACGACATGCATTGTGCGTCGTAAAAAAGTAATACTTTTAACGATAGGCGATGTGTGCGTCGTAAAAAGTGCAATACTTTCAATGGCGAGCATTGTATGCGCCGTGAAAAGTATTCACTTTTCACGGCTGGCGTATGTGCGTCATGTATAATTAATGTATCAACGGCACGCCATATGCACGTTGTAGAAAGTTTTATTATTTACGACATGCACTGCAAGCTGTAAAAAAATCATCTTTATTACCATTCATGGCCTGCGTAATAGACACGTCGTGGTTGGAAAAGTATTTAAGACGTGCAAACAAAGCAAGTCGTGAAAGTGAGAAATTATGGCGTACATTTATTGTATGCCGTTGATGTAGTGCCGTAAAAAGTCAGTTTTGTTGTAGTGATTGAGAGAGGAATACCTTTAGATTTTCTGATTGTTCTTAAAATTCTTTTCTCTTTCTTTGTTGGATTAGGGTTTTAGGTAGAGTGAAATTACCCATAGCCACTCTAATCACGCCGCCAACTACACGGAGAGCAAGAGCGAGAGCGAGAGAGAGCTGAAACAAGGGTTTTAGGAACAAGGAAGAGAAGAGAGATGAGATGAGTGCCTTACCGTCAAATTAGTCTTGCCGCCGAAAAGATGAGTGTACAATTTGCCTCTCACAGCAATATCCTCTCTCTATTTTGTGTAGGTCGACACAGCGTATGGCTTTGAAGAACCTCCAAAGGGCTTCGGGACTACCGTGTTTGCCTCTCAATCTCCACCGATTCAATTGATAGTAGAACTTTGAAGAACAAGGGTTTGAAGAACCCTTTCCCCTTTCAACCAATTCATTGTCTTTCTTCTCCCTCTGTTTCTTCTATGTTACTTATGATTAGAACCCACTATCAGTGTCTTGTAGGTCGTCCATGTGGTTTCGTAAAAAATCAATTTTATTGTAGTGTATGACCTAAAAGATGAAATTATATAAAAATAATAATTTTTTTTTTAATTTTTTATAGTTTTTTAGGGGAAAAAAAAATTAAACTGGTTTATGAAAATAAAACCAAACATAAAACCACAATGAAAAGAATCTGAAAATAAAACCAAACACATTGAAATTGATAATCTAACCACATTTTTTAGAAAAGTTTAAATTAACTCAAATTAGCCATGTCAACTTAAGAGTATGTTTGGCCTTGATGAGTTCATTTTGTGATCTAATTCAATGATCACTTTAATTTTACAATTCAATAACTAGAATATTTAAAACTCTTTCAAGAGTTATAATAAAAACACAAATCAATAAATCACATGTTTCACTAATAAAACTTTTACCGACGAATAGTGTTATCGTCGCTAAATGTTTAACTCTTTGCCCACGCCAACTTGTCGTCGCCAAAAGTAAGCACACTAATAGCAACTCTCATTGTGTTGGTAAAAAATAAGCCTCGTAGCTAAAACTTTTGAAATTTTGGCGCCAACAAATAATTTTGGTGCTTAAAGAATGCTATGCTTTTTTAGCGACGATAGTAAATTGCGTCGGCAAAGGTATACTTTTACCAACGAAATTCATCACTGTGTCGCCAAAAGTATACTTTTGGCTATGAAAAATTGACGTCGTCACCAAAAGTAGTTGCCAAAAGTGCAATTTCTTGTAGTGAATCTCAAACCATCTAAGTATTCTCTTCACAATTAACACTTCTGACCACTTGGCTTCACAGAAAATAATTGTGTCATCCGCGAACTGGAGATGGGAAATATTAATGCCATTGAACCCAATGGTTATCCCTTTAACTAAGCCCAACTCTTTTGCTCTTGTAAGAAATAGATTGAAACCTTCAGCCACCACATTAAATAGGAAAGGTGATAATGGGTTGCCTTGTCTTAGCCCTTTCTGAGGGCAAAACTCAAGTGTAGGTGAACCATTAACCGACACAGAAACTTTAGCTGAAGAAATACAGGCACGAATCCAATTCACCCACTGAGCACCAAACCCAAAATTAGATAACATTTGGATAAGAAAGTTCCAATTCACTGTATCATAAGCTTTTTGGAAATCCAATTTCAATATCAGGCCCTTTCTTTTAGATTTCTTCCACTATTCCACCACCTCATTAGCTATCAAGACACCATCCAAAATATTCCTTTCCCCTAGGAATACAGATTGGGTAGTATCTATCACATCAGGAAGAACTCTTTTCAATCTATTGGAAAGAACCTTGGAAAGAATTTTATATGTGGAATTTATAAGACTAATAGGCTTGTAATCTTGGATGCCTGAAGGGTTATCTTTTTTTGGGACCAAAGTAATGAAAGAGCTATTTAAACCCCTAACCAAACTGCTATTGGTGAAGAATTCTTGCAGGAAAGAGAGGATATCACCTTTCATGAATTTCCATCCTTTTTGGAAGCAGGTCATGTTAAACCCATCAGGGCCAGGTGCCTTGTTGTCATCACAATCTGAAAACTGCAGCGCAAATTTCATCTTCAGAGAATTCCACTTCCAAACTACTGAACTGCTGGCTTTATTGAATTACTTTAAATGGGCCCATTAGCTTGGGTCTGTGCTGCCAATGTTCATTAAAACTACATCTGAAGTGATCATACACAGCTTGTTTCACCTCCATAAGATGCTTCACTGCTTCCCCATTCACCGACATAGAGTCAATTGCATTAATATTCTGTCTTTTTCGTAGCTATGATGTAAAAAAATTTAGTGTTTTTATCTCCCTTTAAACACCAATTCAGCCTTGACTTCTGTAGCCATATTTTTTCCAACATCTTTCTGAGCTTTCATAATTCTTCCCTCATCTATCTGCTTCTCCTACCTTTATCTTAATCCAGATTTCTACTCTCAACAATTAACTCCAGGGCATGTAATTCACCTTCGGCTTGCTTTAGTTTAGACTCCATATTCCCAAACACTTCAATATTCCACTTCTTTAAAGCTTGTTTAGTTCCTTGAGTTGGTTTTATTTTGTAACCAGCCCAACCATCTACCTGTGTGCCCTCCCAAACTTTTTCAGTTCATGCATGAAAGAAGGGTGTGCTGCCCATCCATTAATGAATCTAAAGGGCGTTGGGACCCAATTTCTCTCATCCTTTATCAGGATAATTGGACAATGATCTAGGATAATTGGACAATGATCTAAGATAGATCTAGGCAGACCCCAGAGTTTGTATCTAAACCAACCCAACCATTCTGAGCTAACAAGGAACCTATCTAACCTGCTTCATCTATCACCTTCCACTGAATGGCACCATATATATCTCCTTCCCAACATAGGCATATGAATCAAAGCTAGGCTGCTTATGAAGTTACCAAAGTCTGTCATTCCCCTATCCCTTCTTACACAACCTTTCCTTTCATCTAGTGATTTTATTTCATTAAAGTCCCCCTCCCCCCACACACCATGGGTTGGGATAAACAACCTTAATATTGATCAAGGAAGCCCATAATTTTCTCCAATCAATAACATAATTGGGAGCATACACATTCATAATCACACACTCCAGACTATTAAATAAGGTACCTGATAATAGGATGAAGTTCCTATTACAGCAGCAGTCAGCCAAGGAGAAGAATTCAGGCTTCCAAACACAGAGCAGGCCACCAGCACTGCCAACAGTATCCACAATCATGTAACCAACTAGATCATGAGGCCAGATAGATTTCACAAATTGCCTTGAAACATTTGCCTTTTTAATTTCTTGCAACAACACCATGTCAACTTTTCTATCTTTGATAACTTCTTTGACTTTCCTCCCCGTCTCAGGTTTGCCAAGCCCTCTTCATAAAAATATTTTTTACTCTTGAGCCTCCCTTGATGCTATTCTAAGCCCCAACACCATTGTTCTTTAAAGCAGCTTGCTCCATGTCCTTCTCTTCCATTTCAACAATTTTCTGCAGGACTTCATCATCTTTGCCTTTGAAATCTATTCGAAGCACTTTCCCAAGCTACCAAGCTATATGGTAGCTTGAGCGTCCTGAGATAATTTATTTTGACTGCTTGAGCTACTGGAACAGGACAGAGAAGATGAAATCGCAGCAGCAGCTGCTCTAAAGATGGCCCCTCTTTGAAACCCAAACTTCATCACTAATTTTCGTTGGTTTTCCCTTATCTTTCCCTTGCTCACTTTACCTTTTATTGGCTTACTGGTTTGAATATCTAGATTACTTTGACTTACCCTTTCATTTGTGCCCACAGCAATGCCCTTATCCTTTACCAGCTGGACTTCCAGATGTGATGGATTGGGGATCTCAACATTCTTGTTATGAAGATCCACACAACTACTACAGCCATGGTCCAGGCCAATTGGTTGAGACCTGCCCAAATTAATTCCATGCATCGAACTGGACTAGATCCAAAACTACTTCTAAGTTAAAGCTAGACTATGGAGGTTCAGTTCTGCCAATACTTCTTAGAGGCCCATTAGGGGCCAAGACACCTACACCCCTTTTGCTGCCTTTGTCAGAGCTGTGAAGTAGATTTCTTTGCATGCTTCCTTCAGCCATCGTGCACTGGCTGCTCCCATCTCTATTCCCTACAATACTGCAGGTCTCCCTTATGGCTGAGATAGATAGGTAATCATTTCCATTATCTACACCACCTCCCACCTTGCAGGCTACTCCCTCATCACTATGTACAACTCCATCATGGATTGCCAGGTCATCCCCTACACCTGCCACATTAGCTTCTTCTTCCTCTCTTCCTCTGTGATTCTTTGAGCTTTGGTCTTCAATGATTATGGCCTTTCCGGACTTAGTGATTTTTTGAGTGCTAAAACTATATCCTTGGGCTTTGTGATTGGGCTTAACATCTTTGCACACCCAAACTGGATAAAGGCAACGTCTACATTCCAAATAAACAATATTATTAATACACTCCATCTTTAATGTAAGGATTCTCAGCCTACCCCATTCCAGAGAAGCCAAATTAGATATATTCTTATCTAATTCCACCACTTCACCCCAAATTTGACCAATTTTCAGGAAATTGGGAGTGTTCCACAGATTAGGAGGGACTCCAAAACAAGATAACCAAACATATCTTTCAAACTCAATCTGTATTCCTTTTTTCCATTCCACAACTGACTCACACCATTCATGGATCTACCCATGGACAGCCTTCATGCTATTCATCCTTTCTTCTATTGAGGGGAATAATAGGTGTACTATTCTTCCACCCCCATCCTTTACCTGTACATCCTGCAAACCTCTAATTAATAGCTCCTCCTTGAGTGTACCACTACCGTATTTTGGCCATAGTTTTGCCACCACACTTGTGTACAACCATCCATTTCCATACTCTTCTACTTTCAAAACCACTGCCTTTTCTTTTGGATCATTCCCTCCTTTAAGTGCTTCAGCATAAGACACTCTCCTTACAGTGCTTGCAACAATTGACACCCTTGCCTCCAATGTTCTTGGTGGTACTTGAAAATGAGTGGCAACTCTATCTTTGTGTTGATCCTGCTCCTTACCAAACTCAGCTTTGTTAACTTTTAGTACTTTGTCATCACACCATGTTCTGTTGGCTTTTTGGATAGCCATCATAGTTGCTACTGGGCAATTAGACCTTACGAATCCAAATCTTGATCCTGATGATTTCTTCATTTTGCTTGGAATGAAAACATCCTTAACTATTCCAAAATTTGTGAATAGATGAAAAAGTTGTTTTTGATGCATTGAATCTGGGATGTTGTCTACGAACATAGTATGCATGCCACCTCTTGATGTCCAGTTGCTATTTCCATGTCTTCTCCGAAACACAGTTTGCCATCCTCCTTCCATCCTCGTATAGCGGCCCCCTTTAAAAAAAAAAAAAAGAAAAAAAAATTCTAATTTAGCATGTTTGGTTCTAGAAAATTGAGTGAACTTTTCAAAAAATTTGATCTTTTTATTTTTCATATTTTTTTTATTTTATTTTTAGTGAATTTTTTAATATTTTACTCAAAATTTTTATTTTTTAGATACACCTAATTTAAAGACGCTTAAAAATTATAATATTTGTGAAAAAATTAAAAAAATAAGCCAAATACAAAAAATACAAAAAAAAAATGAAAATTTAATACATTTTCATATTTTGTTATATTAAATGAATTTTAAAATTAAAAATTTTGATAAAAAAATTGATAAAAATATAAAAATACAAATTAAAAACTTAGAAAATTATTTTTAAAAACTTAAAGCCAAACATGCTTATCGGTTTTGCTTTCTTAAAAATATTTTTTTGATTGGCCTTTAAAAATGGAGAAAGTAGAAATGGCTACTGCATATCTTTTTCAGCAATTTTGGGGGATCAAAGTAACAATTACCCCCGTGGCGTGGAAAGGCACCAGTCTTTCTACACAGGTGAGCAAGACGTTGATTTCTGAGGGTATAACTAGGGATTCATTTATTTGGTGAAGTTGATAGTGCTTTATTTTGCTTGTGACTCTGCCTTCGGTGCTAGGAGTTAGTGCATTTCCTACTTGTCCGGTGCTAGGTCCGTTTTTTTGAATTGGGTTAAATCTGATCGTTAACTGGTTATTCCTGGGCCAAGACCCATAGATGTTATGATATCTTCACGGAACTTTTTTTTTTTTTTTGTGTGAAAAAAAAAAGTAGCAAATACTAATTAAAATAAAAAAATAAAAAAAAAAGTAGCAGTCCATTGTCATTGTATGGAAATATGGGTGAGTATGGTCCACTTTGGATCGATTTTGGATGAAATGAGGACCGATTCATTGTCTACGATTTCATAAAAATTAGAACTAAGCCAAATCATTAAAATTATGGAACCAATCCGATTTAAACGATTTAAACATGGTATGATTAGGTTTGATTTGGAACCACGGTTTCACATAATATATTTAAAAGAAAAGTCATATAATATTTTCAAAAAATTCAACCTATTAGAAATTTTAAAAATAATAATATATTCATAATACAAACTACTCTTACAATATTTCTCAGTTAAGCAAACACATAACATTAATCAAACATTGTTCAACATTAATCTGTCATGATTTTTCAGAACATAAACTTGAACATTGTTCCACCATTAATATGAACAAACATTATTACCTAACAAATAAACATATATGATTTAAGTTGTACAGTCCAGTTCGGTTCCAATCTAGAATCGTGGACCTAAATCTAAAACTGATCCGCAGAGGCTGGTTTCCCAATTTTTCAAACCAGGACCAAAACACGAATTAAAAACTAAATCAAACCTACCAAATTGGTCTAGACAGATTCGATTTGCACATTTTTCAATTTCCTTACTCATTTGTAATCACTCAATTATAAATTTATTACAATCCATTGAGCATGTGCAAATTAAAACTAACAAATAATTGAAGATAAATTTGTCATTTAATATTTAAAATGATCAATCCATTGGAGCGTGGGCATACAATTTGAAATGATTAATTCTCTTTTGAAAATTTTATTATTTTATTCTTAATTTCTCTTTAATTTCTTAATATATATTATTAATTGAATTAAATTAGGGTAAAATATACAAATAGTCCTTGTAATTTATACAATGTGTCAATTTGGTCCCTATTGTTTCAATTTACTCAATTTTGTCCCTTTATTTAACAGATTGTGTCATTTTAGTCTAATAAATAACGGTTGTTAAATTAATTTAACAAAAATCAAACAATGTGTCAATTTAGACCCTGTACTTTACACGATTTGTCAATTTGATCCCTGTTGTTATGATTTTCTCGACTTTGATAGAGACTAAATTGACACATTGGGTAAAATACAGGGACCAAATTGACACATTGTTTGACTTTCTGTTAAATTAACTTAACAACCGTAATTTATTGGGCTAAAATGACACAATCCATTAAATTAAGGGGTAAAATCGAGTAAATTGAAACAACAGGGATCAAATTGACACATCATGTAAACTATAGGAACTATTTGCAAAATTTTCCCGTTAAATGAATATAAATGTAAAGATTTAAAGGACGAAACGGACATTGTGTTTGGTTTCATTTTTTAGATTCAATTTTCTAAAAATTGATTTTTTTGTTTTTGTGTGTTTTGTTTTTAATGAATATTTTAAAAAATTTAAGCAATTTTTTTTAAAAAAACTTTTTTAGATACACGTTACTTAGATATATCTAAAAGGTAAAATATTTGTAAAAAAAATCAATAAATACACAAGATATGAAAAATATCTTGAATTCTCGTATTTTTTTTTTTTGCATTTTTGGTATTTAGTAAATTTTCAAAAAAAAATTCACAAATATTTTACTTTTTAACTGTATTTATGTTAGGTGTATCTAAAAATTTTAAAAAAAAATTGTTTAGAATTAAAAAAAAAAAGCAATGAAAACAAAAAAAAAAATTATGAAAAATAAAATTTTTTAATTTTCTAAAAAGTAGATCCTATAACCCAAACCAAACGAGCTGAAATGACCAAATTAACATAAAAAAATAAATAAATTATAGAGACTGACAGACATAATAATGTGCCCTACTATTTTTTGAAAAGAAACTACAATAATTATTATTTTATTTTATTTTATTTTTTGTTTATTTATTATTTTTTTTTTTGTGGTACATCGGAAGTGAATTATTTTATTTTTTTTGGAGGAAGGTAAAGATGCATATCTATGACAGTCAAGATATAAAACATACAGCAAATAAAAAGAAGTTTAGCAGCCCCACGTAGAAGCTGCATTAGCTAACTTATGTGCATTTTGCACTACATGTCTGGTAACGTTTGTTATACATACAAAATCAAAACGCTTACATAGATTACAAATATCTAGCAAAATATATTTAATATCCCGCTCCATTGCCTGTCGTTTGATCCTTTGAAACTAAGAAAAGGCAATCTGTAAGAATTGTGATTGCCGTAATATGGTTAAGCTCACACCATTTTAGCGCCTCAAGGCATGCTCGAGCTTCAGCCACAAAGGCTGAAGTTGCAAAAGAGGAAAACTTTTTGTAAGCAATCTGATTCCCCCCGTTATCTAATGCAATCCACGCAGCACCAGCTCCTGATGAATTCGGCAACCAAGCTCCATCAATTATAAAACTGTCAGAAGAAGGATTTGGACACCACTTTGCACTATTATTAAAAATAAAAGTTGACCAATCTGAGACATGGACTGTATTCAAATCAATCTGTCCATTAACCACATTTGAAGCCAGTTTGCTGCATTCCCTATTCATTTGATTAATACTAGATAAAATCTGATATAGATCCGCCACCACTTTCTCAAACACTGCTTTGTTCCTGTATATCCAAATTCCCCAAAGGACTTTAATTGATTCAGCAGTAGAATAGCCTCAACATCTGGAGCAGTTTGGAACCAATTCTCAATCCATTCTCCTACTGAAATCCGCAGACCCAAATCGATGTTAAAACAAAGACATTGTTGAAAAAGTGTGGAAAATTCCAATTCAGGGCTCACGGGCTTTTGTTTTAACGCAGCAGATTGCAATCAGACAATTGCGAAATTGGCATTATTGCTCAAATAGAAGTCTGGCAGCACAAATTGCGTTTGGAGGATGTGTTGGGTAAACCTCGTTATTAGAGTGTGGGACCCAATTGATTTATTAAAAGAGTTTAATTTAGTTTGGTATTAGTTATAATATATTTTTATATATATATATAATTTTGTAGAGACCCAATTCAATTTGGATACAACTAGGAGTTTGATAAAACAAACCCAAGATTTAACAATATATATAATATTGTTTTGTTTGTCCCGTGGTATATCTAGTGGCAGCTAATTGATTTCGGTGAGAGGACTTGGAAGATTTGTGTGACTGTTACAAATTTAATTCATAGTTCTCCGAAAAGTGCTACGGCTGCTACATGGGATTAGTGTTCAATCTTGGTGGGTACCGTTTGGCTACCGAAGCTTGGAAGGTTTTGTTTGGGTGCATATTTTTGATTGCTTGAGTGAAGATTGATTTGGGCTATAATTTTTGGGTCTTCTTCAACTCTGGTTCTGAAGATCTTGGTTCATCTATTTGGTGAGGTCTTTCCTCTTATTTATTTGTGATTATTTGGAATTCACATAAGGGTGGTTTTGTAAGACCATTTTTGTCTCGTTTGTAATCGTTTGGAAACTTATTTGGTTGATAGTGGAATCGGATTTCGATTCCGTGGACGTATCTTACATTGAAGGAACGACGTAAAATTCTTGTGTTGCCTTTGATTGAATTTTTCCACATTAGTTTTTATTCCCATTGATTGATTTACTTGTGGGGAATCACATATTTTTCCTAACAACTGGTATCAGAGCTTACGGTTTATTTTGGTTTATTTATTTGTGTAAATCAATGGAGGGGAATGTGGGTCGTATGTCTAGCTTCAATGGAAGCAATTGGGTAACTTGAAAAACTAAAATGGAGGACCTATTATTTTGTAAAGATTTATATGGGCCTATTGAGGGAGATAGTGGCAAACCTGATGATATGAAATATGATGAATGGAAGAGGCTTAATCGAAAAGCCGTTGGTGTTATCCGTCAATGGATTGATAATAGTGGGTTTCATCATGTTGCTACTGAAATTTCAGCACATGATTTATGGAAAAAAATTAGAAGGCCTTTATGATAGAAAATCAACCACAAATAAAGCCTTTTTGTTTCGTAAGTTGGTTAATTTAAAATATAAAGATGGCAGCCCAATTCTAGAACATTTGAATGAAATAAAGAGTATTATTAACCAACTTGCTTCTATGAAAATTGTTTTTGATGATGAGTTACAGGCTTTGATGCTACTTAGTTCTTTGCTCGAAAGTTGGGAGACTTTGGTTGTAACCGTTAGTAATTCGGCGCCCGATAGAGTTGTCACAATGGACCAAGTCACTAGTAGCCTGTTGAATGAAGAAACTAGAAGAAAATCAACGGGTTCCTCTCATTCAGAAGCATTTGTTGTGAGAGGCCGAAGCAAAACAAAGGAGAGGAGCAAGACTCCTCATGGTCGTGATCAAAGCCGTGACAAATCAAGAGATGGTTCTTTTTCAAAGAAAGACATTGAGTGCTGTTATTGCCATGAGAAAGGGCACATGAAGCGGGAATGCTAAAAGCTCAAGAATAAGGAGAAAAGGCGTGACAAAAGTGTGGATAAGAAGCAAGAAGACACAACGGCAGTTACTACTGATGATCTCATAGTTGTTTGTGAAGATAATTGTATAATTTTGGTGGGCCAAGAGAGCAATTGGGTGATTGATTCCGGTGCTTCTTTTCATGTGATTCTCGAGTTGATTTTTTCAACTACACCAAGGAGATTATGGTTCTGTTCGAATGGGTAATGATAGTCTGTCCAAGATTATTGGCATGGGTGATGTTTGCTTGGAAACAAATTTTGGCTGCAAGTTGTTGCTTAAAGATGTGAGGCATGTTCCCGACATTCACCTCAATTTGATCTCTACTGGGAAGCTAGATGATGAAGGCTTCAACAACAAATTTGGTGATGGAATATGGAAGCTTGCAAAGGGTTCTTTGGTGGTGGCTAAGTGCCAGAAGACTCATACACTTTATTCGATGCAAGGAAAAATTTGTAAAGGTGTTGTCAATGCACTTGAAGATGATACTCTACTCTACGAATTATGGCACAAGCGGCTTGGCCATATGAGTGAAAAGGGGCTACAAGTTTTGTTCAAGAAAGAGCTTCTACCCGATTTGAAAGGTACACATCTCAAAACTTGTGTTCATTGTTTGGCGAGTAAACAACATAGAGTTTTTTTTCATAAAAATTTTGCTTCTAGAAAAGAAAATGTTTTGGAGTTGATTCATTCGGATGTTTGTGGTCCTTTAAAAGTTAGAACACATAGTGGTGCACTTTATTTTGTTACTTGTATTGATGATTATTCAAGGAAAGTTTGGGCTTTTCTACTAAAAACTAAAGATCAAGTTCTAGAAGTATTTAAGCATTTTCAGGCCATGGTTGAAAGAGAAACAGGGTAGAAATTGAAGTGCATCCGATCAGACAATGGTGGTGAATACATTGGGCCATTTGATGAGTATTGTCACAGCCAAGGTATTCGGCACCAAAAGACAATTAAGAAGACTCCTCAACAAAATGGGGTTGCCGAGAGGATGAACCACACCATTGTTGAAAGAACAAGGTGTTTGCTTTCACAAGATAAATTGCCAAGATCCTTTGGGGTGAGGCAATGAAAACAGCGGTTGACGTGATCAATTTGTCACCTTCCTATCCTTTGAATGGTGATGTTCCAGAAAGAGTTTGAACAGGTAAAGATGTGTCTTATGAGCACTTGAGAGTGTTTGGTTGCCGAGCTTTTATTCATATTCCAAAAGATGAGAGGTCCAAGCTTGATAGTAAGTCCAGACAATGTATTTTTCTTGGCCATGGGCGTGATGAATTCGGGTATAGATTGTGGGATCCGGTTGACAAGAAAGTTATTCGAAGCCGCGATGTTGTGTTTCTTGAAGACTAAACAATTGAAGACTTTGGTAAAGGTGATCAACCGAAGCCAAAAACGGGGGAGATGTGCAGCCACCCATTGAAGATGTAGAGATGATGCTAATCCTAATGAAGTTGAGCCAGAAATTGAGAAAAAGCATCCAACTCAAGAACCACCACCACAACTTGAGTTGAAGAAATCTACAAGGGATCGGCAACCTTCAAGAAAGTATCCTCCCAATGAATTTGTGTTGATTTCTGATCAAGGGGAGCCCGAGAGCTACCAAGAAGCAATTAAGCATGCAAAGAAAGGTGATTGGAAAAAGGTCATGGGAGAGGAGATGAATTCTTTACTTGAAAATCACACTTATGATTTAGTGAAGTTACCTAAGGGGAGGAAAATTCTGAAAAATAAGTTTGTTTTCAAATTGAAGAATGATAGCAAGAATCTGAGGTACAAAGCACGTCTTGTTGTGAAAGGCTTTGGACAAAAGAAAGGTATTGACTTTGATGAGAATTTCTCGCCGGTTGTGAAGATGTCTTCTATTCGGGTTGTACTTGGCATGGCTGCAAGTATGAACCTTAAAGTTGAACAACTTGATGTGAAGACCGCATTTCTTCACGGTGATCTTGAAGAAGAGATTTACATGGAGCAACCAGAAGGTTTTGTGGAAAAAGGGAAAGAGAAATTTGTTTGCAAATTGAAGAAAAGTTTGTATGGCCTTAAGCAAGCCCCGCGGCAATGGTACAAAAAATTTGACTCTTTCATGATGAATAATGGTTTTTCTAAAACCACTTCGGACCATTGTGTGTTTGTGAAAAATTTTCCGGATGGTAAATTTATTATTCTTTTGCTTTATGTTGATGACATGTTAATTGTAGGTCAAGATTCTACCATGATTAACAAGTTGAAGTTAGAGTTGAGTAAATCTTTTGCTATGAAAGATTTGGGATCGGCAAAACAAATACTTGGTATGAAAATTGTTCGTGATCGCAAAGAGGGGCTGATTTGGTTGTCTCAAGAAAGTTATATTGAGAAGGTTCTTGAGAGATTCAGCATGGATAAAGCAAGCCAGTTGGTTGTCCACTTGCGGGTCACTTCAAGCTTAGTTCGAATCAATGTCTTACAAGTGAGAAAGACAAGGAAGAGATGCAGAAAATTCCTTATGCTTCAGCAGTTGGTTTTTTGATGTATGCCATGGTTTGTACAAGGCCGGATATTGCTCACGCCGTTGGTGTGGTGAGTCGTTTTCTCTCTAATCCGGGTAAAGAACATTGGGCAGAGGTAAAATGGATTCTAAGATATCTTCGAGGGACTTCGAAGGTATGTTTGTGTTTTGGAGATGGTAAGCTGATGCTTGATGGGTTCACGGATTCTGACATGGCCGGTGATGTTGATTCTAGGAAATCTACTTCGGGGTATTTGATGACTTTTGCAGGGGGAGCTGTGGCATGGCAATCTAAATTACAAAAATGTGTTGCTCTCTCAACTACCGAAGCTGAATTTATTGCCATTACAGAAGCTTGCAAAGAAGAGTTATGGTTGAAGAAATTTTTGCAAGAGTTGGGTTTGAAGCAAGAAAAGTATGTGCTTTATTGTGATAGTCAAAGTGTTATTCACTTGAGTAAAAATTCTACCTTTCATTCGAGATCGAAACCATTGATGTGAGATACCATTGGATTCGTGATGTGTTAGATTCGAAATTGTTACAACTCAAAAAGGTTCACACAGATGATAATAGTTCGGATATGTTGACTAAGACTTTGTCGAGAGACAAACATTTAAAGTGTCGAACTTTGGCGGGTATGGTTGATATCTCCACCTAAGTCGGTAGGGGGAGAATTGTTGAGTATACCTCCTTATTGGATTGTGGGACCCAATTGGTTTATTAAAAGAGTTTAATTTGGTTTGGTATTAGTTATAATATATTTTTATATATTATATCTAATTTTGTGGAGACCCAATTCAATTTGGATACAACTAGGGTTTTGATAAAACAAACCCAAGATTTAACAATATATATAATATTGTTTTGTTTGTCCCGTGGTATATCTAGTGGCAGCTAATTGATTTCGGTGAGAGGACTTGGAAGATTTGTGTGGCTGTTACAAATTTAATTCATAGTTCTCCAAAAAGTGCTACGGTTGCTACATGGGATTAGTGTTCAATCTTGGTGGGTACCGTTTGGCTACGGAAGCTTGGAAGGTTTTGTTTGGGTGCATATTTTTGATTGCTTGAGTGAAGATTGATTTGGGCTATAATTTTTGAGTCTTCTTCAACTCTGGTTCTGAAGATTTTGGTTCATCTATTTGGTGAGGTCTTTCCTCTTATTTATTTGTGATTATTTGGAATTCACCTAAGGGTGGTTTTGTGAGACCATTTGTGTTTCGTTTGTAATCGTTTGGAAACTTATTTGGTTGATAGTGGAATCGGATTTCGATTCCGTGGACGTATCTTATATTGAGGGAACGACGTAAAATTCTTGTGTTGCCTTTGATTTAATTTTTCCACATTAGTTTTTATTCCCATTAATTGATTTACTTGTGGGAAATCACATATTTTCCCTAACAGGATGGTGTCTTTGTTACTGATCAGAAAGAAATTCAACATGCTTTTGTGGATTATTTTAAGAAGCTATACCATAGCCATGGCCTTGTTGATTCAGGCACTCCTCCTAACTCCTTGTCCTATCCAAGTAATTTCAATTGTTGTCTGCTATAAACTGTAAAATTTCTGAAGAACATAAGTTTTGCTGGATTCCCCTTTCGTGATGGAGGAGATTAGAGAGGCTGTGTTTTCCATGGGAGGGCTTAAAGCTCCAAGTCCTGATGGAATAATAGCAGCCTTTTATCAAAAACACTGGGGGATAGTGGGGGAATCAGTGGTCTCGGCTATTTTATTTATTTATTTATTTATTTAAATTCTGGTCATATGCATAGAAGGTATCTATTTTCCATTTAGCTTTATGGGTGAGATTTCTCAAATTTAAATTTAAATTTGAGAAAATTGTTCAGGCACGTAGGGTCCACCCTCATTTTGCTGATCTAAATTCCGATAACCATAATCTTATAATTTTATCACGTTTGTGTTTTAAAAAAACAGATAGTTTATTTTCAAAAATACATGTAAATTTAGGGACAAACATGATAAAATGATAATGTTACGAATATTGAATCAACGTAACTATTTTTTTGAATGATATACTGAGAGCCTTGTAAATTTAATGATTTTGGATTTTCAAAACAGAATCCCTGGTGAGTCTTACATGCCTAAACAATTATTCCAAGTTCAAATTTAAATTTGAAAGAAGACAATCTTCTTGTTAACTTATTCTATTGTTAATTTTGGCATGTGGTAATTGATTTGTCCTGCAAATTTAATGTCACTACAATAAATTAAGATTTTTGTAATGCTCAAACTTTTATTACTCGGATATCATTACCAATTTTTTCATATTTAAGTCAATTTATAAAATAATAAAATGTGGAAACACGATAAAGAAAGAGTAAACCATAAATGTCCCATCTCGTAAATACATTGATGAAATGTTCAAATTTAATACTCATAACAAATGCCTTTAAGCTTATGTTACAGAATTTCAGAATAGACAACTACAATGAAAAGAAATACATTCGTCCTACCACACCTTGGCATTTCACTTAAAATTCACAAACTTCAAATCCCACAAATAAATTAAACTTCTTGATTCTTGGACGGAGCATTCAACTCCGCACCTGAAAAGTGGTGTAACAACTAGGATGAATAAATATGTCCAGGAAGGATCTCCGATGATTCTAAACAATAACAACCTATAGATATATATAATCATGAATGTTCCAAATCAATACATATACATATACATAATGTTCTCTTTGATATCCAAAATATACACACGACCATATATATTTCCAAAGAATCCATGTTTAGTAATTTAAGAAAATAAATTCTCATCTTTCCAAATTCACTTTCAATTATTCAAAGGTTTTCCCTTCACTTTGTTCAAAATCAAAACCATGTTCATGCAAATAATGTCAATAGCTAATAATCAACAATCCACGGATAACACCCACGACTACTAGCTCAATTACACATGTTGATTATCAACTACAACATCGTCATGTACTTAACTATATTCTCAAGGCACATATTCATCAACCAGTAACTCAACAGATATACATACACCAACTATGAAATCTCATATACAGAACATCTCGTGGTCTCGCCAAGCCCTACATCAGAGCCCGACTTTATTAGTGGCTAGTCAGAAGGAATGCGATACCTATATATAGCACGGTCTGTTTTACCAGTTGCCAGTTGGAAGGAATGCATTACCTCTATATAGCACTGCCTGCTTTACCGGTGGCTAACCGTAAGGAACACATTACCTCTATATAACCCAGCATGCTTTACTGGTTGCTAACTGAAGGATCACATTACTGTTATATAGCACAATCACATTCCACAAAACATCAGCTTCTCAAATTACTTCTATTCATTCTCATCTACTTACATGATTACACAAACTCATAATGTTTTCAAGTCATTTTAAATTACACAATTAATCAACAACACATAACCTATTGTACAACAACCAATACCATCCTGCATTGATAACCAATGACAAAATCTCTAAGCATTAATTAATATAAGCTCTTATAAACAAAACAATGTAATTCTCATAATTTTCATACCTTCAATAACATCAATATAGTCTAATTCGTTATTAACAAATCAAAATGTTCCAAGATTTCCATAATCAATTCCTTGTTTTCAATAATCAATAATTTTCAACCTAGCCAAATTCATGGCAACCAATTACTTCTTTCTCTTTCTAATTCTCAACAAAATCAATATGGCTCAACGCCTATAAAATCATCATTTCTCATAAATCATAAATTAAGAGGAAAAAAAAAAGGACTTGTTACATTAAACATGGTAAATATGTTTCATTGGCTCATAATTCACATAATCAATAGCAAAATCTAACATTAAATACTTTTAAGTCAAAACCCTAACCTTCATCTATATGCATTTCGAAATCTCATATCAAAATCATAATTTTATGCAATAAAAAGTACCACATATCTATCTATAATGAAATATTGAAAAGAAGCAAAGAAATTCCTACCTCTTGAAACGAAGAGAAGAAACCTGAAAAATCAATTTTGCCGAAATTTCGATCCAATCAATCAAAATGTAGCCCTCGTCGAACTTGTCATTTTGATCTAAAGAACTATTATCAAAATCTTCTTCGATTTGCTTGGATTGAAGGATTTGTGTAGTTTTGACTGTCACGACCCAAATCCGTCCCTATAGGTTTAGCGTCATAACCGACTAGTAATCATGGGGTGACCCAAGGCCTCTGAACAGATTGAGCAAAGTAAAAGGGGCTAACAGAAGGAATTACAAACATACATCATCCATAGAGTAGTGTAGACATACATGGGATGAAAATTTTAAACTTAATTTACATTACTAAGACGTTATACCCAGGTCACCATCTATATATACAGATAAACAAAAGACATGTTCAGACTTAACAAAAGAAATACAAAAAGATTTTTAACATGGTTCACAAAAACTTGACCACATCACGACGGGAACCCCCTCGGGAGGCACAGTGGCTGGCTGACCAAAACAACTCTCCAAGCAGTAGCTTAGGCCTAGTCCTGTGCCTGATTACCTACATACATAAATAATAGAATGAGCTGGAGCCTAGTGAATAACAACAGGGTAAAGGGGTATGAGTGATGTCTAAAATAGATTTAGAAATCAGAGTCTATATTAGAATAGATTAAGATTCACATGCTTATACAGAATTCATGAGCAGTTATATGTATCCATTAGCTAACAAATCAGATTGGTCACAAGACCCATATGCATAGTTGGTACTGACGACCGTAAAGGTCAACATCTTTGTGCACAAAAAGCCATGGTATTGTTACCCCTAGACGAGGGCCACACGAACATAAGCCGCGGTATTGTTACCCCTGGGCAAGGGCCACATGAACATAAGCCACGGTATTGTTACCTCCAGGCGAGGGCTGGCTCGAAGAAAATGGCCTTAGGGTGGTCAACATTAGCCCGGAAGTGAGAAAAACGGGCGCCGGGGGGCGCCGGAAGAGCATAACAGGTTGCTTGGACAATTGCTAGCCTCCCACCCTCCAGTGATCTTTTTGATGATAAAACAGAGGTACCTGCCAAAAATGAACAAAAACCGATGCAAAACGAATGCTCGGGGGCCAAAACACGTAGTTCGGGGTCCCGAAAACCGGCCGTTAAGCACCGAAGGTGGTGTTTGGCCATGAAGTGGGTATCTAAGACCCCAGTGTCCCTCGTTATGATAAAACAGAGGTACCTGCCAAAAATGAACAAAAACTGATGCAAAACGAATGCTCTGGGGCCAAAACACGCAGTTCGGGGTCCCGAAAACCGGCCGTTAAGCACCGAAGGTGGTGTTTGGCCACGAAGTGGGTATCTAAGACCCCAGTGTCCCTCGTTATGATAAAACAGAGGTACCTGCCAAAAATGAACAAAAACCGATGCAAAACGAATGCTCGGGGGCCAAAACATGCAGTTCGGGGTCCCGAAAACCGGCCGTTAAGCACCGAAGGTGGTGTTTGGCCACGAAGTGGGTATCTAAGACCCCAGTGTCCCTCGAAAGGGAGTAAATGAGATGCATGCCAAAAACCGGAGGAATCGGGGATGGTTGGGTGGTCCCGAACCGAGGCACACGGCCTGACGGCTCCGAAAACCGGGGAGCGGGCTCCGAAATGGGCAAAATGGCCTACGGCCACGAAAAGTAGCCCACGGCCACTGCGAGATGATCTGCTAGACCTCTCCCTCCCCTCAGGAAGAAAAACAGAGAAAACCGAGTTTGGTTCGCAAACCGAGACAAGGCACAAAAGAGAGTTCGGAAGTCCGGGGGCAGGGCGCACGGCCGCGACTTTGAGACTTCTGAACGAGCACGATATGCAACATCACCGAGCGCTCAACCGGTGACGTCTGAGTCTTAAGGTCGGTCAAAAATGGGGTGTCTACAGTTGCCCCTCTTTGACAGAACTCGGAAGTCATAACAATGACGGGAGTGAATGTCAAAGCCCAGAGACGACCCATTTTTGACAAGGCCGAAGACTTAGACTATCATACAAGATGAACAGAGATATGCGCCCGCAGGCGTGCCCGCAGGCAAGGGGGGGCAAAATGCAAAGCGACATGCACAGAGCCAAATGATCATGCAAATGCAGCAAGCTGTAATGAGGCAAGTATTCGCAAATAGATGCAACAATTTTAAGCAAGAATGCAAAGCAACAACTACATTTCATGCAGTTTAAGAATGCGGAGAATGATTCGATTCTCGTCACGTCTCACACGGAGAAGATACAATACCTGCGCGATTCGTCTGGTCGCACCAGCCCCAAATGAACCGTACATACAATATCGTGCCTGCAAAAGAGAGAAATTCAACAAGAACAACATGCTAACAACATACATTCAATGTAATTCCGAAAGTTTGACACACGCAGTGTCGGCGAGTAAACGCATCGCGATGCGAGAAAGGAACGTGCGTGACAACGCATGCACAAGCACAGGGATATGGTACACCAAGAAATCATGCATGACAATGCAAAATGTTGATTAGAATACAAGTTATACGCACAACAATGCAAAAAGAGCACGAATCAGGGTGCCCGTCGGTTGCGAAACAACGAGTAAGAAAACGCGCATTTCGGCGAAGGCAACTCAATCGCGGCCTCGATTTCACCTCCCGGAGAGGTTACAACATGATCAAAAAGGATACACCTTGATTTTGATGAGTGATGATGAGACACATATCAGAAACTGCAGCTGAAGTTCCGGCGGACCGATTTCGCGACCGGAAGTGTACTTTTCTTGAACTTTTTCAGGTCCTGGGAGCTCCAATCTTCCTCAAAATTTGCAAGGAGCTAGAGGGGGGAGTGGGGAACACCACCGGCCAGGTGGGTGCCCTAGGAGAGGCCACCGGCCAGGGGAAAAAAAGTGGATGGCCAGCCAGCTAGGAAAGGTGGCCGGCTGGCCATCTGTCAAAAGTAGGGGCATTTTGGTCATTTTTCTCATTTCTATATATACACTCACCCATTCAATCCGAAATCACACCTACAGCTGCAAAACTTCCTCCCCTTGCTCCCTAAGCCATTTTCTCCTTCAGATCTGCACTTTATACGCGCTTTTCAGCCTTTTCTGCAAGTTGTTTTCGCGAAATCCTTCAGTTTTAAGCAGTTTGAAGCGACTAAATTTTGATTTCGGAGCTTCTTCTCTCATTTTCACCACTTGAGGTAAGTTTGTCTCAATATTTGGAATATTTTCTCGGGAGTTGACTTTTGTTGACTTTTTCATTTCCCGGGAGTTGACTTTTGTTGACTTTTTCCAATTTTGGCTCATTTTGCTCATTTTTGCTCCTTTTTGCAGATTTCTCGAAATGGCAGGCAATTTCCCTCACGGCGGAGGTCCTCCAGGTGCCGGAGATGATTTTGACATTATGGCACTCCCCCCGAGAGTCCGCCCTTTTATCCCCGAGAGATATGCCCCGGCGGTGCACATTCTTCCGCGGGCGGTTTTCCGTCATTTCATTGACTTCAACGACCGGGCACCTGGGGATTTGCTTTTGCGAGAGCCGGAGCGGCACCTCTCTCATGATGCGCGAGAGGTATTTTACTTTATTTTCTGCATTTTTCGTGCGCTTTGTAGCTTTGCCATGCTTAAACACACAGTTGTAGCTTATGACATAGTATTTTGCTTGCATCCTGAACATGTATTTTAAGCACTTGAATTTCTGAACACACGGCTCATTGACTGATTGATTGTGAACACACGGCATACTTCAGTTAAGCATTGAACCACAGCTCAAACACTAATTTGTCGAACACACACAGCGAATTCGAAGGTGAACACACGGCGCCACACGACTACGAGTAGACACAGTCCCAAACTCTGATTTTCTGAACACACAGTCCGAGTTGATGATGAACACACAGCCCACACTGATTAGGATTGAACACACAACCCAAAACATAGATTTACTGAACACGGAGCCCAGATAGAAATTAGGTGAACACGCAGCCCACTGAGTAGAATTTTGAACACGCAGCCCAAAACACTGATTTACTGAACACGCAGCCCAGATAGAAATAAAGTGAACACGCAGCCCACTGATTAGGATTTTGAACACACAGCCCAAAACACTGATTTACTGAACACGCAGCCCAGATAGAAATAAAGTGAACACGCAGCCCACTGGTTTTTCTGAAATTTGAACACGCAGCCCAAATACCAAATTTACTGAACACGCAGCCCAGATTTAGTGAACAAGCAGCCCACAGATTTTTCTGAAATTTGAACACGCAGCCCAAATACCAAATTTACTGAACACGCAGCCCAGATTTAGTGAACACGCAGCCCACAGATTTTTCTGAAATTTGAACACGCAGCCCAAATACCAAATTTACCGAACACGCAGCCCAGATTTAGTGAACACGCATCCCACAGGTTTTTCTGAAATTTGAACACGCAGCCCAAAATACCAAATTTACTGAACACGCAGCCCAGATTTAGTGAACACGCAGCCCACAGGTTTTTTCTGAAATTTGAACACGCAGCCCAAATACCAAATTTACTGAACACGCAGCCCAGATTTAGTGAACACGCAGCCCACAGATTTTTCTGAAATTTGAACACGCAGCCCAAATACCAAATTTACTGAACACGCAGCCCAGATTTAGTGAACACGCAGCCCACAGGTTTTTCTGAAATTTGAACACGCAGCCCAAATACCAAATTTACTGAACACGCAGCCCAGATTTAGTGAACACGCAGCCCACAGGTTTTTCTGAAATTTGAACACGCAGCCCAAATACCAAATTTACTGAACACGCAGCCCAGATTTAGTGAACACGCAGCCCACAGGTTTTTCTGAAATTTGAACACGCAGCCCAAATACCAAATTTACTAAACACGCAGCCCAGATTTAGTGAACACGTAGCCCACAGATTTTTCTGAAATTTGAACACGCAGCCCAAATACCAAATTTACTGAACACGCAGCCCAAATTTAGTGAACACGCAGCCCACAGATTTTTCTGAAATTTGAACACGCAGCCCAAATACCAAATTTACTGAACACGCAGCCCAGATTTAGTGAACACGCAGCCCACAGATTTTTCTGAAATTTGAACACGCAGCCCAAATACCAAATTTACTGAACACGCAGCCCAGATTTAGTGAACACGCAGCCCACAGGTTTTTTCTGAAATTTGAACACGCAGCCCAAATACCAAATTTACTGAACACGCAGCCCAGATTTAGTGAACACGCAGCCCACAGGTTTTTCTGAAATTTGAACACGCATCCCAAATACCAAATTTACTGAACACTCAGCCCAGATTTAGTGAACACGCAGCCCACAGATTTTTCTGAAATTTGAACACGCAGCCCAAATACCAAATTTAGTGAACACGCAGCCCAGATTTAGTGAACACGCAGCCCACAGGTTTTTCTGAAATTTGAACACGCAGCCCAAATACCAAATTTACTGAACACGCAGCCCAGATTTAGTGAACACGCAGCCCACAGATTTTTCTGAAATTTGAACACGCAGCCCAAATACCAAATTTACTGAACACGCAGCCCAGATTTAGTGAACACGCAGCCCACAGGTTTTTCTGAAATTTGAACACGCAGCCCAAATACCAAATTTACTGAACACGCAGCCCAGATTTAGTGAACACGCAGCCCACAGGTTTTTCTGAAATTTGAACACGCAGCCCAAATACCAAATTTACTGAACACGCAGCCCAGATTTAGTGAACACGCAGCCCACAGGTTTTTCTGAAATTTGAACACGCAGCCCAAATACCAGATTTAGTGAACACGCAGCCCACAGGTTTTTCTGAAATTTGAACACGCAGCCCAAATACCAAATTTACTGAACACGCAGCCCAGATTTAGTGAACACGCAGCCCACAGGTTTTTCTGAAATTTGAACACGCAGCCCAAATACCAAATTTACTAAACACGCAACCCAGATTTAGTGAACACGCAGCCCACAGATTTTTCTGAAATTTGAACACGCAGCCCAAATACCAAATTTACTGAACACGCAGCCCAGATTTAGTGAACACGCAGCCCACAGATAAATGATTTATTTGCACACTGCTACTTCAATTCATTTGCACACAGCTTATTCATTTCATTGTGTACTGAACACATATATTCATTCTGAATGCAGGTTGGCTCTCGCGCCGTACGAGGATATGGCTCTACCGCCGCGAGAGACTGGTATGCTGAGCTTCCAGAGGCCGTCCGGGATCTGGTTGATCTAGCAGGGTTTGGACCATTCTGCGTGGGATTAGCACGTTGTCCTGCCAGCAGGACATTATTAGCTGCTCTGGTGGAGAGATGGTGGGACACCACCAATTCTTTCCACTTTTCTGCCACCGGGGACCTGACCATGACCCCGTTAGACTTCGCTGTGCTCACCGGCCTAGACACAGGCGGTTGGCCCATTCCTTACGACGAGGATATGGGAGAGTTGGAGGCTGCATGGATGCATCTGTTGGGGGCTCGCCCACCTGTAGATAGGGCTTCCGGGAGGGTCCGGTACACCTGGTTCTCTTCCGTTTCCGGAGGCCAGAGATGGAGCCTGAGTCTCCTGAGGAGATTGAGCAGTACACTCGAGGTTTTCTCATGTTCCTCTTTGGCACCACTTTGTTTGCCGATAGGGGGAACACTGTTGGGCTGTATCTGCTGAGCGCCTTGGTGGACCTATCACAGGTCAGACGGTATGACTGGGGTGGCGCCGGCCTGGCTACCCTTTATTGTTACATGAGTACAGCCTCTTGCGGGCGGGGAGACTTGCTTGGCGGTTATTGGAGAGCCTGGGAGGTACGCTCTGCCCTCTTGATGATTTACATTTCTGCTTCTCATTACTTGTTCATTGCACACACGGCGCACTTTACATACTGTATTCTGCCTTTAGCACTTTGTATTCACATTCCGCACTGCTTTTCTCAGCTATGGGTGTACGTATACTTTCCCATATTAGCTCCGGAGATGGAGGTGGCTGGAGTCCTTATGACTCCGTTTTCACTGGTATTTGAGGGCGAGCATCGAGCGAGACCTCGAGAGACTCTCTTCTACTTGCGACAGTATTTTGATACTGTGCGGACGACAGAGGTATTTCAGAACTCTCAGTTCCTTTCATTTTCATCTTAGACTTGCCCTGTATATTGCTGATTTCTGATTGATTTATGCACTGGTTATCCGCAGATTACTTGGCAGCCCTGGGCGGTCTTTGGCGATGGTCTCCGACATCAGTATCCCGGAGGATCGAGTAATTCCCAGTATAGGTTCCTGCTCGAGGGACCAGTTGGTAGGGCGTGGTTCCTGGGGGAACGCTTTCTGCGCCAGGTGTGGGGATACGATTCTCAGGACCCTCCTGCTGTACCTCCAGCCACTATGCGGACTGTGGATAGGCTATCTTCCCATGAGGTCATCAGTGCTATGCAGGGCAGCGATGCTTTGTTACATATCATGGACGGGGACTACGCCACCTATCGTCGTATATATCTGATGCCCCCCTTGACGGGAGTGCGTGCTCCGACACTGAGGCCCACTGATATACCATCTTCGAGTCGTGCCCGTGCTACGGACATCCCTTCCTCTAGCAGGGCTGGTGTATCTAGGGGTAGAGGTAGTTCTATTCCTCCGATCCCTCTGTCTCTTCATCCTCATGCTGGGTGGCCAGACATGCTGACCGAGCTGACGAGCTGGCGGTTCGGGACTCCTTACCAGGTCCCGTTAGAGCTTCCTCTTCCTGACCACGGATATGTCAGAGACCCTGATTCACCACCAGTATGTTTTACAGCTTTGATTCATCAGTCAGGTATTTGGACATTCATTCCTTTACTGATAGTTTTGCATTTGTACATGCAGCCTCCAGTTGAGTACACAGACGAGCTGCTCGGGATGCTGGCCACGTTCGAGGGCATGATCCTACGGAGGGAGGCACAGCTAGCCATCATGGGAGTACAGGTACTGTGCATCTTCCCTGCATTTAGCATAGTTCTGATAACATACTGGTTTTGAACATTCTGCTGTATTGATAGTCTGTGTAGAGCACATCTGACACACACCCCACTCACATATTGTACTTGCATCTACTTTTCATATTTGAACTGATGTATGGAACTCTTCATTTTCAGATGCCTCCTGTATATGCACCGTCGCAGGCCAGGCCACCCGGGCCTTCTCAGAGCGGTCGAGGTGCTGGGCCATCCAGGCCTTTTCGAGGAGCTGGGCCATCTAGGCCTTCTCAGGGAGCAGGGCCATCTAGGCCTGTCCGAGGAGCTCGAGGAGCAGGGTCGTCTCGCAGACGCAGGGCACCCATTATTGAGGAGGAGGAGGAGGTCGCAGACCGTGAGTCAGAGACATCTGCTGGGGAGGAAGGCTCCGGTCTTGGTTCCGGGAGTGGAGGCGAGGCTGAGGGGGATCCTGAGGATGACAGCTCTGATCCGGATGGTGATGATGGTGCAGAGGTTGTCCCACAGAAGAGGATGAGGGGGCCTCCTCATTCCCGCTCCCGAGGATATTGATGTTATTTCCTGCTTTATTTTACTTTTTGGCTAGTAGTTTGTAGCACTTTGCACATTGTTAGGCAGTTTATATCCTGTAAAACTTGTACCTTTATTTGTTGTAAACATGATGGAATGAAACAGCTTTTGAAAAGATGTTTGTATTTGAAATTCTTAGCATCGTATCGCATCATTTTGCACAAAAATGGAATTGAATGGGAATGTGCCTTGTGTATTTACCAGGTCAGGTAATGAACCGACGCAACAAATCAAACAACTCGACTCACCAAGAAATAACAGAACCTTAGCAAGTTTACAACTCGATAAGCAAAGTACAACAATGTTAACGACTCGATAAACAAGACTTAACAAAAATTGCGTAAACAAAAAGCAATAACTCAAAACACAAACTGCGACAGCTCGACAAAACTTACAACTCGATAAACAAAACAACAACTCGATAAGCAAAAATACAACAAAGCGCACTTCGGATGGACGATCTGGATGATGGAACGTATCCGAAACTGAGAGAAATGGAGGCCTTCGACATCCTTGATGCGTAGAAATGCCTCAAACTTCTTTCCGGAGGGTAAAACAGGACCAATGCGTGGCCGAACACATTTTGCATTTGGAGACTAGAGGATGGCCAGCCTACTAGGATAGATGGCCGGCCGGCCACCTCCCCCACAAACCCAGAATTTTGACACGTGTCCTGTGAATAGTGTTTTGGCCCCTATAAAAGCCCCAGCCCTGGAACTATTCATTTTCAATCACCGTTTCTCACAAAAAATGGAAGGCATTTCTCGCAGAAAATCTCACAACTTGGATTTCTTCTCTAGACGGCTCGGAAAA
>JAPPVO010000031.1:149691519-149752416 GCA_030407325.1 Camellia japonica
TATTCTGTATCCAGATAGCAGTGTATGGGCTGCAATGGGAACCGTTTGCTGCTGCTGAGGCTAGATTGTTGGAAGAGAATGCGTGGTTGAAATAGCAAGTTCATATGCAGATAGTGAATATGGGCCAACCACAAGAACAAGGGCAGTCTTCAGTATCTATCACCAACAATGGCAGCACAGTTGAATTGAGGGGTGGCTTGGTCAATAAATATGAGTCTTCAGTCCAAAGCACAAGTCAGTTTTCAGTCCAAACCTGTCTTGGTTTGGTGGAGTGACCAGTGGTCTGCTGCTGCTGTCTTGTGTTTCATGACGATGAGGGGACCAGTTTTGTCCATTCATATTTGTTCATTGTTTATTATGATCATTCTTAGCAATTTCTACCGTCATTTTGGTGCTTTGGCTATTCAAAATTCACCATTGGAGTTTATACTTTCAAATCTGCTGAGGCATAGCAGCTGTTGTGTTGGAGTGAACATCCCCAATCTAGCTCTGTGGTTATCTCATATCAGTCCAGCCAGATTTGGTCTTAAAGGGCTTCATTGAACTTTGTTGCTGCTCTGTTTTCACTTCATTTTCAGTTGGGGACTCGCCAACTTTTGTTGTTTTGTTCTGGGAAGCTATGATGCAACTTTCTTTCCAGATTTTATGTACTCCTTTTCTCTCAAGTTTAATAAATCTTTTCTTTGCCGATCAAAAAAAAACTACATGAGATGAGAGAGGCCCTTTTGAGCTTTTTATAGAGTGGCAAGTATTTCTTTGCAGGTACATCTATCATGCATGACGCATGAGTTGCATCCAACGAGTGACGCAAATTAAGAGTGGAAAAGACAAATACTACTCAAGTACCTACTTGGCAACATGTCATGTGTGAATAAAATAATGAAAACATTATAGAAAAATGGGACAGTTTTAAAATAATTACATGGTAGGTGATTTTTTTTAATTTTTTTTTTTTCCTTGGACATGTCTAATAGATAAGAAAGACTTATACTAAACATAAAAAATACTTGCACCGCAATGAAAATGAGTCCAAATGAAATGTAATTTCGCCTAAAATAATTTTCTTTTAGATTGACTTTCTTAAAGAAGAAAATGGTTAGAAAAATAAAATCAAATATTTTTTGAGTTTATTTAGTATTAAAGTTGTAAAAATTATAAGAATTTTTTCTCTTAACAACTCATATTAACATTGGTCCTGCGGATTAGTCAGTTCATATAGAGTTATTAAAAATATATATATTATAATTAACTTCATATTTTCTTACCCCAAAAAAAAAAAATTAAATGTTTAAATTTGTCCATTTAAAGAGTTAATTATAATTCAACTTTCAAATTTCTTAAAATTTTTCTTCTAAAATTTCCATCTTAATCAAATACATATGACAGTTAATCAACGACACAAAATTTTTGTTTTTGTTTTTTGTAAATATAATTTAACATCTTCCCACTCCCAACTCCTATAAATACTACTCTCTTTCTCTCTCTCTCTCTTCCTCCTATAGTTTCGGGAGCATTTGGAAAGAATATCTATAAATAATCCTAATGGAACAACTGTAATTAAAACAAAATGTAAATATTATGTACATTTACTTTGTGTTGCATCTGTAGGGGTACTAGTCATCTAAAAAGACATGCTAACAAACATTTACAAAGTCAACAACTTGATATTAGAACTTAAATGCAATTAGGGAGTTCAACAGCTGGTATTTGTAAACATTTTCATATGATCTTGTACGTGCACAAGATTCTGTAGTTAATTATATTATTAAGAAAATAACATTTTACTACTAATTAATGTCCCAATTTTTTAGAAATGATTCACAGATGTTTTGTACCTTGATATCAAGGTTTTTCAAGAAATACTACTAAAGGATTTTAAAAAAATTTAAGATATTAAAATTGAATTATTTAACTTTTTTAAAGATTCGAATGAAAGAGTTTGTTTAGCATCTGATCTGTAGTTAAATAGTGGTTTAGAATATCAATGCATCACTGCATATTATATTGATAATTATTAGAAATTAAATAAAAGAATCATTTCATTTATATTAGTTGAACTTCCATACAATAGTTATTCACTTGGGGTGGCAATAATGAATGTATTATATGAGTGAGTTTTGCAAAATAAAATATTTACTATTGGTTTAGATAATACATCATATTATAATCATACTGTAACGCATTTAAAATCAATTTTACAATTACTTGTTGATGGTGATTTATTTCATACTCATATTTTAAACTTGATTGTTAAAGAAGTTATACATGTATATGAGACTTTTGTACTGATAATAAAACATGCAATTCTATCTATTATGTCTTCTCCTAATTGAATTTCAGAATATAAAAAAATTTGTCAACAAGAATGTATGCAATTTAAAAAATTAATTTTAGATATAGACACTGGGTCGAATTCAACGTATAATATGTTAAAGAGAGCTTGTAAAAAAAGAAAAACAATGGATTTATATTTTTCAACAACAACAATAGGAGGAATACTAATTCTCACAGAAGATAATTGGCGCCACGTAAACTTATATAAAGATTTTCTAAAAGTTTTCATGCTGCAACAAAATTATTTTCTTTGTACCTCTATGGATTATGTACCTCTACTCAGTTCTGCTGGTCTGATATGGAACAATTTATCTCCTCCAAAAGCCAAATTCATTACTTGGTTGGCATGGAAGGGTAGACTTAAAACAAAGGATTTTTTGCACCGAATTGGAGTGTTGAGGGGGAATATGGATTTACATTGTGTGTTTTGCAATTCTGATTTGGAATCTTCTAATCATATTCTATTGCTCTGTCCTTTTGTATGGAAGGTGTGGGTAAGCATAATTGAGTGGTGGGGGCTGGTGTGGGTAACACCAGATTCAGTAGACAATTTAATTCAATGGTGGTTGAGTTGGAATTTTAATAAAAAAGAAAGGATGTTTTGGAGATCTATTCCCTCAGTTGTGCTTTGGTCTGTCTGGAAATGCAGAAATGAGTGTATTTTTGCTGTTAAGCATCCAGATTTGGTGGAGTTATGTGAGACAATTAAGGTAAGGTTAGCACTTTGGTGGAAATCACATAATTCTGAGTGCCTTTATTCTATAAATGATATTGTGATTAATTTTCAGGTGGTGAAACAAAGCTTGTAAAAGCTGATTGGGTGTGCAGATGTATGGATAGTAGGAGCAAATGTCCCATGAGGGTAACAGCAGCATTGTGGGTGGGCATGGTGCATTCTATGTTCTACAAATGTCCTAGGAGTGTAACAGCAGCATTTCGTGGGTGGGTATGGTGCATTTTATGTTCTGTCTCCTACTAAGTAGCACCTGTAGCTTTATGGGTCAGTTTGAAGATCTGCTGATATGGTGTGTGGGAGTTCTGCATTAGTGATGTGGTTTAGGTGATCAGAGAGCTCTGGATGTTTTGTTGTTATGTTTTTCTTGTTTTGGCTGTTTTTGTTTGGTTAGATGGAGTTTGGACCTCGGTTTGATTATGGTGGTTTTGGAGAACATGGTGAGTTATGCACTTGAATGTTTGGTCCTCTAAATGCGCATCAGTGGTTGGAGTTGCAGTTGGAGCTATTGCACCAGTGGTTGGAGTTATAGATGTTGCTCCGATGTTCATCATTTGTTCATCCTCTATTTCTGTTGCTGTCCTATTTTGGTTGTGAGAGCTTATCAAGATTGGAAAAGCTAGAGACGTTATATCTTGAGGATAACAATTTCAACAAGAGCATCATTCTATGTTTGATTTCATTGATCTGAATTGTTGTTCTGAATTGTTGGCATTATTAGTGGGCCTGCACCAACAGATTGGGTAGGTGCACTGTTTTATCACCATCAGTTGGTTCTTTGTTTTGAGGCTTGGTTGGGCTGTTGATTGGAAGTGCTGTTGGGTGAAGCTCACGGTATAAGGGATTGTTATATACTATATGAAGCATAAATATCAATCCTGCTGGTGGTGTTGCTGAGATGGCTGTGGTTTTAATCTTGTTTTGTTGTGGTAGATTTAAACCAGACCACCATGTTGCTGCAGAGTGGATTGTAATTTAATTGGCATGAAAGGTTTAGTGAAGAAGATAGGAGTTATTGACAATATGGATCAATTTCAGTTGCCATGTTCAAATTTAGTCTTGTGGCTGCTATGATGTTATGCTGCTATGTTGGTATGGTATGTTATGATGTTGGTGTGATGGTCCCTGCTCAGATAGGTTCAGGCTGTTTGTTTGTTCTGTGCCTCTATTTTGCTATGTCTATTTTGGTGGCTGTTTTACTTCTTTTTTCTTGTTGGTTTCTTGCCAACTCTGGGGGTGCTAGCAAATGATAGAATGGGCTTTTTGGTGCCAACCTAGTTGGGATGATTTAGCTCATTGTGATGCCTTTGCATTTCCCTTTCCTTTTTTTGATGTAATGTGTTTTGCACTTTGTACTTCATTTTTACATCAATAAAGTTCCATTCTTTTGCCGATAAAAAAAAACAAAATTATTTTCTTTTATATATATATACCTATTTCACCATTTATTTTACATATATTAGCAGAAATAATGAAAATTTTCACAAAATATATGCATAATGAATATTATGTCATCATTATTATTGTAATGAAAAAAAAAAATTTGATAAATATTTTTGATCAATTTGCTCATCTGTTAGGTTTAGCCATCATAGTTGATTGTAGGAGTAAAGACACTAGTTTACAAAAAATTTTACAACTTATTTTTGCTGATAAAAAACAATTTGACCCTATTATGCAAGCATATAAAAATTATTTGAAGACTATAAGGAAGTTGTACCTGCAAATAGACCTACACACACTACACCGATCTCATCTTAAGGTGAAAGAATAAGTGTTTTTTCAATAATAAAAACTAGAAGAATATCTCAAAATGCAAGTGTGAGTAGTTTTGAATTACAACGTTATTTAGATAACCCACCTGTGAATGATGACGACGATTTTGATATTTTGAATTGGTGGAAACAAAGCAAAACAAAACTATGTGACCTGTGCTTTCACAGATGACCCGTAATATACTAACTGTTTCTATTTCTGCAGTGGCTTCTGAAATAGCTTTTAGTGCAAGTGGATGGGTATTGAGCGATTACCACAGCAGACTTTCACCCAAATTTGTTGAGGTACTTATGATATTGAGAGATTATATGCATGAGCTTACAAGAAGACAAGATTGTAGTGAAAATGAGAGAATTCAAGGCGATTTGAATGATATATCATTGGGTATCGTGAGTGAATTGTGCACCTCCTCCGATGATTGATCAACAATTTTTTTCCCACTATTTAATGTCATAATGTTTTTATTAGATTATTGAGGTAGAGTATAATAAAAATGATTGGTAGGCTAGTAGCTGCCAACCTAATTGGGATATACTTGACCTATAATGATGCAATTTCTCTTTCATCATCAATAATCTATATTTATTTTATTTAATAATATAAATTTTTGTAATATTTTATTTCATTTTGAAATAAAAATTATTAATTAAATGTTATCTATTAAATTACAATATATATAAAATTATTCATTTCATTTTTTTTTTCCCCGGGAAAGAATTAAATAAGAAAGTGGCATAACTTCATACTTTTTGAGTCATAACTACAAGATATAACATAATCAAGTATCTCATTAATCATAACTAAAATAATGTCATAACTTAAAAAGAAAATTAGTCATAACTAAAGTAGAAAATGACATAACTTGATACTTATTACTTAGTCATAATTAAAAATAAAAATAAAATCATAACTAAACACCACACATATAACGGTTTCGGTTTAGACCAGACTTATTTCATGCTCTTAGATTCGAGATTTCATACCTTTAACGGTTGTTCATAACCTTTATCATCTTGTAGTAGTCGAGTTGAGTTGTTGGTTGTGTTTGAAACATGTTGGGAGTTGTTTTTTCAATAGAGTTGATGTCCAGATTTCTTCTTCTTCACTCGAGCGATGGTTTGACCATTCAAGCAGTCTTGAGATCTCCTAGTATTTTTGCAGATTTACAAAACTTCTAGGAGTACGGTGTTCTTCTCTCGAACGGTTCTTCTTGCGCTCAAATGATCTCTGTTGTCTGCAAAACTTCTGGAAGGTGGTCATTGTACGCTCAAGCGATATTTCTGGCGCTCAAGCAATCTCACTTATTGTATCTAACGCTCAAGCGGTGGTTTAGTTGCTCGAGCAATCTGTACATATATCAGTTCAGGAAAAGAGGTTTTAAATCACTTTTTTATTTCATTTCTCTCTCTCTCTCTCTCTCTCTCTCTCTCTCTAAAACTTCCCAAACCCTAATTTATTCTCATTCTCTCTCTAGTTCTTGCTTAAAACTTTAAATACTCCATCATCCATTGATTTCTCCACTATCACTCTTTGGAGAAAAAGGTAGAGCTCGTCGAAAGCTTCATTCTAATCAAAAAGGATTTTGTTTTTGGCTCCGTCAAAGTTTCACCCTTTGCTCCCTTCCTCTTCTACTCTTAAGGTAGGGGTTTCTCCAGCCTTCTAGTGTTCTTAACTTAGTTATGTGTTCCTTGACTAGCATTGAGCCTTGAAAATAGAGATTTTGGATTTAGGGTTTAGATTTTGAAAAGTAAAAGAGGGCTTTTCAAATGAGTTCTTGAGAAGGGTTGTGGGAATGTGTTTATTGTTAAGTTATGTTAAAAGATTGGAATATCTTCTTTAAAAGTGTTTTTGATATAAAAACATGTGTGACTTGAAAGTCATAAATGTTTGATTCATGAAAAAAAAGAGAGAAAGGATGTTGGGTTTTGAAACTATATAGAAAATGTATATGTTGATAATAAGAGTAGAGTTGGATATGTATTATCACTCCCATTTTGAAATTTATGAGATTGTATCTGTTATTGGAAAATTATCTGCTGGGTAGAAATATATGTTTTGGGCTATTGGTAGAGGATAGCTTTGATTGTTGTAGAAATTGCATGAGGATTAGGTCAATTGAAACTAATTACTCATACATCTTGCATTGAGTATTCTCCCATACTGAATCATTGAAAATGGATTGTTTTGAGAAAAAAATGGGTGTATACCTTGGTGAATCTGATTAGAGGGTGTGGTTGTGGTTTATATTGTTGGCTTGTGTGTCCTTGGTGAAAGTCCAAAAACTCATGCGGTTAGGTGCCGATCCTTCTGATTAATACCAGTAAAATGACTTTGGTAGTGCTTGTATAGCCACTGGCAAACATATACTTAGAGATTCCCAGTGTTTTGTATCCACTGTCTGATTTTCTGATATAAAATAATATTTTTCATGAATTGATATATAATCCTGGCAAGGCATTGTTTTAAGTTGGTAAAGTGTAATGTTTTGGCAAACGGCATGGCATCACATTGCATTCACCATATGATTTTGTTAAGTTTCATACGTTGTGTTTGGATATCTCTACTGGGTTTTAGCTCACCTTACATGGAAAACAACTTTCAGGTGCTGATGATATGCCTCCACCAAGGACATAGCTTTGGAGGATTTGGAGCCAAGAGTTTTTTTGTTTTTTGTTTTCTTTAATGTAATTATTTTTGTACAAGCCATGAGCTTTAACTGTATTGAGTTGATCTCACTTTTGTTGTACCCAAGCATCAACTTGGAAAGATATAGCCATCAGGGCATGAACTTATCTGTATTACCTTTTTGTTTTAGTTCACTCACATGTGGCATATGCTGTAGATTCAGGATCTATGATTTATGAATGTGTACTCACATATGTCGCCTATGGGTTGTTATTATTATTTCGGAGCGTTACAACATGAGCCATAACCAAATAGCTCTCATGAATTATAATAACTAAAATAATGTCATAACAAAAGAAGAAAATTGCATGACTTCCTAGTTGTTTAGTTATAACTAAAAAAACATAAGTCATATATAACTAAATACCACCACATAAAACATAACCAAATATCTCATTAATCTTAACTAAAATACTATAGTATAATTTTTTTTATCGCTTATAAATAATCTATATATATATAATATATCTATTAATTATTTTTCACCAAAAAAAGAAAAAAAGGCTTGCCAAGCCTAAGCCTAGGCCTGTGGCCCTATTTTGAGTGGGCTTGGGCTTGTGCCTAGGTCTAACTTTTGGCCTGGCCTAACTTGAATTATGGCGGGAGCCTGCACAGCCCGAAAGTGGGCCGACCCGAGCTTGGGCCCGGGCTCAGATGGACCAAATTTACACCCCTATTTCCAAGTATATTTTATTAGAACAAATTATACTGTTAGTCCCTATACTTTAGGCCTTATGTCATTTTGGTCCTTATAATTTCAATTTGATTGATTTTGACCATGAGTTTTTTACTTTGTCTCAAATTAGTTTCATTAATTCCAACTATTAGCATTTTGTTAAGACAAATGCGTACATGAATGACACTTTGAAATTTTTTATTTTTTTAAAAAATTTTATCAACAACCTTTGTTGATAAATAAACCATACAAAGTAGGAAATAATACAGCAATAAAGAAAAGCCTAGTGCATAGGTCATCATAATAAAGCTACACAATCCCAACTACGTTGGCACACAAAATCATAAGACAGCACCAAACCAGTAATTGGTGAGGAACCAACAGCAAAAACAGCAGCCACAAAAATAAACACCTCAAATACAAAGCCTAACCTGCTTAAGATTCATTACAATATCTTGAAAAGAGTAAGAAAAACATTTGAGATTGTATGTAGCCCATAAAGCTAACCTCAACTTCACAATCTCACCTAAAACATTTAGATTGGGTTGCCAGCCATTAAACATACTATAGTGGCCTGGTCAAAAATCTCAACCCATTTTGTTTTTGGTTGGACACGGGGTTATCCCAGGTAACCTTGATTGTTTTTGAGAAGTTTAAACCTCTGGTGTGTCTCGGGTTGGCTACTGGGTAGCAGCCGACGACCAGTAGGGTTGCACTCGAGATGTCGCTGAGGGTGGGTCTAGCCCGGGAGGGGCCACGACCAAATGTGGCTTTCAAGTTTTTGGCCCAAGAGAAAGTGCATTGCCCACGATGGGCTACGGTGAGGGGCTACAACTGGCATAGTCGGGCCGCAGTGTGCCTAGTTGTGCAGGTGACCAGGAGCGTTGGTGAAGGCGCGCTCGTGGTGGGTTAGACCGCTGCCACGATGGCGAGCCTTTATAGGTCGTCTGTACACTAAAAGAGTCACTTTTTTAGATCTTTCTGTCTTCTATCTCTCTTTTTGCCATTTTTGACCCTCAAACTTTTGAAGCTTGGGTTTCATCTATATTTATCCATTTTCTACCCCTAGTTCCATAGACCAAAATGTAAAGCTCGATGAGGGCTTCCATTTAATCTGAGCGGATTGTCTTTTTGTCGCTGGCAGATTTTTTCGACTTGTCTCCTCTCCTCTTCGCTTCAAGAGGTAGGGTCTATTTCTTTAACTCAATATGAATTCGGTAGTACGCTTATGGTAATTTCGGATATTTTAATATGTTGTTTTCGGGTTGATTTTGAAAGTTATGTTTTGAGGATTGAGGGTTTTGTTAAATTGGAGTTTGTTTAGTTATAATTTTGCTACTAAATCTATTTTATATATATAAAATTGCATGTGAGTATCTATAAGTGGAAAAGACCCAATTTGTGAAAAACTCTAAATATTAAGGTTCTGGAAGTAAGGTGGATTTTTGGAAAAGGATTTAGTTGGAAAATATGTTTATGAGATTTTGGAAACAACGAGTATTGAGTGCTCTTTTGAAAATGTTAAATTAGTTGGAAAAGTATATGGGTTTTGTAAATGTGATTTTGAAATGTTAGATTGTGTATCTGTATTGTTATTTTTTATTTATTGCATTAGAAATAACTATTTTGGCTATCTGTGGAGGATAGTATTGTTGTGTATTAGAAATTGCATGTGACTAAGCAATAAAATTATTTACAAAATCATACATATCATTATGCATGGCATGGATTTGGAACTCAACACTGTATGTTTTGAAAAGGTCGTTTTGAAAACAATTATTTCTATGTTTTTAAAACATTTTTTTTTTTTTGGAACTCATGTATTGTGTAATGAAAATGAGTGAATACCATGTGGAATCTGGGTAGGGAGTGTGTTGTGGTTAATTAAGTTGGCCTTTGTGTTCTTGGTGAAAGTTTAGAAACACACGCAGTTAGGTATCGATCTTTCCAAATAGTATCGGTAAAATGACAGTAGTAGTGCTTGTATAGCCTACGTTTACATGGGTGCCGATATCGTTGGTGAAATTCCAGTGAAATGGCTATCATGGTAGTGCTTTTGTAGCCTACTTTTTATACACTTTCCTAGAGATTCCCAGTGTTCATATTTACTGCCATGTTTTCTGTTTTAAAGGAAAGAATAATGGATTACGATTTGAACGCTGGAAATGTACAAGCAATGTAATTACTATTTGAAATGATGGTTTATGGAAGTGTTTTTGGAAACTGGTTTAACCAAACAAATTATTTTGATTATGGATAGGTTTTGAATAAACGAAAGGCATTGGTGATTTGGAAAATGGCTTAATGAACGGTGACTTGCTTTTGAAAATGCATTGAGCATAATATATATTTATGTATATTATAGCTTCATGATCATTTATACTAATGGAGCATGTTTAGTTTTTGAAATATACTCTACTAGGCTTTATGCTCAGCCTACGTGGCTGAAAACATTTTCAGGTGCATGATACTTTTGGATATGGACATTGGATGTTTGATACGTGTTGGAGCCGAGTAAGAGTGCACTGTTATTTGTAGGTCTTGGGCCATTGTATTCATTTAATAGGTTGATGCCATTCTTATAAGGATTACACCCTTGTATATGATGTAAGCGTTTGGGAAATTTCAATTATGTATGGCATCACTATATGTTTTAAGCTTGCTTCAAACCATACAATGATTTGACAAGCTTACAAATTTTCTTATTTTGTCCTGGAGCTAAAATCCCCTCAAGTTGCTCCATGTAGATTTCTTCATCTAAATCTCCATTTAAGAAAACTATCTTTAAATCCATCTGATATATCTTTAGACCACGTAAAGCTGCTATTGCAATCACCATGCAAATGGATGTAATTCTTGTCACAAGTGAATATGTATCAAAGTAATCCAAGCCTTCTTGTTGCCTATATCCTTTGATAACTAGCCTAGTTTTATACTTATCAATTGATTCATCCACTTTTATCTTTCTTTTAAAGAACCACTTACTCCCTAAGGCCTTACTGCTTGGGGATAGATCAACCAACTCCTAAGTATGGTTCTATAAGATGGAGTCAATCTCATTCTTAATTGCTTCTTTTCAAAAAGGACTTTCTGATGATGTCACAGCTTCATGGAAAGTTCAAGGTTCTTCCTCCAACATATAAGTCAAGAAGTTTGAAATCTTGGTTCATCTACTTCCTCAGCTTTATCATCTATGTGATCATTTGCGTGATCATCTATGTGATCATTATCACCTTTAACCTCTTTCATAGAACTCAAAACCCCTTCTTGAAGACGACAAGGAAATACATCTTCAAAGAAAGATGCATTTTTTGATTCCATGATAGTATTCTTGTGTATATCTAGAATAGCCGACTTATACACAAGAAATTGATATGCATTGTTGTTATTTTCATAGCCAATGAATATACAATTCGCCGACTTCGGTCCTATCCAAACCCGCTTGGGTGTAAGCATTGTCACTTTCGCAAGACACCTCCACATTCGTAGGTATTGATATGAAGGCTTGTGGCCTTTCCATAACTCATATGGAGTCTTTTCCACTTTCTTCTGAGGTATTCTATTAAGAATGTAATTTACTGAGAGAATCACTTCCTCCCACAAGTTCTGTGGCAACCTAGAACTTATTAACATCGCATTCATCATTTCCTTTAACGTTCTATTCTTCCGCTCAACAACACCATTTAACTGAGGCAAGTAAGGCACTGTGGTTTGGTGAATAATCCCAAATTGAGCACAAAGCTCAGCAAATGGGGATTCATATTTACCACTACGATCATTTCTTAAAGCCTTATTCTTACGGCTTAGTTGATTCTCAACTTTATTCTTGAAAAGAATAAATTTATCAATTGTCTTATCCTTGTTTTTAAGCAAATACACATAACAGTATTTAGTGCAATCATCAACAAAAGTGATGAAGTACTATTTGCCACCACGTGATTGTATGACTTTGAAGTCACACACATCACTATGCACTAAATCTAAAAGGCTTGGTACTTCTTTCAATAAAATGAAAAGAAGTACTTGTCAATTTTTCTTCTACACAAGTTTCACACTTGTGATTTGGATTAATCTTGAAAGATGGTATGTGATCTAATTTGATTAATCTACGCAAAGATTCAAAATTTACATGACCCAGTCTACCATGCCATAAATTAGGGGACTCAAGTATATAAACAGAAGAACAAGCTTTCTCATTAATTTTAGGGGTAAGAGTCATTACATTGAGTTTAAACATATTGCCCGACATATACCTCTTCCCTACATAGACCCTGCTTTTGGTCAACACAACCTTACTAGACTCAAACACCATACGGAAGCCACGCTTACTTAAGAGCAATCTCGAGACAAGGTTTTTACGAATGTCCGGTACAAATAGGACATCGTTCAGAGTCAACTCTTTTCCTAAAGTCATCTTCAGGACCACTTTGCCTTTACCGTCAACAATTGAGGTCGCAGAATTCCCCGTGAACAACTTCTCACTATTTGAAACCGGTTCAAAAGTTGTGAACATCTTCTTCTCAGCACAAATGTAACGAGTGGCCTCAGTGTCCACCCACCATTCCTTCGGGTTGGACCCCACCATGTTCACTTCAGAGATGACAACTAACATATGTATGCCATCCACATCTTGTGATAGACCCTCCATCTCAGCCATGTGAGCTCAACTTTTGTTTTGTGGAAGGTTCTTTTTGTAGGGTTTCTTCTTTTTGCGGCAATCAACTACCCGATGCCCATCGCTTCCACAGTTGAAGCACTTTCCATTGAACCTAAAAGTAGGTTTCTGCGGCTTGTAGACTGGCCTTTTGGAGACACCGCCTTTAGCCCCCAACTTCAAGCTTTTGCCTGTCGGTGGTTTATTTTCACCCCCGAGGACTAGCCATTCTCAACCACATTTGCTTTCACAGAGGAGGTATTCCTTCATTTCTTCCTGTTGTCTTCCTCAATACGAAGCCTGACAACGAGCTCTTCGACTGTCATCTCCTTTCGCTTGTGCTTCAAGTAGCTCGTGAAGTCTTTCCAACCGTTAGGTAATTTCTCAATCAGAGTAGTTGCCTTGAATGATTCACTCAGAAACATTCCCTCTGCATGAATCTCACACAGAATTACTTGGAACTCTTAGAATTGACTAATGACAGTTTTTGAGTCCACTATTTTGAAGTCTAGAAACCGGCCAACGAAATATTTCTTTGCCCCAGCATCCTCGGTCTTATACTTCTTGTCCAAAGCATGCCACAACTCTTTTGCCAACTTCTTGGCATAAACACCATGTATGCAACAGTGGACTAGTAGCATGCAAATTTTTTCCCCCTATATTGTAAGCATGCCTCGGAAACAGTGTATAAGAAATTGAATTCATGAATGCAAACAGTGTACATATTATGCTCTCATACAAAATGTATTAACACAGAACTCATGACTTCAAATCTGTAAGCAACAAAAAATTAATCTAGTGTACTCCAATAATCTATTTATTCAATTTGATGAGAAATATACAATCTGTTTTAAGTTTGTTGTACAAAATTGTGTGATTAACTAATACAAATAGATTCATAATTAATAATTCAAATTACAAAATAAGAACTCATGTTGGAAATTATAATTAGACAAACATAAATACAAAATAGAATGAAATAAGAAATGAAATCAAATCAAAGCTTTGCACCAGACAATTTCCTTAAAACATATTTGCTATCTCACTAATTGGGGTGCTGGAGATTGTTCGACGTCTGTCTCCCAGGATACGACGATTGGACCAGCTACAGCAGGGCACCTATTGAGTAGCTTCGGCGAATAAAACTTAGGTAGCACTCTCTCACACTACGAAGAATATATGAACTAAATTGGAGAAAAAAAAGAGAGCTAGAATTTTTCTGGGTAGAAAACTAGAGGAAAGGAGTCTCATTTTATACACATGGAGAGGGAGAGATGAAGAGCTTCCTGCTACAAATGAAGAAATAAATCTCTACAAAACTGCCTAACAATTGCAGCAAAATTGATGGGACTTTAAGTGTGAGTTACACACTTCATATATACACATGTGTGTATATCTACAGCCACCAACCTGGCTTGGCCCAAAAAGATTAGGTTGGTGGACCACCAACTCGGCCCAGCGCAAACTTAACCCATTCCAGCAAGCCTCAAGCCTCAAGTCCAAGCCCAAGCCCAAGCCTCAAGTCCCAAGTCCCAAGTCCCTAGTCCTAAGATCCATGATCCACGATCTACGGATCACGGACCGCGGACTTGGACCTGGCCCGGTCTGGGCCCCGCACGCGCGCGTGCGCTTGTGTGGAAATTTTTGCATAATCCTTGAAACATCCATAACTCCCTTCTTTCAGAAAATTTGCATTCCCTAAAGGACTCACACCGTTAGGCAAGGATTTAATTACCCATCAATACTCTCATCTACAATCAAAGTGGGATAGAAAGTTACACACCTTTCCCAACACCTCTTTCATGAGGCTAAATTAATGAGTCAATTTCTCATTCAAATCTTAATGGTTTTTTGTCATTATTTTTGTAATGTAAAGATTTCATTACAAAGAATCTAAACCCGCTTTTTTTTTTTTTTTTTGATCAGCAAAAGGAAACTTTATTGATGAAGAAAGCAAGATACATGCGAAACTTACATCAACAAAGAAGGGAAGTGCAAAAAGCATCATAGCTCACCAAATCAATCCCAACTAGGTTGGCAACGATGAGGTAGCACAATCCTATGATAGCACTAAACCCAAGATTGGTGAGGAACCAATCAATAGAAACAAAAAAGAGAGGAAAGGAAAAAAATAAAAAATAAAATAAGCAACAGATAACCAAAGCACACCCATAGCCAGACCCGAAACAACATCAGATCCTAAACTAAGAAATCAGCAGCACACCACAAACACACCCAGATCCCAGACACAACAGCAAAATCAGTAACCATGTGAACAAAACTAACACACAGGAACACCATCTGGACTATAGCAAAAACAACACCAACTACTACTTCACCCCACAACATTATAGCAACAACATTTCCACCGCACCAGCAATAACCAAGCTCCAAACCTCTCAGCTGCTCCTGCTACTAATCCACCTCAATTGAGGATTGGCACCCACTTTAATATTGCATTAAAGTCACCAAAAACCATTATTTTCCAACAAAAAATTCAGACGAAAAGGTAAGAAAGTAGAGCTTTTGAAATTATGAAAAAAAGAAAAATGTAACGCCCTAAAAAATAACCCATTATACATATAACAATGACTTGCATTATTAAAAGAAAACATTGCATTATCTCAATCATCAGAGTATTACGAAATGAAAACATTACATGTAACATCATAATAAATGCCTTACAGGCTTACATCTTGCCAAGCCAACACTTGGACACAAAAAAATATGAGTTCTAACTCAAATACAAATAAAGCCCTAGGCTTGAATGTTTACATGCAATTCAAATAAAAACAGATAACTAATCTAGTCTTCAAATCCAAGTCCTTCCAAGCTAAGTCCTTGGAGGTAGCTTATCACCTGGACCTGAAAATGATGTTCCCATAAAGGGTGAGCCACAGCCCAGTAGAAAAATACTAAACCAAATATAAGCATTGAATAAAGTCCTAGCATTCAATAGATGGTTAACCATGATAATCAATTATATCAACATACAGTCTTAAGACACTAATGTCTATGACACTCATCAATTTCCATTATTATCAATATGGCTCAGAACCTGGCCAAACTTACAACTGTGAACTATATAGCATATTCACATTACGTTCAATATCAACAACACAAATGAGACATAGGCTCATATCAAAACACTTCCATACTTCCAATATGATACACATTTTAGTGTTGTATCAATAACATGCAAAAACACTTCAATATCAATAAGCACACATAATAGTGATGCTAATGGAGTCCATCCCCTATCTCCTCCCAAACAAAATACGGTTAAGAGGTCCATCCCCTATCTTCCCCTAACCGTGGAGTACATCCCCTATCTCCTCCCACACAATATGCATATGCAATGCTCAACTAATTCATGTACGTAAACACATAACATATACATCTCACAATCAATACACTTAATGTCTGTATTAATTCAACAGTCAACGTTAATGACTTAATCAATGTGATTAGTTTCAGTTATCCCTAATCCACATGCAATGTCTACAACAATCATGACTATCCTCCACCGATAGCCCAAAACAGTTATCTCTAAACAGAAAATAACTAAATCAACAATTCAATAGGTATATGATTTAAATTAACCAACTACCCCATTTAATTAATAATTCCCCATATTTCGTGAATTCAACTAATTTCCCCAATTTTCCTTAAATTAAACATACAATTCAATTTAATACAACAACTAGGGTTTTTCTCAAAATTACCAAACTACCCCCAACATATTAAAATGCTAAAACTTAGAACAAAACGTATACATTGGAGTAGGAGATCCCTACCTCAAAGAAATAACCCAAAAAGAGAAGATGGAGATGATGACCCAAACTCCAAAGTGCTCCAAAACCCAAATTGTTCAGATTAAACTGAAGCCCTCGACCCACTCTAACTTTTTAATAAAGGATCTAGGGTAGAAACACCCTAAAACTAGATGAAACCTAGGGTAGAAGGTGTGTAGGGAGAGAGAAGAGTCGGACCTAGGGTTTGGAAACAAAAAAGAGATAGAAAAACTGATTAAAAACCTGCTGCTGCCTATTTAAACTAAACAGGCTCGCTCGAGCGAAGACTTGGTCGCTCGAGCGACCAAACACAAGAAATCCACGCTCGAGCGAAGAAATCCTCGCTCGAGCCAAAAACTCGATGCTTCAGGTCTGCAACCCAGAAGCTCGCTCAAGCGACAAAATGCTCGCTTGAGCAAAGAACTCGAAAACATACACCTCGCTCGCTCGAGCGAAGAAATGCTCGCTCGAGCCAAGAAACACAACTCTCAGGTCCTAAGCCCAGACATAGACTCTCGCTCGAGCGACCAAACCCTGGCTCGAGCGAAGAACAAAAACAACAGCTCGCTCGAGCGACCAACTCCTCGCTCGAGCGAAGGTCCAAAATTCTGGACAGCAACCCTTGGTGTCTAAACCCAACCAACCTGAAACAAACCTGCTCAACGACATCCTATAACTCAAAAATAAAGAATTAAAGGACAACAACAACAATACACAATGCCTGGATCCACGAAACTTAAGTCCGGATACAACAATCTAAAGGAAAAAGACCGGGGTCGCTATAAAAAATGTGACAAAGAAATCAAAGAGAAAGAAAGATGAATAGACAAAAGATTATGTTACTGTGAAAAATAGAGTTTCGTGATTCCAATTTATGCAAAACCCTAGTTCATCTTCTTAATTGTTCACAATCTACGTTTTGTTTTAGCCTAATATAGTCATATTTTGATGTAAATTTTGGGATCAAGTGTGTATTGGTGGAAAATGTAGATAATTTTCCTTTCTTACCCTCATGTCGCAGTCACATTCTTATCACATCACTAGATTCTGTTAAGATTTAAACAATTGAATAATAGAAATGAGACATTAACACTTATGTAGAGACTAAAGTGAGATTTTACCAAAAGGACAGGGGGTTAACTGTCACAATTTTATGTGGAGGGACCAAAGTGGGATTTGACCAGAAGTGCAGGGGGTTGACTGTCATAATTTTATGTGTAAGGGCTAAAGTGAGATTTGGTACAAAGTGCAAGGGAGCAAAGTGTAATTTATCGTTTATTATGTGTAACGCCCCAAATTTCTAGCCTAGATGGTAATACAACACTCATGGCTCTTTTAAGGAAAACCAAATATAAATCTCCAAACTTACATTACATGATACAATAGTTCTTCATGCAGCAATACATTAATCCAACAACAAGTAAATAAACAAATAACTACCCCCAAGGGTTTACAAGTTTCCCAAGCTTGAGCCTGGTTACACAAAACGGTTATTCAAATCCACACACATATAGCCCTTGGCTTACACACAGAGTCACAACAAAATGAGAGTCTCGTACTCTCAACACATATTTCCTCGCCTTTAGTTAGGCGGCATCACCACATCTTTTCCTGCACAAAAATCCCGTAGGGTGAGCATAAAACCTAGTAGGAAATCCTTAACAAAGTATATACATTTTATACAAGTCTCAATAGATGAAATGCACATGCCATGCTATGCTCTTTTGAAAGAAAATCACATCTTCATCTTTGACAACCCTCATGCTCAATGATGTCATGCAATTTCAATTCTTCAAAACTTAACAATTCATTTCAAGAGTGGTAAATACGACTCTGATAATCCCTAGGTCGGTATATGCAAGTAGACTATATAAGTACTACCAATTTGTCATTTTTACCGGTATTAACCGGAAGGCTCGACACATATCCGCACGGGTTTTCGGTCTTTTACCCCAAACTCTCAAGCCAACTTATTCAATATCATCTACACCACCTATCAAGACTTACCAACGTATTTACCCCAAAACCATTCCATGAAAACTTGTTTCTCAACATTCTTTTTTCAATGCAAGTTTTCAAATCAACTTTCAAAGTTTAATGTAATCAAATGAATTGATATGCCAATAACACAAGATGAATATAAATACTTTTATTCCAATTCATCATCCAAGAAATAACACAATTCCCTCTTCTCAAGTATCCTCAACAATTAGTCATTTCAAGACTATTTCAACGTTTTGAACAATAATTTCCAAAATGAACAATAATTTTCAGATTCCCTGAAATTCATCATTTATATAAATATAAATAAGAAATTTTCCAAACATCCATTTATTTTGACATACAAAATAAATATAACAATATCCACTACTACAAAAATAGTTAAAGATCACACTTTGACAAAAAAAAAGATCTCACTTTTATTGGAAGTGTGATAAAAAAAATTAGATTGATATTTTAATCACACTTAATTTGATTGAGTGTGATAATATTTATTTTTTATGTCACTTTTCAATTAAGTGTGATTATATATATATTTTTAATCACACCTTCTAATTAAAGTGTGATTATATACTTTTTAATCACACTTTTTAAACAAGTGTGATTATATATATATTTTTTAATCACACATTCTAATTAAAGTGTGATTATTTATATATTTTTTAATCACACCTTCTAATTAAAGTGTGATTATATATACACTACTACTTTTTAATCACACTTTTTAAACAAGTGTGATTATATATATATTTTTTAATCACACATTCTAACTAAAGTGTGATTATTTATATATTTTTTAATCACACCTTCTAATTAAAGTGTGATCATATATACACTACTACTTTTTAATCACACTTTTTAAACAAGTGTGATTATATATATTTTTTAATCACACATTCTAATTAAAGTGTGATTAATTATATATTTTTTAATCACACCTTCTAATTAAAGTGTGATTATATATACACTACTACTTTTTAATCACACTTTTTAAATAAGTGTGATTATATATATATTTTTTAATCACACATTCTAATTAAAGTGTGATTATTTATATATATTTTTTAATCACACATTCTAATTAAAGTGTGATTATATATACACTATTACTTTTTAATCACACTTTTTAAATAAGTGTGATTATAATATATTTTTTAATCACACATTCTAATTAAAGTGTGATTATATATACACTATTACTTTTTAATCACACTTTTTAAATAAGTGTGATTATTTATATATTTTTTAAGGTAATTAAAATGTGATTATATATACATTACTACATTTTAATCACACTTTTTAAATAAGTGTGATTGTATAAAATATTTCAAATTGATTTTTATATAAAATATACAATTTCCAAATTTTTAATCACACTTAATCTGATTGAGTGTGATAATATTTATTTTTTATGTCACTTCTAATTAAGTGTGATTATATATATTATATATATATAGTGTAAATTATACTGACACCCCCTAAGGTTTATGTTTATTACAGTTCCCTCTTCACATTTTGGAAATTACATCTCCCTCGCTGAGGTTTAAAGTTTCATTACAGATTCCTCCCTTAGCAATTTAATTTTTTTTAAATGCTAATTTTGCCCTTACTGGGTAAATTACATTGACACCCCTTACATTTTAGAAATTACAATCCCCTTCCTAAGGTTTAAAGTAGCATTACCAATTGCCCCCTCGGTTTTATTAGTTGGAAAAAAAATTAATTGAAAAAAATTAATTGGAAAAAAAATTGTTAGTAAAATTTTTAAATTTCTGTTTAAAAACCAATATAAACTTATTTTTTGAATTTACGTTTTTTTCTCAAATTTACAAACTAAGACAACCATTTATAAATCAAAAAAATTATCAAATAAATTTTTATGACAATTTTTAAAATTTTTGTAAATATAAATTGAAAACTGAAAACGAAATGGTTACCAAACAGGCTTCAAATGGTAAAAATATCATAAAATTAACAAATAATTAAATAAGTTACTAACATAAGAAATGACTTATCAAAAGATTCTTAGGCTATGTATGGTTTGATTTTTAGAAAAAAAATTAAAAATTAAAAATTAATTTGGTTAAGAAATAAAAAATAATAATTATCATTTTTATATAATTTTTATCTTTCGAGTGGTTAGAAATAATTTTTTACAAATTAAATTGAAACAGTCATACGTATGTATATAACCTGCTCAAAAATTAAAATTATAATTATTTTTTACCCTTAAATGATAATTATTTTTTAGTTTTTATTTCTTAACCAAATTAATTTTTAATTTTTAATTTTTTTTTCTAAAAATCAAACCATATATGACCTAAGAATCTTTTGATAAGTCATTTCTTACGTTGGTAACTTATTTAATTATTTGTTAATTTTACAATATTTTTACCATCTAAAACCTGTTTGCTAAGGTGCCATTTGGTAACACTTACGTTTTCTGTTCTCTATTTATATTTACAAAAATTTTAAAAACTCAAATAAAAACTTGTTTGGTAAAACTTTTGATTTATAAATGAGTGGTCTCAGTTTATAAATTTGGCCAAAAAATGAAAACACAAAAAATGTGTTTCCGTTTTGAATTTTCAGTTTTTTTTTTTTTTTACCACCTAACACTAGCCACCACCCGCCACCATTTTCCACCACCGTCTTCTGCCACCACCAACCACCTACCACCACCACCCACCACCCGCAACCACCAGCCACTACCCATCACCCACTCACCACCACCACCCACCCTCGCCACCACCACCACCACCACTACCCACACCCACCACCCACCTGCCATCCACCTGCCACCCGCCACTACCATCCACCGCCCGCCACCACCACCACCCGCCACCTACTTGCCACCACCACTCACTACCCACCTGCCACCACCATCCACCACTTGCCACCCACCCGCCACCACCCACCCACACCACCCACCTGCCACCACCACCCACGACCACCACCACCACCCACTCGCTACCATTCAACACCCATCACCGTCACCACCACCACCCGCCATCCGCCACCCACCTGCCACCACCACCCGCCACCCGCCACTGCCACCGTCATCGTCACCGTCACCCACTCACTCACCCACCATCCACCCGCCACCACCCGCTACCCACTTGCCACCACCACCCACCACTCGCCACCACCAACACCCCATCGCTACACCCGCCTACCCATCACTACCACCACCACCGCCACCTACCCGCTACCACCACCACCCGCTACCACCACCGCCATCCGCCACCCGCCACCTACCTGCTACCACCACCACCACCCGCCACCACCACCACCCATTCGCTACCACTTGCCACTGTCACCCCCACCGTCACCACCACACCACCAGCTACCCATCACCCATCGTCACCACTTTCCACCACCGTCTTCCGCCACCACTTGCCATTTCTCACTCTTTTTTATATTTTTAAATTTTTTTAAACATTTTCTCAATTACCACCCATCTCCTCTACCACCTTCACCACTACTGCAAATGCCATTCCACGACCATCACTACTTCTACTGTCGCCATTTCACCTCTACGACTACCATCGCTACCACTCCACTACCACCACTACCACTACTACTACCACTACCATTACCTCTTCTTCACCCCTGCCACTCTATTTACACTACCACTATCACAACTTCACCACTAATCTCGTTTGCCATCACCACCACCACCACCACCACCACCACCACCATCATCTCTTATCCACTACCTTCACCACTATTGTCGCTCATTTTCTTTATCACAAAAAATTAGTTCATGATTTTTAGTAACCAAAAAAAATAGGCTGTAAAAAAATATTTTTCATTGATCATAGAAAATTAACTTTTATTTTAGTAGAAAATATTTTTCATTAAAATATTACCCATACTTCTACCAAATAAAAAATATTAATAATTTTTTTTCATTAAAATAAAAATGAAACAAATAAATTTTCAATCTTAGTAACTAAAAAAAAAGAATTTTTTTAAAAAAAATTCATTAACTACAAAAAAAAAATTTATTTTAACAAAAAATAACTTTTTTTAGCTACGACAATCCCGTCACAAAAAAAAAAAAAAAAAAATTAAAATTAATTTTTTTTTATCCAACCCCCCATCTCCCCCCCTCCCTTTTTTTTTTTTTTTTTTTTTTCCATTCCCGCTTTTTTTTTTTTTTTCCATTCCCCCTCCCTGGGGGCCAAAACCAAAAATCCCTAATATCTTAAGAGGACTTTAAAACCCCAGTACAGTCTAAAGCTAGGGTTTCTGTCCATCTCGCTCTCTCTCTAGAAAATTGGGGACAATCGTCGAGCGCCATGGTTCGTTTCAAAGCTAAAGCTTAAATTGGGCAGCAGCAAATTTCTAGGTATGTTTGTGTTTATGAGTTTGTTTCTGTTTGATTTTTAACTTTCTGATGAATGATTTTGATGCTATTTCAGTTCTTGAGTGACTTTATTTGTGTTGATTTCTTGATTGTAAAGAAAAATTTGTCTATATAACCTGGATTTGTGTTGATTAGCAAATAGATTAACATCAAAAATGTTATCTTTACTTCGATCAAAGTTGTTATTTCTCTTGAGTTTCAGGGTTTGAAACACGAATCTCTTTCCTTCCATGTGTTAAAAATTAGATTTTGACTTGTTTTTTCAGAGATCTATCCATTAAGAGAGCGATTTTGGGATTTTTATTGCTTTATCTGTCGATTTTTGTTACCATTTTTTGTTTCGTGCCTTTGAATCTTTGTGTTATATATTGAATCTTTTTTTTTTTTAATGTTTTTAATGTTACTATGTACTTATAAGTTTAGATGGGTATTAGTAAAAAAAAATTAATTAATTTATGAGAATCAATACACCTCATAACCCGAGTTAAGTACTCAATGTATGTACGCAGGTTTGGACTTAAAAATAGATGTTTGTTATCTGTCTCTGTATGTATGTTTTGTTAGAAGTCATTGTTTGAGATGCCTTTTTTGAATACTGGAAATAAGTTTGTTAGAGTTTATGATTAGTGTTAAATATTCTCCTTTTTATTTTAGTTTTTGGGTGGAGGATTGATGCTGGAGAATCATCATCTGTTGTATCTTTATTCGTCTCAGAAATAATGATTTTACTAGATTAGAATATTTGGGTGCTAGACAGGATAAGTATGGATTTCTTTTAGATTATGGTTTCTCACTCCAAGGTTGGTATGTATGTATGTATGGATTTCTTTGCTGACTAATCTACCAGACATTGTTGGCAATCTGACCATCCAAGGTTGGTATGTATGTATGGGTTAATATTATGACCACCTGGATCCCCTATCACCTGGAGAATGAGCAATCCTCTTCTAGTTGTTCATAAACCCATCTCTTTAAGCCAGACACTGCGCCACAAACCACAATCACTCAAGTTGTCCCATAACTGGGAAAATGCTACACAAACTAATAAATTTTACAATTTTTATTATTATTAATTAATGTGTCATGCAATAATGAAGTTTTGGAATTGGAGACAAGACTCATTTCAATAACATGGTAGGTGCCACATCAAGAAGTTAAATATATATATATATATATTTGTAAGATTTGTTAGTTTGTGTAGCATTACTCGTAAAGCAATCTCTTCACCAAGACTAAGGTAATTATGGACTCTTTCAGTTGATGTCAGTGTAATTTAGTGTAAATTTAGTAACTTCAGCCTTTCATTACATCTTAGCAGAGTGAAAATTGCTTAATAAATCCAATTAAATTTATGTGTGTGTTTTAAAAGCAAGGACCATTGATCTCCATTGAGTATGAAATATCATCGAATTGGTTGGTAACTATGTCAAGTTGCAGAATAGAACTAGCTTCATTAATTTATTTGTCTATTTTCTTCATGGTTGAGTTAATGAATATTTTTTTCTCACTCATACTTCTGTGTTTTGTTTAATTTTCTTAATTGCTGTTGCTTATTATGAAAAATTATTTTTAATAGGCCTGTAAGGACGCCACCCTAGTGGTTGCAAATCTACAGAGGCAGCAGGTTTATTCACGTTTGATTGCTTCTGATTACTTGGAAGCTAACTTAGATATCCTGGACCATTTAATATCTGGGTTATTTAGCAACTCCTGTGTATGTCTATGTTATTTATTGCATGTAAATTCATTACCTACTTTAATGTTTGTTTAGGTACAAGGATCCAGGCATTGCTTTACATTATGGTGGAATGTTGAGATAGTGTATACATCATCAAAGTGTTGCTTACCAGTGTTGCAAGGTAAGCAGTTTGAAAGCATACATTGGTAATTGATTTTTTTTTTTCTTCTTTTTTTTTTTCTCCCCTTGTTCTTATAATCAGTCTATTACTTAAACTATTTTGTTCTATCTTTTTGACATATCATTGTTAATTTGGTTGTACTGGCAACTCTCTTTTAGGAGAACACCAATTTTACTTATTCTACTGTATTGTTGTCCTTGAGTTAGGTCTCACAGATTCATTCAATAAGAATTTACTGATGAAATGGAAAGGAGGCATTTCTAGTCAATTTCTGAATTTCTTGTTCCTGATGCTTTAATTCTATATCTTGTTTCTCTTTTAATCTTTATATGGTAATTTTTTTGATTTGTTTGGTTTTCTTCTCAGGGGTATATTTTAAAATCAGAAAATATGAAGAAGTTTTTTGACTATATACAACTTCTAAATTTCGATGTTGCTGCCGATGCTATAGAAACTTTTAAGGTAGTGTTTTCTCTGCCTAGCATTGTATAAATACTTGTTTTGTTCAATTGTAGAGTGTGTTTCTCTACCTAGCATCCCCAATGGTACTTGGTACTGCAAATATTGCGAAACATGTTCCAGAAAGAAATTTGTGGAACACAATGCAAATGCTGTGGCAGCTGGAAGAATCGCAGGAATAGATCCTCTAGAACAGATAACCAAGCGTTGCATCCGCATTGTTGAAACTACAGAGAATGATGTTGGTGGATGTGCACTGTGCAGGTTGTATTCACACTCTTTTTTTCTCACCATAATTTCTCTTTTGAAGCTTAAGCTGTCTCTTAATAGTTTACATAAGCCTTCACCAATAGAAGGTTCTTGAAAATGGTTCAATTTAACAGAAACATTTTTCAATTTGGTTATAGAAATTCTTACCTCCTATGGACCAAATGCATGCAAAAACTCTGTTGTGTGGTGTCTTTTTGCTAAATTCTGCAATTCAGTTTTGTCTATCTCTTCTATTTATTTTTTTCTTTCGTAATCAGTATTTGTGAGCATATATTTTTCTACACAGATGATGCATGCAAGGGCCATGGTTTCAGCAAATCAGTATTTGGCCCTCAGACAGTTATACTGTGTGACCAGGTATTTCGTTGATATTTTTGTCTTTGCTTTGCCATGTTTGAGTTTCCATGTTCTTTTTTTGGTTCTTAAATACTTTTGATTTTAACAAATGTTTTAATCTCTCTCTCTCTCTCTCTTCTCTCTCTCTCTCTCTCTCTTGCGTGCTGCCTTTTCTACTTTTAGTGTGAGAAGGAGTATCACATTGGCTGTTTAAAGGAGCATAAAATGGATGATCTAAAGGTCTGCAGATTATTTAACTTCATTTCATCTCTTTGTTTTAGCATCTCTGTATATATGTTTTTTATTTATATTTTTTTTAGTACGTCTGTATTATGTTTGTGCATGAATATATTTAGTTCAAGTGGAATTATTTCTGAATAATATGTTGATACCACACATACAATAGGAATTGCCCAAGGGGAAGTGGTTCTGTTGCATGGACTGCAACAGGGTTCATTCTGCTTTACAAAATCTGGTAGTTAGTGGAGAACAAAAGTTACAGGACTCTCTGCTGAGCATTATAAAGAAGCTGGAGGAGAAAGGTTCCGAGAGTAGTGCTGATCTTGATATAAAATGGAGGCTTCTTAGTGGGCAGATGGCTTGTGATGACACTAGATTATTGCTCTCAAAGGCTGTTTCTACCTTCCATGTGAGTATATTGTTGGTTGCTATTTTCCAGTGGAATTTATCTTTCTTTCAAGGTTCTTCATGTATGATTAGATTATGTTTGAATGGAACTGTTTAGTGTCAAAACTTCCTCAATCAGTGTTAAGTTTTATGATGTCTGAAAGGAATTGGGGGCCAGGAAAATTTGACAATATTTCTGAAGTTAATTTTGAAGCCTTCTTGTGTCAAATCAATAATTAATAAAGAAGAAAGAATGAAGAAAAGGAACAGAATACAAGGCGACCAAAGCTATAACCATCACAACCACCCATGGCATGAATTTTCTAAAAGGACTTTTTTTTATTCAAAGTTTTTACACCAAAAAGTTTGAGGTCCAGCATTTAGGTGCAATATTACTTTGAAGGGATTAAGTATGAATTAACTTTGTTAGTATTAGTTTTGTGCACTTGGAGCTCTATTTATTTTTGATACTTTATTTGGATGGTTCCAGCTATCAAAATTGAAACAATTTCTTTTATGGTGTACTTATTCCTTGTTATTTCTTATATGTTAAAGTGGAGTCATTTTCTGAAACTACTATTGCACCATGTAAATCTGTTTTGCTTGTCGTCATCAATTTATGGATTTCAGCCATTGAGATTTTCACTTATCAATTGAGTTAATGTTGGGGACAGTTGGTAGCTGCTGTTTTTCTAAGCCTTCCATGATTTTAGTTGATGTTTCACTAAATGGAGTCATATCTATGTCGTACCCATATTCTGGATATTGATACTCCATGGATACTCGCTGATACGTCCAATACTTCCTACACATATCTGATATTTAATGTTAATTTTGAGAAGTATTGGATATTTTTCAAACACTCTCGGTCACCTATTCAAATTATTATGAAATCGAGATTGTAATAATTTTTGCATAGTATTAGAGTATGATTGTTAGAATAAATACAAAGTAGTTTTTCAATATTTTCTTATTTCTTACCGAAGAAGAAAATAGTGAAATTAAAGTAGTAGAATTTATCAAATTAACGTGTCCACTGAAAAAAAAAGAAGGAAAAAAACAAGTAAATTAATTATTTTTTGAGTTCATGTATCATATAATACTAAAAAATTTTTAAAAAAATATAATTTTTTTTTAATACATCCTATTCATATCCATATCCTATTTTTTAAGATTTTGTTGTATCGCCGTATTCTTGTATCATATTTTGTATCCATGTTTCATAGCTCGGAAAGGGTGTTTGAGAGGAAATATTGGAACATTTCGTCTTGTGTACACTCATAAAATATGAAAATGGATTTGTTTAAGGGAGGCAGTTGGTTGGAGTGGGACAATATGTTCTCTTTCAGATATATTTTGCTGTCTAAATGTTTATTCTTGATTACATAGCCATGGACTAACCCACAAAATCTGTCTTTTTGCAGGCAATATCGATGTTTCTAGTATTCTATGCTATCAGCTCTCCAATAGATGAAGAGCTTGGTCACAACTGATCAATATTGGGAACTGTCCTGTATGTTTTCTTCACCGTGTGGCATTTAAAAGTGTTTTTAAGATATAAATTATTAAATCAATTGAATTTAATTGTAGAATTCTCAGCTTACTCATAGCAGCAAATCTATAGATGTGCTATATATTGGATTCTATCTTTTACATGCTTTTAGGTACATATTTACCTTTGCCATTGGATCTGGCCCAGTAACTGGTATTATTATACCGAGGCTTAGTAGCAGCAGGATGCGTGGGAATATCATGGGTTTCAGTTTCTCAGTTCATTGGGTATGTTTCACAAACCTGTCCGATAATTAATGAGAAACAACTATTAATTGTGAAGGGTTGGTAAAAAAAAAGTGAAAAGTAAAAAATTAAAAAGAAAGAAATGGGTGAAGTTCTAGAGAATGGCTGTTTCTGTCTCATGATTTAGCTTTGCATGTAGGTGTCATAATTTTGTAGACTTGCTCATAAGATTAAATGGGCCGATTAGAATGATATATATATTATTCTGTTTGTCAGGTATTTATGCTAAATTTAATTGAATTACTTGATGCAGGTTTTGGTTGTAGGAGGTGGTGATGGTGGAGTTCTTAGGGAAATCTCTCGCCACAATATTGTTATATAATTCCGAACGCCATAATTAAGTGATCCCATAGTTAAGCTTGAAGTTGCTCTTAAGGTAATTGAAACTCTTGTTGCAAATTACTGATCTGCCATAGAGATAGGTCACTGACATAGTTTTATTTTGATTATTTTAAGCTAAACTAACACATTTAAGTGCATTAAATTTTCAAGTCAAGTTTGATATATGTTTTTGCAGATTTTGTTGAAGGAATAGTTGATACGATCGAGCGGTTGATGTTGGAGCTAAAGATTATGTTGCTCTTCTTCTTTTTTTTTTTTTTTTGAAGACTTGAATTTTTTAGTAGTGTATTTAAAGATGGTTAATGGATAATGTCTATTATAAATTTAATTAATTTGTTAATTTTGTTATTTTTCATTTACAAAAAATTGGTTGGTGTGTAATTGATTTTTTTGTTGTAGCAAACTCAAGTATGATTTTTTTTAATAAATAATTATTTGCGACAGTAAAACAATGGTCGCTAAAAGTGTTTTTTATTTTTTTATTTTTTTTTGCGACGGCAAAATAGCTGTCGCAAAAAGTTTTTTGCGACTGTATTATTATTTTATTTTGCGACGGCATTGACGGTCACAAAAAGTATTTTTTTTAGTAGTGAATGTTATTAATCACACTTACAAGATGTGATGTAAATATTTTTAATCACACTTAAAAGGTGTGATCTAAATGTTATTAATCACACTTAAAAAGTGTGATTAAAAATGACTCTTTTTAATCACACTTCCAAAGATCACACTTAAAAGGTGTGATCAAAATATTTTTAATCACACTTAAAAGGTGATTAAAAATGACCACTTTTAATCACACTCCCAAAGATCGCACTTTAATAAAACTTAAAAAGTGTGATTAAATAACATACATCACACCAAAAAAGTGTGATCTTTATCTGTTTTTGTAGTAGTGATCATTTATGGATTTTCAGTCTCTTAAAAAAAATCCCCAAATTCTAGGTTTTCTCACCAAAACTATACAACTCAAATCTTTTGAAAGAAAACTTTTCAAAATCATCTTTTCTTCAATCAACGAAGATCAGAACCCATAAGATCATTTTAAAAAAACAAGAGACAAACTGTGGAAAATGCATTTCTTATTCTTATTCTTGATAGTACATACAAGCTGTATTTATAGAAGATAAACTACTGCTGATCTAAGCAGATAACTAACTCCTAACAGTGTAACTAACTCCTAACAATTATCTAACCAATTCCTAACTGACTACATGACATCATAGCTGAAGCTCTGTTCTGGACTGCTGGAGAAGCCATATCAGAAGCTACTGCTGAAGCTGAAGCTGTGGCTGTTGCTTCTGCACTAGAATCGTTATCACCCTCGTGCAAGCTGATGGGAGAGGGAGGGACCAGAAACTTGGCTTGAAGATAGTGAAATCGGGAAACAGAGGCTTTGTGAAGATATCAGCAATCTGATCAAGAGAAGGAATGTATTTGAGAAGGAGCTGTTTGGTAGCAATCTTTTCACGAATGAAGTGACAATCCACTTCAATGTGTTTAGAACGAGTGTGAAACACTGGATTGGAAGCTAAGGCAATAGCAGACAAGTTGTCACACCAAAGGATAGGAGGAATAGGAGAGTGAAGTTGAAGTTCACGAAGTAACATGGTTAACCAAGTAAGCTCAGTTGTGGTGTGGGCGAGAGAGCGATATTCAACTTCGGTGGAGGATCTTGAGACAGTTGGTTGCTTTTTAGCAGACCAAGAAATAAGGTTGGATCCAAGATACACACAGTAGCCTGAAGAACTGCAACGATCGAGAACATCACCAGCCCAATTCGAGTCGGAGAAGGCCTGAAGTTCAAAAGAACTAGGACTGAAAGTAAGCCCATGTGCTAAAGTCCCTTTGAAAAATCTTAACAGTCTCTTGACAGCAGCAAACTGAGCAATAGTGGGAGCATGCATGTGTTGACAAGCTTGGTTAACAGAGAAAGATAAGTCAGGCCTGGTGATAGTAAGGTACTGGAGTGCACCAACAACACTGCGATAAAGCTTAGGTTGATCAAATGGAAGAGCAGAATCGGGAGCAAGAGAAGGTTTAACTGACATAGGGGAATGGCGGGGCTTGCAAATGGTCATACCAGCCTTAATGAGGATATCATAAGCATATTTGCTTTGAGATAAGAAATAGGAATCACCATAAGCTTGTATAGATATACCCAAGAAATAGGAAATATCCCCGAGCTCCTTCATGGCAAAGGTAGTATGCATTTGAGCAAGAAAAGATTGAATATGAGAAGAGCTACTTCCAGTAACCAAAATGTCATCAACATATACAAGAAGAAGAGTAACAGTTGAAGAAGTCCTTTGAATGAATAAGGAATTGTCACACTGACTATTAAGAAAACCTTGAGATAATAAAAAACTGAGAAGGTAGAATACCAGGCGCGAGGAGCCTGCTTTAAACCATAGAGAGCCTTCTTTAAGAGACAAACATGAGTGAGATGAGAAGGACTAGTAAAGCCTAGAGGCTGAGTCATGTAGACTTCCTCTTCCAATGTACCATGGAGAAAGGCATTACTAATGTCAAGTTGTTTCAGAGGCCAGTGATAGTGCAGAGCCACACACAATAAAATGCAAATAGTGGGTTGTTTGACAACGAGGCTAAAAGTTTCAGTATAATCAATCCCCTCTTGTTGGAGAAACCCTTTTGCAACCAAACGAGCTTTATAACGAGCAATGGAACCATCAGAATTGCGCTTAATGCGGAAGACCTATTTGCAGCCATTAGCAGACTTAGAAGCAGGCAAAGCAACCAAAGACCAAGTACCTTGAGCAAGAAGAGCATTGTATTCATCCAACATGGCAGTGTGCCAAACAGGAGAGGTGAGAGCTTGCTGATAGGTAGATGGCTCAGTGTCAGAAAAGGAGGAAGAAGAAGCCATGAAGACGTGAGGATGTGCTTTAGAGCGAGTAATCATAGAATGACAATTAGTAGAAGGAGTAGGTAGAGGTAAATCAATAAAAATAGAAGAAATAGGAGTAGGAATGGGAGTAGAAGAAGAAAGAGGACCGGATGGCAGAGAAGAAAAAACATATGGAGAGAGGGCAGACTGGACAGATTTAGGGAGTGTAGACTGGACAGATTTAGATAATGCAGACTGGGAAAACTCAGGGGACTGCAGAGGCAGAGTGGACTGCACTGGCATAGGAGATGCGGGAGAAGGTAAAGAGGAAGAAGAGGAAGGAGATATGGGAGCTGGTTGCAGTGAACTAACAAAAAAAAAAGGGATGATTCATAGTTGGAGAAGGAGAAGGAGAAGGAGACCAGAAAAAGGATTGAAGCATAGACAAGGTCTGAGAAGTAGGAGGAGAAATACTGGCAAAAGGAAAAATATTTTCATGAAAGATGACATGACGAGACAGATAAACCTTACCAGAGGAAGGATCAAGACACCGATATCCTTTGTAAGAAGAATGATAACCAAGAAAAACACACAAAGTAGATTTCGGTTGAAGTTTATGAGAAGTGTGTGGCTTAAGCCAAGGAAAACATTGACAGCCAAACACACACATAAAAGAGTAATCAGGTGCTTTGTGAAACAATAATTCATAAGGAGAAAAATGAGGAGCCTTAGACTTAGGCATTCGATGGAGAAGGATGAGAACCATCAACAAACCCTAGCAAATCTGTAGCACGCAAGATATTGAGAAATTGACTTCTCCAAATGATGAAATTTGAAGAATCCAGTTTTACAGTTATGAAAGAACTGAGATTTGAAATGAGAAGACAATGATTTGAAGGAAGAGCATTTGAGGTAGAGGTAGCCATTGAAGAAGATTGAAGAACTTTGAAGAATGATTGAGAAAATTTGAAGACTCTTGGAAGAACGTAGAAAATGAAATCAAGAACCCAAGAATGCTCGTGAGAGCTTTATGCTCTGATACCATGTGGAAAATGCATTTCTTATTCTTATTCTTGATAGTACATACAAGCTGTATTTATAGAAGAGAAACTACTGCTGATCTAAGCAGATAACTAACTCCTAACAGTGTAACTAACTCTTAACAATTAGCTAACCAATTCCTAACTGACTACATGACATCACAGCTGAAGCTCTGTTCTGGATTGCTGGAGAAGCCATATCAGAAGCTGCTGCTGAAGCTGAAGCTGTGGCTGTTGCTTTGGCACTAAAATCCTTATCACAAACCCACTTTCAAAATCGCTCAACTTCTTGAATCAACAATCAATTTTTAAAGCTATCGAAAGATGATTTCAAAAATCATATAGATCTTGCAAAAACATATATATAACTCTAAGAAAATCCCTATATCAAGTTTTGAAGAAGAAATGAGATGAAACCCCCAAAATCAGGGGTGTTGAAACTCAATCTTCACCGTAAACAACGAAGCCCTCGAGAAGTTAACCAACTTTGATGAAGAACCTATGGCAGAACTCTAATGGATCTTGAGAAATCAAGGTTTTGATCCAATTTGGCGTAGGGAAAAGTAGAGAGAAGGAAGAGGAAATGTTTTTAGAGAGAGAGAGATTTACAAAAGTGATCTGAAATATCATATTCACAAACTGATATAACATGGTCCACTCGAGCGTGGAAAGCCCCGCTCAAGCGTCAAATACATTTTCCTAGTACTTTTGTAGATAGGTTAAACTTCTGAAACCAAACATTCTTAGCTCGAGCGCATAAAAGGCCGCTCGAGCGGACAAACAACTTCGAATGCATTTTGTATTTTTGCTTTGGGGGCGCTGCCCCCTGGACCCCCGCGAATTGACCGGGCAGCTCGATCACCGACCGGCCCAGTCGAAGTGGCAAAACATGAAAGAAGGATCGAAACCAGGATCACTACATTATGGCATCTGTAAGTAATTAGCATATAAAAAAAATTCAATGAAATTTTTTATTTGATGTACTTACTTTCTATATCATTAAGTTGCTGTGATAATGTTTGGGCATCATTTATTTTTTTTCATTGTAATTTGACTAAAATGTGTTCATGATGTACATTAATTTTTTTTTTTTTTGGAACTTTACAACAAATAGGACAATTCCTGCTTCAACACGTTTAATTTTGCTTGGAGAAAATGTTGTAATAGATATTTTGTAGTTTTTGTTTCACCATCTTCTTATTTTTTTTCTTATTCACCATTATAACTCATTATAATAAAAATATTTTGATGAGTAAGAGTTTGAGGCGATATCATATTGTTATGAATTTCAAAATCTATTTTTTCTTAATAATGTGATTTTTTTTTTTTTTTTTTTTTTTGTGAGTGGAAAAAAAGTACAATTATTGTTGTGATGGAGGTGTTTTTCAAAGTCTTGGTTTGTTATTGAAAGTATTTTTTGTAGACACTTGTTTGTATGACATGTATATATATATATATTGAACATAAGTTGATAAGAGAACAATACACAATTTCACATTTTTTTCCCTAACAAATATAACTATATTACTAAAGTAATACATGTTAGAAAAATAAAGTATCCGATGGTAATATAGCATAACAAATTGACAATGTATGAATATAGTAACATATATAAATTTATATTTATCTTCATATATACTTATATTTACAACTGTGATTGGGAGCCCGAAAATGGGAGCCCCGAATGCCCCTAATATACAAAACGTCGTCGTTTTTGTTTTTGTTTCTTTTTTTTCAGCAGAAGGAAGAAGACGAAGAAGAGAAGGAGGGGGAGGGAGGGGAAGGGGAGGGGGAGGAGGGGGAGGGGGAGGGGGAGGAGGAGGAGGAGGAGAGAAAGGACTAGAGGGGGCCTAAAAAATGGAGAAGGAGGGGACGGAGGCGAGGCAGAGGCGAGGTGAGGCAGAGGCATGGCGACGCGATCGGCGGAGGCAACGCGATCGGCGGAGCTGCTGCGACGAGTGACGGCGGGCGACGATCGGGCGGCTGCGACGGCGGGCGGCGAGGCGACGAGCTGCGGTCCTCGATCCTCTTCCCCGATCTTCTCTCTCTCTCTCTCTTTCTCCCTCTCTCTCTCTCTCTCTCTCTCTCTCGGCATTCGGGGCGGGGCTCATTCGGGGAGAAAAACATTATTCTTATATTTATATATGTAAACATTGATATATATATAAGATATCAAAAAAGTAATAGATGAAATCTTTTGTAACAATATAATATATGTAATAATGAGAAATTAATTATTCATAATTAAATAGTTGGTCATAATATAGATGTTCAGTGTTATATTTTTGTGTGTATGCACCACTTTTTAATTAGATTATCAAATTCACGTAAAAATTGAAAGGAATTTGTGAATAATTTATGTAAAATTAGACATTAGTGAAGAAAGATTTAAAAAAAAAAAAAAAAGAAGAGAAGTTTATAGTGTTTGGCTTGGTTTGTTTTTTCATACTTTTGTTTTGAATTTTTTAGTTTTCATGCTTATTTTTGTCTTTGACACTGTTTTTTTAATAACCATTTTATTTTCTTTTTAGATTCACTTAATTTAATACTTTTTTATTTTTTTAATTTGATTTTAGATTTAGATTCACTTAATCTAAACATACTTAGAAAATAATTTGTTTTGTATTGTTTTTAGAAAAAAAATTATTAATATTAATTAATAATAACAACAACAACAACAACAACAACAACAACAACAACAACAACAACACAATATGTATAATAATAAAAAAAAATAGTAGATGTTTGAATTTATAAATTATTTTTATCGATATTTTACATTTTAATTCTATTTAAGTTATTAGATATTAGATTTTCATGTAAAAGTATAATTTAAATATAAAATATGAAGAAATTTCAATATCTTTAATCGCCAAAAGTGAGAAAATATAAAAAAAACAAAAAATCGAAAAACGAATTAAAAAGATAAAAGCAACAAAAGTGGTTCTGGTTTTTAATTTTGACATCATACATTGCTTATTAAGTACCATGTAAAATATTATAGTTCATAAAATATAATTTAAACAAAAAGAAAGTGTATGAAGATAACCTGTGAAATTTTGAGACGCAACACAAATCTTCATTTTAAAAACGCATGCGCTTTCTTCTGTCAAAATTGAAACGAATGCATACAGCTTTAAGATTCAATCAAAATTATTCGCAGTGATTTGGTTTAAACAATTGTAAATATTATGTATATTAGTATAAAAGCAGACACAGGAAATAAGAAAAAGTAATTATTTTTTGTTCTTCAATCATCGTCAACATAAAAAATAAGAGGACAACCATTTTTATTTATTTATTTATTTATTTTTCTATTAAAATGGAGACAGTTTATTTATATTTATATAGGACTCTTGAAATATATCATTTTTGAGTCTTCAACTTCCAAAATAAAGAAATATTTGTTTTATATAAGATTCTTTATGGCTTATTGGAATGGTGGGCTGGCAGTAAACTGAAAAAGCAAGAGAGGGTGATTTGGAAGGCCATTCCTTTGGCTGTGCTTTGGTCTATCTGAAAACTGAGAAATGATTTCATCTTTAATGACATTCATCCAGATCTTGAGGACTGTGTGAGGCCATTAAAGTGAGGGTTGCATTGTGGACCAAAGCTGGTGGTTCTTTTTTCTCACGTTTCTTAGTCACTGAATTTTTATACAATTTGCAATAGATAAAGTTCTGTAGTAGGGGTGTTGGCTGAGCAAATAATTCTCCCTTGAGATGTACTGCTGGCCAGATGCAGGGGTGCACTTCAATTGTGTTTTTATAGCGATCCCGGGTTTTATGCCTTGTTGTACAGTGATCCGGACTTGATTCCGTGGATGTTAGCAGTTGTTTATATCTTATTTTACATCCTTTCATACGTCGTATTTGAGTTATAGGATGTGTTGGGCAGGTTTGTTATAGGTTGGTTGTGTTTGGGAGTCTAGTGTTGCTGCCCAGATTTCTGGACCTTCGCTCGAGCGAGCAGTTTGTCGCTCGAGCGAGCTTCTTGTTTTGGTCCTTCGCTCGAGCCAGGTGTTGGTCGCTCGAGCGAGAGTGGAGTTTTGTGTCTGGTGGGTCGAGCCAGAGTAGATTCGCTCGAGCGAGCGATTGCGTCTGGTTCTGGACCTGAGAGTTGCATTTCTTGGCTCGAGCGAGCTTTCCTTCGCTCGAGCGATCTGGTTTGTTCTTCGCTCGAGCGAGCGTTCCATCGCTCGAGCGAGCGTTCCATCGCTCGAGCGTGCTTCTGGTTGCAGACCTGAGGGTTTGAGTTGTTGGCTCGAGCGAGAATTCTATCGCTCGAGCGTGCTTCTGGGTTGTTGGCTCGAGCGAGACCTTCTTGGCTCGAGCGAGAGTTTTTTGTGTCTGGTCGCTCGAGCGACCAAGTCTTCGCACGAGCGAGCCTATTTTATATCAGCGGACAGCAGCGATTTTAAACATCACTTTTTCATTCCCTTTTCTTTTCAAACCCTAGATCCGAGACTCTCTCTCTCTAAACTTACTCTCTCTCTAAGATTTGATCTCTCTAGAGTGTGAATCTACCCTAGGGCCTTTGTTAAAAAGATAGAGGGTGTTAAGATCTTTGTTTTAATCTGAAAAAGTTGGGATTTGGGCACGTTGGGCTTGGGTCTTCATCTCCATTTGAGCTCAAACTTCGAGGTAGGGATACCCTACTCCTCTTTATGAGCTTTGTCTTTGAATTTTAGTATTTTGATATGTTGGGGGTTGTTGGGTAATTTATGAGAAAATTTGGGTCTTTTGTGTAAATTTACAAAAGTTGGGGTTTTATTTACAATAAACCAATATGCATGTTTGGCCTCGAGGAATGAGTTAAATGATGGGTTATGGATGAATAATGGAACCTTAGGGTTCTTATGTAATTTGTGGGATTAATGCCCTAATTACTTTGATAAATTAATTTGTGGAATTAATTTGAGAAATGAGAAATTGAATTGAGAATGTTGGAATTGATAATGTATGGGATTAAGGGGTGTAGTTGGATTAATTATCACTCACCTAATTGAGATGTTGATTATATATCCATTTGGTGCATTTATTTTCGGTATAGAAATAATTGCTTTGGGCTATCGGTGGAGGATAGTCTTGATTGTTGTAAACAATGCATGATGATTAGGCAAACTAAAACTAATCGAATGAGTATGCTATTGAACATAGCGGTTGGAATAATACATTAACTTTATGTATTGATTGATTGTATATGATCTATATTTATATACATGTGTTGTGTGGGAGGAGATAGGGGATGGACCTCTAAATCGGATTTTGTGTGACATTGATACAGCACTACAATGTGTATCAAATGTTGATTATGGAAGCGTTTAAATTGATTTGATATAGCACTAAAATGTATATCGTTATCAATTGTGAAATATAGAAGTGTTTCTATGTTATGTTGATACAACACCAAAATGTGTATCTTCGGTAAAGTACGAAAGTGTTTTAAAGATGAGTTGCATTCTCATTAAATTATTTGGCTAAGTGTTGAGCCTTGTTTTCAAACTCAAAGTTGAAAAGGAAATGGGAGATGAAATGTAACATGGACTTAATGTCATGAAACTGGAATGTGATATAAGTGGATGTATCTGTGTTGACCATCTATCAACTGCTAATCTTTTAGTCATTGTTCATAGCTGGTTTAGTGTATTTCTACTAGGCTGTGGCTCACCCTATATGGGACATCATTTTCAGGTACAGGTAGCATGCCACCTCCAAGGACATAGCGTGGGAGGCTAGAGGCAGACAAACTTTTTGGTTGTTGATTTCTTTTGGATGTATTACATATAGTTTCAAGCCAAGGGCTTAATGTGTATATTGAGTTAGCACTCTTTTTGTGTAACCAAGTGTTAACTTGGAAAGCTGTAAGCCCATAGGGCATTTGCTTTTGTTGTTAACATGTAATACTTTCGTAAAGAAATTACTCTAATGAATCGAATGATGTTTATTCCTTGTATCAATGCATCTCAATATTGATGGGTTTAATGTTATTATTTTGAGGGCGTTACAGTTTTCTACTGCTGTCCTGTTTTTGTTGGTCTGTTTGGTGTTTTATCTGTGGTTTTTTTTTTTTGGTTGTTGTCTCATCAACCTTGAGGTCTACTAGCAAATGATTGGGTATTTCTTGCGGTGCCAATCTAGTTGGGATTGTGGTTATGCTTTGATACTTTTTGCATTCCCTCATCCTTTTTTCTTTTTTTTTTGATGTATTTCATATGTATGTATGGCAATTATCATCATTAAAGGGCTGTTTTTTTTTTTGCTGTTCCAAAAAAAAAAAAAAAAGACTCTTTATGATTTTTAAAAAATATAATAGATTTGAGAAGGTAAAATTGAGATTTTAAAAAAAGTAGAAAAATAGAAAACTTTTTACATTTTTATAATAGTAGTAAGTTAATTATTTTTTATATATAGATATGTGTGTGTTTGAAAACTGTGGAGGTATATTCTGGTTTTCGATTCTGATGTGAATGTGGTGGTTGAAACTCTATTATTGATCTTTCTCTCTATGATTTCAATTTCAAAGGCCCTTATATTTTTTATTTCACTATACTTGGTGGCTTCCTGTAATTGAAAGTCCTCGTCGTGGTTTTAAATACTGGATACGTTTCATGCTTGCCTTTTTAATAGCGATATTTCTTAATATGTATAGGTAGATATGGACTGTTAAACAACTATAAAAAATATAATGTATTCTTTTTCATTTTGTGGATGATGGTTGTTAAAAGTTTACAATCATGACTAGGACTGTAAACAGTCCAGTTTGGTCGGTATTGAAAGTATATTTAGTATCGAATTGATCTTTTCAATTTTTATGATTGAGAAACTGACAGAATTTGTATGCTACAATTCGGTTTTGTCGGTTTTATGTAAAAGAGAAATTTACATGAAATTTTAAAAGGTTTTATAGTAGATTATAGAATTTTACATTAAAAATAAAAATATAGAATTTTACATTAAAGGGCAGTTTTTTTTTTTTTTTTGCTGTTCAAAAAAAAAAAAAAAAAAAAAAAAAAAACTCTTTATGATTTTTAAAAAATATAATAGATTTGAGAAGGTAAAATTGAGATTTTAAAAAAAAGTACAAAAATAGCAAACTTTTCACATTTTTATAATAGTAGTAAGTTAATTATTTTTTATATATAGATATGTGTGTGTTTGAAAACTGTGGAGGTATATTCGGGTTTTCCATTCTGATGTGAATGTGATGGTTGAAACTCTATTATTGATCTTTCTCTCTATGATTTCAATTTCAAAGGCCCTTATATTTTTTATTTCACTATACATGGTGGCTTCCTGTAATTGAAAGTCCTCGGTGTGGTTTTAAATAACGGATACGTTTCGTGTTTGCCTTTTTAATAGCAATATATCTTAATATGTATAGGTAGATATGGACTGTTAAACAACTATAAAAAATATAATGTATTCTTTTTCATTTTGTGGATGATGGTTGTTAAAAGTTCACAATCATGACTAGGACTGTAAACAGTCCAGTTTGGTTGGTATTGAAAGTATATTTAGTATCGAATCGATCTTTTCGATTTTTATGGTTGAGAAACTGACAGAATTTGTATGCTACAATTCGGTTTTGTTGGTTTGATGTAAAAGAGAAATTTACATGAAATTTTAAAAGGTTTTATAGTAGATTATAGAATTTTACATTAAAAATAAATGAAGAAAATATATGAAAATTGTTCTATAAATATTTTTTTCCTTAATTTTTATCACAAAAGTATATTACATTAGTTACTTCACATATAATGTTCAAGAAATTATAATATAAAAATATTTAAATATAATATTTGCTCGGTTCTGTTTGTATCAATATAAAAAGTTTCAAAATCGAAACTGACCGTATGTTATGTAAAATAGACCGAAAACTAAAATTTCAGTTGGTTTCGATTGGTTGACTCGGTTTTATTGATTTTTCTTCCATCCCTAATCACGACCAAGGTCAGTTTTGGGGCAAGGCATGCAAGATTGAAGTCTCGGACTTCTAAATTCTGTCTAAAAAATAGAGTTTTGAAATAATTTTGATCTTAAATTATGTTTGATTAATTATTTCAATCTTAAGCTATGCTTAGTTTGTTGAAATGAAATTGAATGGAATAATCGTTTCATCATATAATGTTTGTCCTCAAGTTTGATTTATTAAAAAAATATTACAAACAAAATCATCATTCATCATTATGAGGGAATAGTCATTTTATAAAAAGACTAATATTACAAACGAAATCATCATATACCATTGTGAAGGAATCATCATTCTCTGAAAGGACTAAGGAATAACCATTCCATTTAATTTAATTCATTTCAGTTAACCAAACACTATATTATAATGTTATTAGTTTGGAAATGAAGATTTACAGAATATTTAAGAAAATAATAATAATAATTGAATTGGTGAATTATTTAAAAGTAAAGATGGATGGCTGTTTGCCAAAAATATGAATTATTTATAGAATATTGTTTGGCTATATTAATTAAAATTGTTTCTGGAGAAACAAATTTAAAAAAAAAAAAAAAAAAAAAAATTGAAGTTGATCAAGTTTTATAATTCAATCTACTACGCCAAGAAAAAGTGTGAATAAATTAATAGTGTTAACCATAAAATTTTTTCAAATTTATCTCCACAATTATGATTTTTGTCAATCTCGATGGTTATGATTAATGTCAACTATGAAAATCATATGAAATTGCTTAAAAAATGTAATATAATAATTATTGTGAAAACAAATTATAATTATAATAGAATAATAATTTTATCATAATCTTTATCCTCAGGTTTGATTTATTAAAAAATATATATATTACAAACAAAATCATCATTTATTATTGTGAGGAAATAGTCAAAATTACCATTTAGATTGACAAAATTAAAAAAATTAAAGTTTATTTTTGTTATAAAAACCAAACTCTGTTTGTGTGTGTGTGTGTGTGTGTGAGAGAGAGAGAGAGAGAGAGAGCTGGGCCTTCTTATTTTGTCAAAAAGTTAGAGCTGGGCTTTCATTTTTTAAGTTTGCCTTGAGTCTCCTAAAGATCATGTCAACCTTGATCACAACACTCAACTTTCGATATATAATATTCAATACTCTCAATACCATCATACTGTGAATCTGCGACCAATACTAATACAGACCTCAATATTGTTATTTAAAATCGTAGTCCTTATCAAGAAGGATTTAAACGGGAAGAGTGTTTCATCCTCTGGTCGCTTACGGTCACTGACGTGGCCCAATGTCAAACTTCCGCATGTTTTTAAGTTGCATAAACAAATAATGGAGATGACGCCGTTCTTTACTTTACTCAGTTTGTTTTTCCCCTCTCTTCTGTTGGGTATACCTCCTTATTGGAGTGTGAGACCCAATTGATTTTGAAAAAAGAATTTTAATTTGGTTTAGTATTAATTATAATATATTTTTATATATTATATATTTAATTTGTGGAGACCCAATCCAATTTGGAAACAACTAAGGTTTTGAGAAGAAAACCCTAAATTCAAAATATTATGAGTGTATTGTTTTTCCCCAAGTGAAAAACGGCGGCAGCATCTTTGTTCGGGTAGATTGCTTTGGTGAAGGAGTGCTTTGGGTCTATTGATTTGTGGAGCATAAACAATTGTTTTGGTGCATCTTTGTTTGGTTGTTTTGGTGAGGTTATTTGTTCGTTATTTTGGATCTTCTTCAATTTTGGTTTTGAAGATTTGGTTCATCTATTTGGTGAAGTCTTTCCTCTAGTTTATTTTGTGATTATTTAGAATTCACCTAAGGGTGGTTTTGTGAGACCATTCGTGTCTCGTTTGTAATCGTTTGGAACTTATTTGGTTGATAGTGGAATCGGATTTCGATTCCGTGGACGTACCTCACATTGAGGGAACCACGTAAAAATTCTTGTGTTGCCTTTGATTTAATTTTTCCGCATTAGTTTTTATTCCCATTGATTGATTTACTTGTGGGGAATCACATCGATTTTCCCTAACAACTGGTATCAGAGCTTACGGTTTATTTGGATCTATTTATTTGTGTAAATCAATGGAGGGGAATGTAGGTCGTATGTCTAGCTTCAATGGAAGTAATTGGGTAACTTGGAAAATTAAAATGGAGGACCTATTGTTTTGTAAAGATTTGTATGGACCCATTGAGGGTGATAGTGGCAAACCCGAAGGTATGAAAGATGATGAGTGGAAGAGGCTTAATCGAAAAGCCGTTGGTGTTATCCGTCAATGGATTGATGACAGTGTGTTTCATCATGTTGCTACTGAAACTTCGGCACATGATTTATGAAAAAAATTAGAGAGTCTTTATGATAGAAAATCAGCCACAAATAAAGCCTTTCTGTTTCGTAAGTTGGTTAATTTAAAATATAAAGAGGGCAGCCCTATTCCGGAACATCTGAATGAAATAAAGAGTATTGTTAACCAACTTGTTTCTATGAAAATTATTTTGATGATGAGTTGCAGGCTTTGATGCTACTTAGTTCTTACCGGAAAGTTGGGAGACTTTGGTTGTGACAGTTAGTAATTCGGCACCCGATGGAGTTGTCACAATGGGCCAAGTCACTAGTAGCTTATTGAATGAAGAAACTAGAAGAAAATCAGCGGTTCCTCTCATTCGGAAGCATTTGTTGTGAGAGGCCGAAGCAAAACAAGGGGGAGGAGTAAGACTCCTCATGGTCGTGATCAAAGCCGTGACAAGTCAAGAGATGGTTCTCTTTAAAGAAAGACGTTGAGTGTTATTATTGCCATGAGAAAGGGCACATGAAGCGGGAATGCCGAAAGCTCAAGAATAAGGAGAAAAGGCGTGACAAAAGTGTGGATAAGAAGCAAGAAGACACAACGGCAGTTACTACCGATGATCTCATGGTCGTTTGTGAAGATGATTGTATCAATTTTGTGGGCCAAGAGAGTAGTTGGGTAATTGATTCTGGTGCTTCTTTTCATGTGACTTCTCGAGTTGATTTCTTCACTTACACTGCAGGAGATTATGGTTCTGTTCGAATGGGTAATGAAGGTTTGTCCAAGATTATCGGCATGGGTGATGTTTGCTTGGAACAAATTTGGGCTGCAAGTTGTTGCTTAAAGATGTGAGGCATGTTCCCGACATTCGCCTCAATTTGATCTCTACTGGGAAGCTAGATGATGAAGGCTTCAACACAAATTTGGTGATGGAATATGGAAGCTCACAAAGGGTTCTTTGGTGGTGGCCAAGTGCAAGAAGACTCATACACTTTATTCGATGCAGGAAAAATTTGTAAAGGTGTTGTCAATGCACTTGAAGATGATACTTCTACTGAATGTGGCACAAGCGGCTTGGCACATGAGTGAAAAGGGGCTGCAAGTATTGTTCAAGAAAGAGCTTCTACCGGTTTGAAAGGTACACATCTTAAAACTTGTGTTCATTGTTTGGCGGGTAAACAACATAGAGTTTCTTTTCATAAAAATGTTGCTTCTAGAAAAGAAAATGTTTTGGAGTTGATTCATTCGGATGTTTGTGGTCCTTTAAAAGTTAGAACACATGGTGGTGCACTTTATTTTGTTACTTTCATTGATGATTATTCAAGGAAAGTTTGGGCTTATCTACTAAAATCTAAAGATCAAGTTCTAGAAGTATTTAAGCATTTTCAGGCCATGGTTGAAAGAGAAACAGGGCAGAAATTGAAGTGCATCCGAACAGACAGGTGGTGAATACATTGGGCCATTTGATGAGTATTGTCGCAGCCAAGGTATTCGGCACCAAAATACAGTTAAGAAGACTCCTCAACAAAATGGCGTTGCGAGGGATGACCGCACCATTGTAGAAAGAACAAGGTGTTTGCTTTCACAAGCTAAATTGCCAAGATCTTTTTGGGGTGAGGCAATGAGTACAACAGTTGACGTGATCAATTTATCTCCTTGCTATCCTTTGAATAGTGATGTTCCTGAAAGAGTTTGGACTGGCAAAGATGTGTCTTATGAGCACTTGAGAGTGTTTGGTTGCCGAGCTTTTGTTGACATTCCGAAGGATGAGAGGTCCAAGCTTGATAGTAAGTCAAGACAATGCATTTTTCTTGGCTATAGGCGTGATGAGTTCGGGTATAGATTGTGGGATCCGGTCGACAAGAAAGTCATTCGAAGCCGTGATGTTGTGTTTCTTGAAGACCAAACAATTGAAGACTTTGGCAAAGGTGATCAACTGGAGCCAAAAACTAGTGATCTCATTGACATGGATCCATCTTCTTCATCTCCAGTTGATGATGAAAATGGGGGAGATGTGCAGCCACCTATTGAAGATGTAGAAGATGATGCTAATCCTAATGAAGTTGAGCCAGAAATTGAGGAAGAGCATCCAACTCAAGAACCGTCACCACAACTTGAGTTAAGAAAATCTACAAGGGACCGACAACCTTCAAGAAAGTATCCTCCCAATGAATTTGTGTTGATTTCCGATCAAGGGGAGCCGGAGAGCTACCGAGAAGCAATTGAGCATGCAAAGAAAGATGATTGGAAAAAGGCCATGGAAGAGGAGATGAATTCCTTGCTTGAAAACCAGACTTATGATTTAGTGAAGTTGCCTAAAGGGAGAAAAATTCTGAAAAATAAGTGGGTTTTCAAATTGAAGAATGATAGGAAGAATCTGAGGTACAAAGCACGTCTTGTTGTGAAAGGCTTTGGGCAAAAGAAAGGTATTGACTTTGATGAGATTTTCTCGCCGGTTGTGAAGATGTCTTCTATTCGGGTTGTACTTGGCATGGCTGCAAGTATGAACCTTGAAGTTGAGCAACTTGATGTGAAGACCGCATTTCTTCATGGTGATCTTGAAGAAGAAATTTACATGGAGCAACCGGAAGGTTTTGTGGAGAAAGGGAAAGAGAAATTTGTTTGCAAATTGAAGAAAAGTTTGTATGGTCTCAAGCAAGCTCCGCGGCAATGGTACAAAAAATTTGACTCTTTCATGATGAATAATGATTTTTCTAAAACCACTTCGGACCATTGTGTGTTTGTGAAAAATTTCCCGGATGGCAAATTTATTATTCTTTTGCTTTATGTTGATGACATGTTAATTGTGGGTCAAGATTCTACAATGATTAACAGGTTGAAATTGGAGTTGAGCAAGTCTTTTGCTATGAAAGATTTGGGACCGGCAAAGCAAATACTTGGTATGAAAATTGTTCGTGATCGCAAAGAGGGACTGATTTGTTTGTCTCAAGAAAGCTACATTGAGAAAGTTCTTGAGAGGTTCAACATGGATAAAGCAAAGCCGGTTGGTTGTCCACTTGCGGGTCACTTCAAGCTTAGTTCGAATCAATGTCCTACAAGTGAGAAAGACAAGGAAGAGATGTTGAAAGTTCCTTATGCTTCAGCAGTTGGTTCTTTGATGTACGCCATGGTTTGTACAAGGCCGGGTATTGCTCACGCCGTTGGTGTGGTGAGTCGGTTTCTCTCTAATCCGGGTAAAGAACATTGGGCAGCGGTAAAATGGATTCTAAGATATCTTCGAGGGACTTCGAAGGTGTGTTTGTGTTTTGGGGATGGTAAGCCGATGCTTGATGGGTTCACAGATTCTGACATGGCTGGTGATGTTGATTCTAGGAAATCTACTTCGGGGTATTTGATGACTTTTGCAGGGGGAGCTGTGGCATGGCAATCTAAATTACAAAAATGTGTTGCTCTCTCAACTACCGAAGCTGAATTTATTGCCATTACTGAAGCTTGCAAAGAAGAGTTATGGTTGAAGAAATTTTTGCAAGAGTTGGGTTTGAAGTAAGAAAAGTATGTGCTTTATTGTGATAGTCAAAGTGCTATTCACTTGAGTAAAAATTCTACCTTTCATTCGAGATCGAAACACATTGATGTGAGATACCATTGGATTCGTGATGTGTTAGATTCGAAATTGTTACAACTCGAAAAGGTTCACACAGATGATAATATTTCAGATATGTTGACAAAGACTTTGTCGAGGGACAAACATTTAAAGTGTCGAACTTTGGCGGGTATGGTTGATGTCTCCACCTAAGTCGGTAGGGGGAGAATTGTTGGGTATACCTCCTTATTGGAGTGTGGGACCCAATTGGTTTTGGAAAAAGAGTTTTAATTTGGTTTAGTATTAATTATAATATATTTTTATATATTATATTTAATTTGTGGAGACCCAATCCAATTTGGAAACAACTAAGGTTTTGAGAAGAAAACCCTAGATTCAAAATATTATGGGTGTATTGTTTTTTCCCCAAGTGAAAAACGGCGGCAGCATCTTTGTTTGGGTAGATTGCTTTGGTGAAGGAGTGCTTTGGGTCTATTGATTTGTGGAGCATAAACAATTGTTTTGGTGCATCTTTGTTTGGTTGTTTTGGTGAGGTTGATTTGGTTCGTTATTTTGGATCTTCTTCAACTTTGGTTTTGAAGATTTTGGTTCATCTATTTGGTGAGGTCTTTCCTCTAGTTTATTTTGTGATTATTTAGAATTCACCTAAGGGTGGTTTTGTGAGACCATTCGTGTCTCGTTTGTAATTGTTTGGAACTTATTTGGTTGATAGTGGAATCGGATTTCGATCCCGTGGACGTACCTCACATTGAGGGAACCACGTAAAAATTTTTGTGTTGCCTTTGATTTAATTTTTCCGCATTAGTTTTTATTCCCATTGATTGATTTACTTGTGGGGAATCACATCGATTTTCCCTAACATCTTCCACATTAGGATGTTCTCTTTTTTCCTCTCTCCACAATTTTGTAATTTTTTTCTTCAAATTTTGCAATTTGTAATTCATATTAGGCATTGTCAGAATGGATGATTATATAGTTTTCTATTAGTGTCATCAATCAAAAAGAAAAAAAAAAAAAAAAAAAAAAAAAAAACAAACAACAAACAAAAAAAAAAGAAGAAAAAAAAAACAGAGAGAGAACTTGAGAACAACAAAATAGTTTCTTCCCATGGCTGACATTGTAAGTTTGTAACTCTAAATTTGAAAGAAACAGTGCTTTGGTGTTCAATTAGAAACAGTGCTACAAAATCGATCCATGATGAGTCTCCTGCAGGATCTTGTCCCATGGCTGACTTTGTAAAAAATTAATGGAGAGAGGAGATAGAAGGAGAAGTAGAAAGAGAATAATAAATAAGGAAAATGCATGAGACCCCCAGTGGGGGTGCTGGGGGTTTCTTCTGATTGGTCCAAAAAAAACTATTTTTTTTTTCTTCCATTGGCAGCCCCCCACATGGAGGTGGGGGGTGCTGGGGTCCTCTCCTGCTGGGTCCCTAGCAGGAAGAGAAAGAGAGAAGAGTGAGAGTGGAACAGTAAATGAGAGAGGATAGAGAATAAAAAGGTAAGATAATGCCATCTATCCATTAGTTTTACAGTATTCAAGAAACATGTTTCACATTTTTGTTAGGCCACATAAGCGACTGGAAGTGACCAGAGCTTTAATGACAGTAGCAAAAGAGAAGTTGTTGGTTAGTCCTAGGTACCTCCCATGTGTGTTCTGATTGGTGGAGGAAGTAAAATTTAAAATTTTGTGTTCTGTAATTGGGGAATATACAAAGATTTTGTGATTGGCCATGAGTACGGCTATGTGGTATTCCTAGACTAACTAATAATTTTTCATAGCCACTCCCCATATTATAAGCATTATTGTATATCTGATGTTCCATCCCTCTTGAAAAATCTAAAAATCCCATAAATGTTGATTTGTGATTATTTATTAATTTTAAGCAGTAAATAACAATCCTAATAAAACAATCAAGATAAATCGACAGAACGATTTTACGTGAAAAAACCACAAATGGAGGGCTTCCAATTGTGATAAAAAAAAAAAAAAAACATGGGCAAAAGCCACAAAACAATCCACTAAGAAGACATAAAGGAATTACACAAGTGTACTCTCAATTACTTAGTGAATCCACGCCCAAATCGAACTGACCCCTATGTGCCTTTTCCAGCCCGTCTTCACCTCGTAATTGTCTTGCCCAATGTTGATTCCATAATGTCGATGCTGAATCACGACGATGAGCTATTCCGGAATCCACCAAAGCTTCAAGCCCGAATTTCACGAAATCCACCAAAGAACAACTCTCTCTTTTGTATTGAATGAAACAAACAATCCTTTGATGTATACTTCTCAAACCATGAGTTAAATAAAAACAAACATCAAAGAAACTAGCAAAGAAGTTCCTGATATAAACCCTAATATTCAAGAAGAAGTTCTGGAAGTCGTAACCCTAAAAACGGATGAAATCAAATATTTATAGAAAACTCATCCGCGATCTCTGCTCAAGCGTAGAAAGTTCTGCTCAAGCGGGAAAAAACAACTCCCAGTACTTTTGCAGGCGAGTGAAACTTCTGAACGGATTGCATCTCTACTCGAGTGCAGGAATGGCCGCTCGAGCGGAGATCCCTGATCGATCCCCGACATAGTCAGTGAAATGGCAAACATAAAAGAATAAACTTCTGAAATATCTCTGCAAAGCGCAATTCAGGTTGGATTCGCATCTAAAACTCATAGCCTCACTGAAATAAAAGATCGAATACAATTATAACTGAAAGGAGTTTTGTCAAATGGGATTGCCAAGAATAAAAACCTAACACCTTTTTTTTTTCATCAGCAAAATAGAATCTTTATTGATAAAGAAAACATACATGTCATATGAGATTACATCAATAAAGAACAAAGAAGAAAGACAGAAAAAAGAAGGAAAAAGCACAATGTTGGTGAGGAATCCACACCAGCTGGACAAATAACTCTATATATTATTATACACATTATTCTCAAGCCAAATTGGCAATTTAGGCTAGAGAGAAGAAAACAAACAGTAGCAGCACACATAGTAGCAACACATAAACCAAACATCAGCCCCCACCAATGCAGATTCTTACTTGTTGAAGGTTGTGAACCAAATCATTCACAGAATAGGCCAAAGAAGAGGATTAGTACTTAATCCACAATGCAATTCTCACCTTAACAGCTTCACAAAAATCATAAAGAAAAGGTTGCCTCCCATTAAATACACACCCATTCCTTAGATTCCAAATGGACCAAAAAATAGCTACTGGGATGACATTCCAAATCTTTCTTTCCATCTTGTTCAAATTACACCCAGACCACCAATTAAACAAACTCTGGACAGAACCTGGTGATACCCATTGTAATCCCCACCAGTTGACAATATAAGACCAAGTCTGCCAAGTGAAGGGACAATGAAGTAACACATGGTTTATAGATTCCTCATCTTCTTTGCAGAAAACACAACAAACATCAGCATTAGTTGCGTAATTGTGAATGGGCCGAATGATTCTGTTAAAAAAAAAAAGAAGAAGAGGTATGGGATATTTTAGTGAGGCTCAAAACACAATTTTTGTTCCCATGGTGTTTGGGAGGTGACTTCAATGAAATTAGATGTGTTTTGGAAAGAAAAGGTTGTTCCAAGAGGGATAAAGGGACGAGGGAGTTCAATGAAATGATTGATCAGTTGGAGGTGTCTGATCCAACAATGTGTGGAAGGAAGTTTACATGGTATAACTCATAAGAAGGTGAGAGATAGAGTAGGATTGACAGATTCCTATTAAATCCAGAATGGTTGTAGGTGTTTAAATTTAAGCTTTGGGGTTTACCTAGACTAATCTCTAATCATTGCCCCATCTTACTAATGGAAGATGAGAGAGATTGGGGCCCTCGACCTTTTAGGTTTCTAAATACCTGGTCTTTGCACCCAAAGTTCTTGCCTTTTGTGGAGAAAACCTGGTTTGATCTAAATGTGATGGGTTGGGCAGGGTTTAAGTGCTTGGTAAAATTCAACGCCTTAAAAGCTGCTTTAAAGAAATGAAACATTGAGGTGTTTGGAAATATGGAGAACAAGCTAAAGGTCACTGAGGAGGAAGTACATGTCCTTGATTTAGTTGCTAAAGAGAGGGCTCTATTTGAAGTGGAATTGGCTAGGCATAGGGATTTAAAGGGAAAAGCTTGGAACTTGAGTAGAATGGTGGAGTGGATGTGGATGCAAAAGTCTAGACTCAATTGGGCAACTAAGGGTGATAGGAACACCTCATTTTTCCATGCTATGCCAAGTTGTATTGGCAATAGAAATGCCTTATGCTCAATTATTGTGAATGGGGTTGGGCATTGAGGAACCTAGGTGTTAAAGCAGAGGTGATGAACCACTTCAACAACCTTTTTACAAAGTCCTAGAAGGTAGGGCCTACCTTAAGAGGTCCCTTTAAATCCATTGGGGATGGCCATGATACAGGCTTTCCAGAGGCAGAATTCTCAGAGGAGGAAATTAGATGTGCTATCAAATATTGTGAGGGGAATAAGGCTCCTGGGCCAGATGGTTTTAATATGGGATTTTTTCAAAATGCTGTAGCATTATGAAGGATGATGTTGTGCATTTTATGAGAGATTTTCACCATAATGCTAAGTTGGTTAAAGGGTTAAATAGCTCTTTCATAGCTTTAATCCCAAAGTTAGAGAACCCATCTAGCCTGAATGATTATAGGCCAATCAGCTTAGTTGGTTCCTTGTACAAGATATTGGCTTAGGTATTATCAAATAGATTGAAAAACGTGATGCCAAGGATTATAAGTGAAGCTCAATCAGCTTTCATAAGCGGCAAGAACATCCTAGATGGCATACTTGTTGCTAATGAGATAGTAGATGGTTGCAAGAAATCTAGGGGCAGAGGGATTGTGCTTAAACTTGATTTTGGGAAAGCCTATGACTCGATTAACTGCAAATTTTTGTTTTCTATGCTGTCAAACTTTGGTTTTGTGACAAAGTGGGTGAGCTAGATGAAGGAATGTGCTATAACTGCCAGAATTTCAGTGTTGGTAAATGGGTCACCAAACCCAGAGTTTTCCCCTCAGAGGGATCTTAGGCAGGGTGCCCCTTTGTCACCATTTTTGTTCAACATTGTGGCTGAAGCACTTAACATTTTGTTGGTTAGGGCTAAGCATCTGGGTCTGATTAGAGGGGCCTCTGTAGGCTCAAGTGGCCTAAAAATCACACACGTACAGTTTGCAGATGATACCATCCTGTTTTGTGAAGCTGAATGGGAAGCGTTAATTAATATTAAGAGAATACTAAGGTCCTTTGAAATCATGTCAGGCCTTAGGATTAATTACCATAAAAGTATGGTATATGGGGTGGGGATTTTTGATGCGATTGGCATGAAGTTTGTAGCAAGTTTATGGTCTAACATTTCTCTTCCTGAAACTCAATTCTTTGGGTGGTTGGCTTGGAATGGAAGGGTCTAAACTGTTGCTTATTTACAAAGAATTAGGATTCTTAGGTTTCGTCTAGAAACAAACTAATGTGAATGCTAGCATCAATTGTATTTTCTGTAATTCAGAAGTTGAATTAGTTAATGCTGTCTCATCAGTTTGGAAGGGTTGGGCCAACTTATTGAATTGGTGGGGTCCAGTGGGTGGTGCCTTGGTCAATAGATGGGTTGCTTAATTGGTGGGCTGGATTTAAGTTTAAGAAATTTGATTAGTCGATTTGGAAAGTTATCCCTTTGGCTCTGATATGTTGAGATATTTTTAATAAAAATAAAATAATATGTTATTTTAATAAATTCAATAAATTGTGAGTTACAAAAGATTTTATATCTCATTATTTCTTTGTTTAACATAACGTTAAATGGTGGTTTATTGTTATCGTGAAGTGAATTTTTATTATATAGGTTACAAAGAGTGCTATATAAGTACATGGTTTTCTATGAGTTAAAAGATGCGCAAGACACAAGAAGAGATTGAAAAGATGATTTGAGATATGAAATATTTTATGAGAGTTCTATATATTGTACATTATATTTTGGACAACTCTGGTTCGTGACATGACTCAAGCCTTTTATTGGTCATGAATACTAGATGAGGGACACTGTGAGCAACATGGATTTTATTTTGGAACTATTTCACTTCGGTGGTACCTTTACAAGGGGAGGAAAAACAGTTTTAGGACAGTGATAATGTGACTCTCAAAGTCTCACAGTTATGTTTCACTACACTTAATTTTGTTTATATATGTTATTGTTTATTGTCATTGCTATTATATAATTCATACTAATTATCTTGTTTATTTTATCGCTAGACTAACAATCTAAAATTGCTTTTCTTTCTAAATTTTCGCAGATCTAGCAATGTGATATTTGATTTTGTTTAATATATTGTTTGGCAGATTGTTTCATAAGATAATTAATGTTTTCTTGGTTTAAAAATGATAAAATAAAACACACATATAGTGTCGGTTTTCTTGATCATTCTTCTGGAAAATTGTAATCGTTTTTATGTTACCAAAAATTATTGTCATATTCTAATTGAACATTTAAATGTCAATGGTATGCTAGAAATTTATTGTTAGAATATCTTTTCTACAGCTCCATGTTTGCATGGTACTCGTTGATGATCTTTAAATGTCTAATTTGAATTTTGCATGTCAGTGAACCTCTCATGCTTTGGTTTTCATCTGTTATATTTGTCATATACTTGATGTAATATGTAATGCCCCCAAAATACACAATAGATACAACCCAAAACATATATCAATAATCGCATGAATCAGAGTAAAGAGTCCTTTCATTTGATAGAAGTAAATGTCCTATTGGCTTACACCTTTCCAAGTCTTGACTTGGTTACAACAAAATGAGTTTCGCTCTATACAAATTTAGCCCTAGGCTATACAAAGTAAACAAAACATGAAGCTCTTGCTTCCCAAAGGTTCCTCCAATTCTATTGCCTTGGTGGAGGCATGCCATCATTACCTGAAAATATTATTCGCAAATAGGGTGAGCCATAGCCCAGTAGAAATCATTTAACACAGTATATAAAATTTAGCAAAAGTATAAGTACAAGTACATAAACAATGCTTGTGATAAAACTTTTCAAAAATGTATATACTCATAAGACATCAAATTCAAGTCTTAATCCATTTTCTTTCAATTCACATTTTGATCGCTTATCTTTCTCAATTCATTAATCAATTTCATTATTTCTCAACAACCGAACTGAAGCTACAACTCAATAATTTTCAAATCATACAACACATATGCATAAACACTTCAAACTTCCATTTCACAAATATTTCATCCGTGGGCAGCCGTTAAACAGGACCCATGTAAACGTAGGCTATACAAGCACTACAATTGCCATTTTACGGATATTTCATCCGCGGGCTAGGCACCCATGTATGATTTCGGGACTTTTACCTCGGAGACTCCAGCTAATTTAATTATAATGGAGTCCAACCCTTTTCTCCTCCCAAACAATCATCCATACATATGTAATATATTTAAACATCTAATCAAACATGGAGCACATCTCCTTTCCACTCCCAAACAATCATCCATACATATGCAATGTATATAAACACGGTCATATTCAATGACGACCATCAAAAGATTAGTTTCAATTCACCTAATCCGCATGCAAGTTCTACAACAATCAAAGCTATCCTCCACCGATAGCCCAATACAATTATCTCTAAACCAATATTCATTCTCAAATAGATAGTTTATTTAAAACTTCCAAAGGTGTGAAATAATACATGTTCCATTCCACCATTTATATCAAAGATCATCCAATTTCACATCAATAACAATTTCAATTATTTGTACAAAATAATAGTTTGATCCAATTAGGGCAATTTCCCCATTTTCCCAAATACTAGCCAAGTGCCAAAATCATCAAATTAGATATAACATAACATCATTTTCAAACCCCACAAGCATTTATTTTACTTTCACCCAAAACCCCTCCTTCCATTTTATGCCCAAACCCTAGGTTTGTTTAAAACATCCTCAAATCACACCATTGTTACGCAAGAGATAAATAACTAAGATAACTATCATATGAAGGTGTAGAAAGATTCCTACCTCAAAGAGAGAAGACAAGCCAAGAAAGAAAGAGAAACTCCAAGAACACCGAAATTCACTTCTATTCGAATTAAAATGTAGATCTTGAGATGCTCTTGTAGACATCCCATTTTTGACGGCCCTTACGACTTGGATGACCTCGCATGCACACTCGATGATGAGTCTGTTTGCTTACCAAGTGCTCGAAGTCCTTAGCGGAATGCCATAACTTTGAGTCTTTCAAACCCTACACCCTTTTTGTCTCATTTTTGTACCATGCTTTGGTCTTTCCGGCCTGCAACCTCTGGTGGCCTGCCGGCCATCCCTAGAGGTTGCCGGCCATCACTTTTGGGCTACCGGTCATTGATGTGGCTTGCCGGCCACGAGTGATGGCCGGCCGACCCCCAGTGTTTTCTGCAGATATTTTATGCCAGCTGTGTCAGTTGTTTGCACAGATGAATGCATATGTCCATATGTGGAGGGCTGGATCTCCTTGTAGGAATTTCATGTTTTTTATATATAAAGACCCCCTCTTTCTCTCTAGCATTTCTCTACATTTTAGCCTCTAATTCACTAGCCTTTGTCTATACACCCTTAGCCAAATCTTCTCATCTTTGAGTTGAGGTGTTCTTGAGCTTGGTTTGAGCTCTAGAGGGTGTGCTTGTTTGGTTTTGTAGCTTGGAGTTGCTCGTCTTCAAGAGGTATACGATTTGCTTTATTAGCTTGTTTTGCACACTTGTCTCTCTATCTTTTTCCCACTACTTTTGGGCTGTTTTTAGGCTAGAAAAACTCTATCTTAGTGGGCTGAAATTTGTGGTTTTAGGCCATTTAAGGTACGGGGTGGTTCACCCTTCTTTGTACCTTGTTTGTAAGGCCTTTCCACTTGTGTTTCCCACTTTCAAACCATCTTTTTCCAAGCTTTTTAACACTGATTTTCAAAGTAATTTTAGTGGCTAAAATCATGTTTTGAAGTCCAAATTTGGAGGCGTTAGCCTCCCCTCCTTGTGTCTTGTTTGCTAGCCTAGATGGTGCCATGTGTTAGCTTAATTTTCTAGCTTGTCTTAGCTTAATTCCAACATGTTTTAGACTCTGCTTTGGACTATTTTAACTCTGTTTTGGGTTGGTTAAGTCATTTGAGTCTTGTTTTGTATGCTTCTAGTGTAATAGTCCTCACAAGCTTGGTGTTTTAGGCCTTTAAACACCACTTGTTTAAGTTGATTGCATTGTTTTAGTGTTTTTCTTACTTAATTTCAGCACTAATAATCTCTGCAACCTCCCTCCCTTCTTGGCTTTTAATTTTTCTTTGAAAGTAGTTTCAAGTCACTTGCTTGCCTAAGTATGAAATTGAGGTTTCATACTTAATGGTTTAATCCCTAGGGGGTTCATTACCAACAATATGGTGCTTCTTTCATGCCCAAAGCAACTTGTGTTTTGAGCCATCTTTCCGTTAGAGGAATTTAACTCACCATTGGACTTAATTGAATTAAAGAATGGTTGGTAAGTTAAAATGAGTAACTAACAACTTGGGACTAAAAATGAGCAAGTTAATAACTTGTGTGTTTAATCGAACGTTAATTGAACACATGGAACTTGGACCATTTCATAGTTGCTAGTGATGAAATGATCCAAGTCTCCAAGGTCAACTTCTTCCCTTGATCTTTCACGAAAGGGAGGAGGTTTGTGTCTTTTCATTACATTTATTGAACTTGCACATCTTGAGTCACAAGCCATCATGCAATAAAATTACTTGAATTGGTAGTTTGTGGCTTAGGTTCACAACTCCTTGGATTTGTTCATGAAAAAGAGGGATGAGTTATGTAAACAATCCTTGGAAATACTCTGTGTATGCTATGTTTGTCCTTTGTTGCAGCATGATGAACCAATGCTTCAGTGGCTGGCATGCCACTTTCCAGGGCCCGTAAACCATCATCCATGGTTGGCAGGCCACTTTCATGGCCGGCAGATAGCCAGCAATCTTCACCAGTGGCGGCCAGCCACTAATGCAAAGTTCAGTAGATTTTTGGTAAGGTGGAGCAAATTTGTTCTGGAAGTGTTGAACTGTGCAAACAGAGGCATCCTAGAGCAAAACGGTGATCTTTTTGGTTGATACTTGAGCATGTGAATGCACATCCTTCATTTCCCAAGGCAGAGTAGTTAGATGCTTAGTTTAATTACTTAGTTTATTTACATTTGTATTGTAATTATTTAGTGAGCTAATTAATTCAAGTGTTGTAATAATTAGTTAATTAGTTTAGCTAGTTAATCATTTTGGTTGTAATAGTTAGCTTAATTAGTTAGCTTAATTACCTTAGCTTAGTTGCTAGTTAGCTAGTTTATTCATTCGACTCTCCTTCGTGAGAGCATAAATGCTATAATAATGTTTATGTCTTCCAACCCCACCCTTTCTCCATTTTATTTACTAGCTTACGATGGTTAGCTTAGGGACATGTTTCGTTTACCATATCTTATGTTTGCATCCATTCATCTTGTATGGCATGCACCGAGGCTTGGCGCATCATTCTAACTGCATTGTTGTTTTAATACTTCCTTGAATATGTGCTTAGACTGCATGTCTTGAATTGATTCATATGTCATATTAGTAACTGAGCCTAGTAATTACATATTGCATGTGTTGCATTAGTCATTTGGCATAGTTAGGAACATGCATTTTTTCTAATTAGTTCCTTTTTGGCTTGAAGTACTTAGTGAGCTTTAGTGCTTTAGCATACTTGCATGAGTGTGAGTGACCACCATGTCTAGCATGCTTGCCATGAGGCTAAGTGCTTAACTGCTAAACTGTTTGAATGCCTGTGGATGAAGGCTTGCTGCTTGAATTGGAATGATTCAATGAATGTACATTTAAGCCCACTTTGTTAAGTGGCAAATTCACGAGTTTTAAGCCCACTTTGTTAAGTGGCAAATTCAAACCCTTTTAGAAAAACAAACATGAAATTGAATTGTTCCAATTTTAGTGCTTTAGCATACTTGCATGAGTGTGAGTGACCACCATGTCTAGCATGCTTGCCATGAGGCTAAGTGCTTAACTGCTAAACTGTTTGAATGCCTGTGGATGAAGGCTTGTTGCTTGAATTGGAATGATTCAATGAATGTACGTTTAAGCCCACTTTGTTAAGTGGCAAATTCAAACCCTTTTAGAAAAACAAACATGAAATTGAATTGTTCCAATTTGAGCAAACTATTCTATACCTTGTATGTGTACGCATCACATAGTAAGTGCTAGCCGAATAAACTGGAATAAGAGTATATAATGTTGATAAAAATCATATCATGATTAGTAGAGTCCGATCTTTGATCGGGTGAGCGGGGGTGCTCAATTCATGACCTTCCTCTCTCGTATCCAAGTTCCCGAGCCAAGGCAACTTTGGTCATGACAAACACGTGGCCTTTGGTATGAGTCATGGATTTCCTAAATTTTCCCAAAATAAAATATTTAGGTGGCGACTCTGTATCTGGCAAAGCAGTCTAATTTTGGCATTTTTGATTAAAAAATCAATTTTTCAAAAGATTTGTCGGATTTGGACTCTTTGGTGTTTATTAATTTCACATTGTACTTGTGATTAGATTGAGAACTACGGGAGTCTGAACTGTAAGGCTTCTTTAGAGCTTCCGAAAGGGGGTGCGAAAAAGCCGAGCTACAGCTCTACCTTTTTCTCAAAGGCACTAGGGTGAAAAGATCAATGGATCTAGATGAAATCTAAGAGAAAAGGTGAATTTTAGAGAGAGAGGCTCAAGAACAAGCTTTTTGGAGAGTTTTAGAGAGAGAAGAAAAAGTGATTCAAAATTTCATCTTCTCGGACCGTTATACACGCAGTCCGCTTGAGCGTGGAAAGGCCCACTCGAGCGTCAGACACAAAGTTCCGCTCGAGTGTAAGATACGCACTTCCAGAAGTTTTGCAGACGAAGGGCCCTGCTCGACCGTGAGACTGGACGCTCGAGCGTCCAATGAACACTTCTAGTATTTGCAGACCTGCAAAAATACTGAGAGTTAACAAATCCCGCTCGAGCACAAGAATGGCCGCTAGAGTGGAGAAGCAAAATTGTGAAGCCCGCTCGAGCGCAAGAATGCCTGTTCAAGCGGAAGAGCCAAAATCTAGGCAAAAAGGGTTTGGAAAAACAAGCAACCAACCTGTTCCAAACGCACGACCACAACTCGAAAGCCAATTCTAAAGGGATACAAGGGGAACCAGAGGTAAACAACAATATGAAAGCACTAAACCCGAGTCTGGGATATCACAATAGTCGGGTCAAAACCGGAATCGCTATATAATAGCAATACATTTGATTGGCATTATATGTTAGTGATTAGAAAACATGTAATGTATGCTTAAATATACTTGAATGACATTTTAGAATAAGAAATCTATATATATTAGTTTTAGTTATCAGGAGGATAAAGGTTATGCATTTGGTTTTGCTGTACAGAAAAACTAATTTTGGATAGATTAATTTTCTGGAAAAAGGTTTTGGTTGAATAATTCTCTAAATACATTTACTATTTAGTATTCCACATTTTTCTATTGGGAATTTTAATTCAATCAAAATATATTTTAACTAATTGTTATATTTAGTACTTGACCGTTATGAACTGAATGTGTGTTGCCAACAAATTAATTACAATTCAAAATTTTTTTATTCAAATTACAATTCAATTGTGAGTATTAGATGTTTTGATTATAATATAATTTAATACATAGCATGGAATTTGAATTGTCGTTATTTGACCATTTGTGTTCATCTGTTCATTATATTTGATAAATGATTGAATGTAACTCTTGTATTAAAAAATCATAATAATAAAATAATAATAATAATAATAATAATAATAATAATAATAATAATAATAATAATAATAATAATAATAATATAAAAAATAAATAAATTAGTCGTTATATATTGTCATTTTAAGGATTAATCATTTGATTTATGGAGGAGCTATATTAGTACTTAAATTACACTTACTTCTTGGTTGATTGGCCTTATATTTGTATCTAAAGAGTTGCATAGAAGTTATATATATCGTTCCATTAAGTGGTAATGATATATACAGTTTGGAGTTGATGATTTTGGGAAGGTTTGAAGGTTTGGAACATGTGGGAGTAAACTAAATTGTGTGTGTTTACAAATTCTTATTTTGTGGAAAGGAGAAAAATGGTTAATGATTTTTTAATTGGGTGATAGGGCTAACTAATTCTCTTTGGAATAGTTACTTTCTGTGACTTTTTAATGCACAATTTATCTGTTTGTTACATATGGTGCATTATTACTATGAGATTAAAGAATGTTATTTTGTTTGATTGTATGTCATCTCAATTGATCTAGAGAAAAACTTGACTGCCTAAATTCATATATTGGATGGTTTCATACATAAATTATTCTAAACTCCAATTCGAATTATTCTTCCTTAGAATTTGTTAGTAAAATTTTTGTTAGGCTTAGAACAATAGAGCCTTAACCAAAATTTCATCAAACAACAAAATGATCAAGCAATTGTATTGAGGTTCTATGCCTTGAAAGTTCGAGGACTTCCTTGGAGTAAAAATAATGGCTATACAAACAAGAAAAAAGGAAAGAGAGAAGAAAAAGATGATGATGTAAATGATTGAATGAACACTCAAATACAAGTAAAGTACATTAAGACTACTTCTATCTAAGTTTAAACTACTCCTATATAGATTAGATCTACTCCTAGGATAGAAAATAAATAGAAATCAAGTCATGTATTGATTTGTTGGTGTCTTACAATAGAGTCATATTAATGGCAATTTATAGAAAAGATGAAGGAAAAAACTTCCATTAACCACGTTCTAAATAACTACTTTTAACTTCCTAAATCTTCCATCTTCTTTCTTACAATGCCATGTGTCTTCCATCCCTTGAATCTTCAAAACTTGTATTAAACTTCTCTTTAACGTCCAAGATTTTCTTGCATAATAATAATAATAATAATAATATAATAATAATAATAATAATAATAATAATATAATAATAGAAGAAGAAGAAGAAGAAAAAGAAGAAAAAGAAGAAGAAGAAGAAGTAATAGAAAATTTAAACCTAGTCATAATCGACGGAAAATTATTTATAGTGCAAACAATGCCCTCTAACTTTTTAAGAATGAGAGCACTCAAATTCTTGAAGAGTTGTATAAACATAAATATATAATAAAAACTATGAAAATTATAATCGATTGGCCATATATATATATATTGTGGCCGCATTGAAATACTCCTCTATTACTATTATATAACAAATAGATATAAAATTCAGAATATCTTTTTGTAAACCACTTCATCAAAATTAATTTTGATGTAAACCACAAAGCCATTGTGGTTATTGGATGACAAAAATCATAATGTCAATTGACTTTAGAAAATTAAATTTTTTTACAAAATTAACAATATCAAAAAATTCAAATTCATCAAATGTGGATTGTTCATAATTTTTAGCCATGTTTGGCTTAAAATCAT